>VZQC01006234.1:461802-529325 GCA_009823505.1 Rhizomys pruinosus | reverse complement strand
ATATAAATAAATAAATAAATCAAAAAAAGAACTAAAAAAAAAAAAAAAACTCCGGTAATACTCAGAAAAAGATGCAGGACATGTATGGCAGAGTGCAGGTACTAGGGTAGGGTAGGGGACATGGAAAAGGAAGTGACTTAAGATTCTATTGAGAAATGATGTAGGACTTATGGAAAAAAGTTTAATAACAATAAAATATAAAATAAATTTATCTAACAGTAGTCCACTTTAAGTTACTTTTATTAAATGGTGGCTATGGATTGTTTGTTACATTCTTCAATAAATAACAGCATGATCATTCCCTAACAGTAAACAATGTCTTCGCCACACATCTTGAAGGAAAAAGTAAGAAAAATGTGTTTTTCAAAATTCAGATATTTTAGCTTTATTCTAGAGAGAATCTGTTTTATATATTTATTTCTTAAAGAAATAGATTCATTGAGGATGTTAATTTCAAAAAAAGATGCAAAACATTTATGGCAGAATGCATGAACTGGTGTGGGTTGGTGTCATGTAGAAGATAATGTGTCTAATTTGGACTGAGAAATGGTGCTGAAAGACACAAAACACAAATAAACATATTTTATTAAATAATAGGTGAAGTAACATAGAATCAATGAAACAAGTGAGCAAAAAAGGAAGGAAAACAAAACAAAACAAAAAAGAATGTTGTTGGCTATGGGTTTTTTTTAATGATATTGATGTATTTTCCCTCCAGACCTATTCTTTCCCGTGCTTTTAACATGAATGCCCATTGGATTTTCCCAAAGACCTTTTCTGCATTTATTGTTACTATGTTTTTTGTTTTCATGTCAATTTATTTGTTTTATGACATTTATTGACTTATGTATATTGAATCATACCTGCATCTCTGGAATAAAGCCTACCTAAAAAATAAAAATAAATAAATAAAATTATCCCAAAGCTTCCTTTTCAGTCCACTTTAAAAGTCTTTTATTCATAAGACTCAACTGCTTCTCTCAGCTAAAGGATTCCCGATTTTTCTAGTAATATATGGTGTTCAACATGGAGCTCTGAAATTTCCCCAGTATGAATGAATATTGGCAATGTTTTAACCTCAGTCATACTAATTTTTAGCTAAGTCGTATCAGGTACAACACTATGATAACCATTTTCTTAAGCACAATGCTCATTTTGGTCATATTCATTTGTCTTGGTTTTTGGATATTTTCCTTTTAAACCATGAAGTACTTAGAGATAGCTAAAGGGTTTTTTGTTTGTTTGTTTGTTTTAATGTAGACATATACAATCTGGGTTAAACAATAATAAAATCAACTTTGGGGAACAAATTATTTTTCAATACCTTTCCAATAATTATATTTATGTTATCTATTTTTTTGTGTGTGTGTGTGTCTTTTCGAAACAGGGTCTCCCTCTAGCCCCAGCTGACCTGGAATATGTTATCTCTTTCTAGCTAATATGGCCTCTTTCTAGCTAAGATGGCCTCCTCTGAGGAGTTTGCCACTTGTCATTCTATATATTAGAAGCCGGTCAAGTTGTGAAAATTTCCCTGTCAACTCAACTGTTTCCTGCTAAGTTATGCGATATTTCTACTTTCACCAAATATGTAACCCTGTTTTCAATATACCCATAATAAAGGCAGAATTATATTCAATAGTAAAGCTATTCCAATTTATTTTAAAACATAGCATCCAAGCATATTTGAGACCTCATATTACTACTTATATGGGAATATTACATTATTTGATAGAATGGAATATTTTTTCATTTCTCATGAGTTAAGGTGCTAGATGTTCATACTAACAGAAAACTCCATTAAGTAGGTGGCTTTCAAATTTTCATTACATGAATTCAAAAATTGAAATTCATAGAACACAACAATTACATTCAAGAAATAATTATTTCATTACAGGAAAATTAAGAGACAGAAAGAAGGCAAAGTACCTGAACAGTAGCTAAAGTACCAGGAAATGGGATTACACTCAGGTCACTGTCTTGAAGATAATAAGGCTTTACTAGGTGGAAGGTGGAAGGGCAGGGCTGAGAACTAGTCAGTCCAGTTTTCAGCCCAAGGGATAAGTGCCTGTCAGTTCCAGTCCTATTCCCATGTTCCATTTCCAGGAAAAGAATGTTCCTTTATGGGAAGAGATAAGAAAAATGAGACCACCCCTGGCCCTGGCAGACCAAAGACATTTTTGCTTGAGTATTTCTGGCAACTCTGACCTCTGGCAAGAAGGAAATTATCAGACTGCTCACAGTCCCGAGGCAGTTTCTGGCTTCTGAAAACCAAGAAAAATAAATACTGTTTAATTTTAGGTTTCTTTGCTCTAAATGGCCTAGCCGATTTTTATTTCTTGTTCTCACTAGAACCATCATTATAAAAACAAATATCCATTATGCTAAATGAAGTAACACAGTCCCAGAAAAACAAGAGGTGAATGGTCTCCCTCATTTGTGGGTGCTAACACCAAATCCCCAGATGAAAGGCAAGCTGAGCAATGTTATTTTTATTTTTCTATTTATCTGAAAGCAACTTTGTTGTTATAATATAAATCTTTAATGGGCTCTAGAATTGATCCACCACTTACTTTGAGACTCTGTAATTACTGTATATGAGTGCAAAGTATGTATGCATATTTTAGAGTAATATAAAATTAAAGGAGGAAAATGTGAATACCTAAACATAAAAAAAGACAGAGAAAGATGCAGGAAAGTTATAGCCGAATGTGTGATCTGAGGTGGGGTGGGGGGAAAAGAAAGGGGAAAATGTCTAAACTTAACTGAGAAATGATGTCTGAAATACACAAAACATCAATAAAAGCATTATAAAAAGAGATTAACAGCAACTTGCTTTTATAAAATACATATGCACGTGTGTTAATGATGTTTGCATGCTATTTTTTTTTATTTTGAATATATGTTGAATTTATAACTCTGCTTCTTCCCAAAGATATGTATAGTGGACTTTTAGTATAGTTGATTATAACCAAGCTGATACTGATATTTTATGCAGTAATGTGAATATATGCTCACTGTAATATATATCATAAACATATTGTATAAATGTAATGTGTATGTTCTGAGTACAATGTATAAAATGTGAAAAAAATGATAATATTATAAATGATTGAAATGAAATAGTTAAAAAATATATATCCTTGTAACCATCCTCGAGGCCATGATACCAACAGTAAGAAAATTTCAGCACAGAACACACTTGTTTCTGTCTTCCTAGGCAGAGATTTTTAAACAAAATTGGTCAAAAGGGAGAACAGGGCTGGAGAGATGGCTCAGTAATTAAGAACATTATTATTGCAGAGGACCTGAGTTTGGTTCCCAGCACCCACCTGGCAGCTAACAGAAGTCCTAACTCCAAATCCAGGGGATCCAATGTCCTCTTCTAACCTCAGCAGACACTGCAGAATATGATTCCCCTTCATACATTCAGACAATACACTCATATACATAAAAAAGTAATAAAATATTTTAAAAGAGAGAACAATGTAACAATTGAGCCTTATCCTGAGACTGTGATGACATTTTGTTGTTTTCTTTAATAATTTGTTTAATTGCCCCAAAAATCCAATGAAAGATTTTAAATATTTACATAAGAAATGGAAGAAAATGACCATGGTTTGCATTTAAAACCAGATTCAATTTTACAGCTCTGTTTGCAAATCTAGATTATTATTTAGATCTAATATTACTAGTTATTTTGTCACACTGTAATGGAAATAGACTACAAGTTAAAATGTTCAGTTATTCATTCACCAGAGTAAGGACTGCAGTTTATTTTGGAGCTGGAGGGATGTCTCAACACTTAAGAGCACTGGATTATCTTTAAAGGACAGGAGTTTGGTTCCCAGCAACCACATTGCAGCTGAAAGCTGTCTTAAACCCTAGTTCTAGCAGATCTGACTCTACTCTGGTCACTGAGGCCATTACACAACATAAATACATTTACATTCATGTAGGCAAAATACCCATATACAGCTGACTTTTCAATGTAAGCGATGAAAGCCAGAAGAGCTTGGGCCAAAGTATTCCCAGTTCTAAATGACTACAGATGCTAACCCAGGAGATTCTACCCATCAAAAATGTTGATTATAGTTGAAAGGGAAAGAAAAATCTTTCATGATATAACAAGATGAAAGAATGCATGTCCAGTAAACCAATCCTTCAGAAAATACTCGAAGCAATTCAAAGGTCAGAGGAAAGGAGCAACTGTGCCCAAGCAGCTAGAGAGAGTAACTAATAAAGGCACAAATGTGGAAGTACAAACATAGCCCAAGAATGCAAACAGAGAAAAAGGTGAAAGGAAGCAACACACATATCTGAAGTTTAATTAAGTATTGATCGCCTAAAATCCCCAATCAAAAGACATAGACTAAGAGACTGGATTAGGAAACAGAATCCATCTATATGCTGTCTACAAAAAGCCCATGTAAACCTTAAGGATAGTCACTAACATAAGGCGAAAGGATGGAAAAACTATTCCAAGAAAATGGTACCAAAAAGCAAGCAGGAGTTGATATTCTAATATCAGACAAAATAGACTTTAAAGTAAAACAAATCAGAAGAGACAAATAGACTCACTACATTCTTATCAAAGGAAAAATTAACCATGAAGATTTCACAATCATGAATATAAAAACACCAAACTTTGGTGCACCTAACTTAATAAGCACAATTCTACAGCATAATAGTGGGGGACTTCAATACCCTACTGGGAATTTTGGATACATCAACTGGACAAAGAATCAGCAGAAAGACATCTGAACTGAACAATATCATACACAAAATGTACCTCATGGTCATCAATCCCATATTCCATCCAAACTGCAAAGAATGTACTTTCTACTCAGCACCTAAAGGAACATTCTTCAGAATCAACCACGTACTGAGACACACACACACAAACACACACACACACACTCACACACAAACAAACCCTCAACAAATAAAAAAGAATCAAATTAACCGCATGTATTCTATCAGAACAAAGTAAAATAAAGCTCTATATCAACACCAGAATATTCCCTACTATCCAAAAGAACAATACATGGAGACTAAACAACACACTCCTGAATAATGAATGGGTCAAGAAAAAAAATAAATAAAAGTATGTGAAATGAAAAAGAAAATACAACAAAACAAAACCTATGGTATATTTAAAGTACAGTCTTTTTTTAAATATTTATTTATTTATTCATTTATTTATTTATTTTTATGTGTATGAATGTACTGTCTGCATGCATGTCTGTGCACCCATGTTGTGCAATGCCACGGAGGTCAGAAGAGGGTGTCGGATTCCCCTGGAACTGGAGTTCTCCTGGAATTGGAATTAAAGACAGTTCTTAGCTGCCATGTGGGTCCTGAGGATCGAACCCGGGTCCTCTCCAAGAGCAGTCAGTGCTCTTAACCGCTAGGCCATATCTCCAGCCCCTAAAGTGCAGTCTTAAGAGGGAAATTTATAGCCCTAAGTTCCTACATTAAAAAATAAAATAAAAACAACAACAGCATAGATAAATCTAACACTACAGCTAAAAACAATTGAGAGAGAACAACAAATGAAACCTAAACCCAAAAGACAAGATGAAATAACAAAAATTAGAGCAGAGATCAACAAAATAGAAACAAACAAACCAACACAAAAACAATACAAAGAATTATTGAGTGCAAAAGCTGATGCTATGAAAAGATACACAAGATAAATAGACCTCTAGCCCAGTCAACCAAAAGAAAGAAAAGGCAACTCCAATTCAAGAGAATTGAAGATAAGAAGGGAAACATCACCACAGACTACAAAAACATTCAGACAATCATAGGAGAATATATTAACAACCTTACTGTACTAAATGTGAGAACCCAAGGGAAATGGGTGAGTGTAGGAAGATCCAGTTTGAATTGCAGGCTAGCTTTCAGCTAGCAAGCCTCAGGGCACCACGTGGCCAAGGTCTGATCACACCCTAAGGAGGAGCAAACAATGAGACCTATCTGAGTGAAGCTGGGTGTGCAGTGGCATGGAGTTGGGGGCTTATGATTGGCTCTGGGAACTGACTTCATTTATATTATAAAAGCAGGCAGTAGCAAAGAATAAATTTGAATTTCATAGTAACATCATCACAGAATTCCTGGTCATTATTTTTTATTAATTATTGGGCATACAGGCCAAGGTCGGCCTGCATTTCATTCGGGTGGCCAGTGGGTTGGAAAAAGGTCCCCTTGCGGACCACCAATCTGGGTAGCTGGTGTTGTGAGTGGACATAGGCTGAAGACACACCATCAGCCATAAGCCTGAAATTCCTTTCTAGGGTTCAGCAGTCTCTAGGCAGGTGGGAAACTATGGCCAACAGTGGAACACATGTCTTATGGGTCCAGGCTAAGGGCCTGAGTAGGAAATACCACACAGGTTGGGTTATGGGAAGTAGCCAGCTGGCCTCTTCACCTAGGGGTCAGTCGCCCATGGTGTTCACAAAGCAGGCACTGTGTTCCCCCTCCCCTTAGCAGGGCCACGTGGTCCCTGTTGGCCACAAAAAGAAAGCTTCCTACAGCTGAATATTTGAAATCCTGAAATTCACCAAAGCTTTATCAAGAAGAGATTGACAGCTAACATAGACCCATAACATATGAGGACATTGAAATAATAATTCAAAAACACCCAACTAAAAACGGCAATTCGCAGATGGATTTATAGCAAAGTTCTATAAAACATTTAAAAAGGACATACAACCTTTATTACTGAAACTGTCCAGAGGGATAGAAATAGAGAGAAATCTCACAAATAATTTCTACAAAGCCAACATCACTTTAAAAACAAAACCAGGCAAATAAACAACCAAAAAAGAAAACTATAGGCCCATTTCATTAATGAACATAGATGCAAAAAATCTCAACAAAATATTAACAAGCTGTATATGGCCACACATCAAAAAGATCATTCACCATGACCAAGTCAGATTTATACCAGAGATGTAAGGATGGTTCAACATACACAAATCAATAAATGTCATAAAGCACATAAATGGGCTGAAAGACAAAAACCACATCGTCATGACAATCAACACAGAAAAAAGCCTTCAGCAAAATCCAGCATGGATTTAGGTTTAAAGTCATAGAGGGAATTGGACTGGAGAGAACATTGCTCAACATAATCAAAGCCATACAAAACAAAGCCACAGACAAAATAATCCTAAATGGGGAAAAACTAGAAACATTCCACTTAAAATCAGAAATTTGACAAGGCTGCCTGCTATCTCCACTCCTCTTCAATATAGTGCTTGAAACAGTTGCTAGGGCAATAAAGCAAGAAAGGGAAATAAAAGGAGTACTAATCGGAAATGAGGAAGTCAAACTATCCCTTTTTGCAGATGATACGATAATTTACCTATAAGAGATGCAAGAAACTCTACCAAGAAACTCCTAGAAACGATCAAGAGTTTCAGTATAGTGGTGGGATACAAAATTAACATAGAAAAATCAGTAGCCTTTCTTGACACCAATATTAAACAAATGGAGAAGAAACAAAAGGAGACCCTCCCATTCACAACAGCCTCAAAAAAAAATCTTGGACCAAACCTAACCAAAGACACAAAAGATATCTACAATGAACATTTTCAGTCCCTGAAGAAGGAGACTGAAGAAGATACCAGAAGATGGAATGACCTTCCATGATCATGGATTGGTAAAATTAATATAGTAAAAATGTCCATCCTAAACAAACTAATATACAGATTGAATGCAATCTCAATCAAATTCCCCATGAGTTTCTTCTCAGACTTAGAAAAAACATCCTTAAATTCATATTGGAAAAAAAGACCCCAGATAGCCAAAGCATCCCTAAGCAAAAAGAGTAACATAGGCAGATAACCATTCCAGACTTCAAACTATATTAATGGGCTATAGTAATAAAAAAATAAAAATAAATAAAAAGTTAAAAAAAACCTTATACTGGCACAAAACAGACCTTAGAACAATGGAAGAAAATTAAAGATCCAAACCTGAGAACATGCAATTTCAGCCACCTCATATTTGACAAGAGTTACAAGAAGACTCAATGGATGAAAGACAGCATCTTGAGCAAATGATAGTGGTAAAGCTGTATCAACACTTATACAAGGATGAAGCTGAACTCTTACCTTTCACCATGTACAGAAATCAAATCCAAATGGATCAAACACGTTGATGTGAAAACAGAAACTCTGAAAATGATAGAAGAAAATGTCAGCAGTAACCTACAAAATGTGGGCATAGAAAAAGTCTTCCTAAATCAAACAGCAGCTGTGTTGGTAACAAGGTCAACAAAAGAGAAGTGGGACCTTTTAAACTCAAAAGCTTCTGTACAGGGAAAGAAACAAGCAAAGAAGTTAAGAGAAAACCAACAGAGTTGGAGGAAACTTTCACCAGTGATACATCTGACAGAGGCTTACATCCAGAATGTATAATCTATTCTCAAAACGAAGGAGCAAAAAAAAAAAAATTACCGAATCAAAAGGTGGAGTAAAGAGCAGAACAGGGAATCCACAATGAAGAAGATGGCTGAGAAACATTTTAGAAATTGTTCAACATCACTAATAATTAAGGGGCTTCAAATTAAAACCAGCTTAAGATTTCATCTAACACTGGTAAGACTGTCTAAAATTAGGAAAACAAATGACACCAAATGCTGGAGAGGTTGTGGGAATGTAAAGTTGTGCAACCCCTATGGAAAGTGGGATGGAGAATACCACTCCTTTGTATATAGCCACAAGACTCAACCTGTCCCAGACAAACATGCAAAACTATGTCTATTCTGGCTCTCTTCACAGTAGCGAAGAGCTGGAAGCAAGCCACTAGTCCCTCAACCAAAGAGTGGATAAAGAAAATGGGGCATATCTACACAATAGAATTCTATGCAGCAGTAAAGAAAGATGACATGAATTTTTCAGGTAAATGGGTGGAACTAGAAGCCATTATGCTGAGTGGTGTAGCACAGTCCCAGAAAAACAAACAACAAATGGTATCTCTCATTTTTGGGTGCTAGCATCAAATCCCTCGTTGTAAGGTAAACTGAGCAATGTTAATGTTATATTTCTTTTTATCTGAAAGCAACTGTATGGTTAAAAGTTGAATGCCTTAACCAGCTCTAGAATTAACCTACCACTTATTTTCAGACGTTGTAAATTTGGTATATGGGTGGAGGGTATCTCTGCAAATTTAAGAGTAATATTAAATTAAAGGGGAAAATGTAAATCCATAAACACGATTTAGAATTAACTTAGGGGCTGGAGGGGTTGTTCAGTGCCAACTGCTCTTGCAGAGGATGTGGGTTCCATTCCCAGTACCCACATGGCTGGAAAGAACCATCTTTAACTCCAGTTCCAGGGGATTCTGAAACCCTCTTCTGACCTCCACAGCATTGCACGACATGGGTGAAACAACCTACATGCAGACAGTACACTCATACACATAAAAAACAATAAATAAATAAATAATTTAAAAAATAAAAAAATAATTAACTTATAGTTATTCATAATTTTGGCATATATGTGACATATATAATATGAATATGCATATTTGAGAGCAATACAAATTGGAGTGAACAACAACACAGAAGTACTGGATCAAAGAACTGTCTGAAACAGTAAATTTCTGCCCAAAACAGTAAATCTCTGCAAAGTAAAACTTTAAAAAGTATGCGAAAAAGTTGCAAAACATATATGGCAGAATGCATGAGCTCTGGCAGCGTGGGGGGTATCGAAAGGTGGGATGTGTCTAAATTCAATTGAGAAGCCGGGCGTGGTGGTGCATGCCTTTAATCCTAGCACTTGGGAGGCAGAGGCAGGCGGATCTTTGTGAGTTCAAGGCCAGCCTGGTCTACAGAGTGAATTCCAGGACAGCTGGGGCTACAGGAAGACCCTGTCTTGAAAAGACAATAAATAAATAAATAAATAAATAAATAAATAAATAAATAAATAAATAAATTCAATTGAGAAATGTTCTATGAAAAGTAAAAAAAAATCAGTAAAATATTATTTAACAAGAATTTAAGAAATACTCATGCATATTAAATAAGTAAAGTATTAAATGTTGGGGCTGGAGAAAGAGCTCAGTGTTGAAGAGCACTCACTGCATTTGCAGAGGACACATGTTTGATTCCTAGTAACTACAAGACAGGTAACCAATGTCTGTAACTATATTTCCAGGGCATCCAACATCCTGTTCTGACATCTGAGGTCATTGTACATGACATAGGTGCACTACACACATGCAGTCAGTAAACTCATACACAATAAAATAAAAATAATAAATTTTAAAAAAAAAAAAATGTGGATTTTATTCCGAAAAAATTCTTAATTTTCTTTTTTAATATATATATATCTTTATATATATATATATATATATATATATATATAAATCAAATCTAGACCCGTGTGTTCCCCCATCCCCACACCCCACCAGAGCTCATGCATTCTGCCAAACATGCTTTTCATCTCTTTCTCAGTCTTTCTCAATATTCTCCATGTGGAAATTGACAGTTTTGAGCAGAAGTTCACTGTTTCAGTCAGTTCTTTGATGCAGTCCTTTCTGTTGTTGTTGTTGTTGTTGCTGTTTCCAACATGCATAACTCCCAACTGCTTTGGACAAAAGCTCAAGGGGCCATGCACAGGAAATACTTACAACTAGATAATTGGCACTAGCATCCACAGATGAGGGTACCATTTGGCCTTTGATTTTCTGGGACTGTGTTACTTCATTTGGCATGATGTCCTCTAGCTCCAGCCATTTTCCAGCAAAGCTCATGATGTTGTCTTTCTTTACTGCTGCATAGAACTCCATTGTGTAGCTGTACCACATTTTCTCTATCCACTCATCAGTTGTTATTTTCTAACTTTAAAAAAATAATCATCCATGAAAAGCCAAGCGGACTTGTTTTTTGCTTGTGGCTTTCTTTGTTTTGAGCCTCTAGCCTTTTTACTATGATGTGCCATGGGGGAATTTTTCTGGTCTTTTCTAGTTGGTGGCCTATATGCCTCTTCTATTTTATGGGTATATCTTTTTTTTCAGTTTGGGGAAATTTTTTTCTAGAATTCTGTTGAAGATCTGGTCAATTCCGTCATCCTGAGATTTTTCTTCCTCTATATCTATTATGCAAAGGTTTGGCCTTTTCATGGTGTCCCACATTTCCTGATTATTCCACTTTTGTGTGTTTTTTTTTTTTCTTGTCATAATTTTAGCTTAAGCGTTTCATTTCTTCCATACTATCTTCCAGTCTTGATATTCTATTTTCTGCTTCCTCCAGTCTGTTACTGAAGCTTTCTTCTATCCTTTCTTGTTGACAGGATGTGTGTTTGATTTCCTGTTTTTCATTTCAGCCTGAGATTTCTTCAGTATTTCCACTTCCTTCCAAAGTTTGTTGTTCTCTCTTTCTAGTTCTTTGATTCATTTGTCTGTGTGTTCTTCAAGTTTATTGTTCTCTCTCCTTCTAGTACATTGATTTGTTTGTCTGTGTCTTCATTTTCCTTTTTCATCTCTGCCTGAGATTTCTTTAGTATTTCCACTTCCTTCTGCTGATTGTCATTCTCTCCTTCTTGTTATTTGATTAGTTTTTCTGTGTGTTCTTTATATTCATTGATTTATTTGAGTGTGTCTATGATAGATCTTTTAAATCTGTGTCCTGCGTTAATGGCAGGAAGTTCTCATTGTAGGAGTTTTCCATAGGGCTGGTAGAATTTAATAAGGGTTTGTTATTTGGTTTTCCAACGTTTTTTCATTGTGCTTTTGGAATGCGGATTTCCTTTGTTGTCTTTATTCTGCTATGAAGCTCAAATGCCTGTGCTCTGGTCCTGCCTCTGGATGTCTGCCTGATGCCAGTACACTAGCACAAGTTGGGTCTGACTACCTCAGGGTGCCAGCTGGGACGGCCCTAGGTTGGCGTGTCTGCCCAAGCCAGCCCCTTTCCTCTGGATACCTATTGGGGTATCGCCACTCACACAAGCTGGGTCTGCCTACCTCCATGTGTCTGCTGGGGGAGAGGGGCACTTCACACAGACACATTACTAAAAGTGAGAGTGGCTCTACTATGAAAAAACATATGGCATGAAATTCTCAGAGTCATTAAAAAAATTTAATAAATGGGGCTGGAGAGATGGCCTAGAGGTTAAGAGCACCATCTGTTCTTGCAGAGGACCCGGGTTAGATCCCCTGCACCCATACGGCGGCTGAGAACCATCATTAACTGCAATTCCAGGAGAACTCCAATTCCAGGGGAATCCGACACCCTCTTCTGACCTCCGGGACATTGCACGACACGGTTGCACAAACCTACATGCAGACAGTGCATTCATAGACATAAGTAAATAAATAAAAATAAAAATAAAAATAAATAAAAACTGTAGGACTTTGCTCATTTGAGCCTATAACAATGATGTCAGCATCCACAAGATCCATGTAAACACAAGTGGACAAAAACCCAGCATAGAATTGTGGAACTGGGAAGCAGGACCCAATCTTACTGGAAGAAATATTGCCAGCTGATTACTGCTGGGATAAGAAGAGATGATCTTCTTAAAGTGAGGGCCTCTAGATAGGCTGAAAAGGCCTCAGTGAATGAATTTGTACTAATTGATGTCAGGGGACACTAACTTGACTCAATAGACATGAACATCAATGACAGAATGTATAAAATCCAGTGTGTGGGGGGGGAGGCTATGGGAGAGTGACACTTGGGAAGGAGGTACAAAGATGATTAAGATTTTATATATGAAATACACATAAATTCAATAAAATTAAATCAAAGAAATTGGAAAAGAGTCTTAAAAAGGAGGTCGTAGAATACTTACATTATTTCCCACCCAATCCCCCTCCAACTCCTCCTATGTCTCCTCATTCCTTCTCAATTTATTGTCCTCTTTTGAAGACAATCTATGTAGGAACCTCCTCCAGGCCAGCCAGAGGGGTTTGGGCCCCAACCGAGGAGGGGGTGAGTAGAGGACGGAGTCGACACCACACACCCCAGGAGTTGGGTGAAAAGCAGGGAGATTATGAGCTCCTGCAGACTCATTTAATCAGGGAAAATAGGGATATCTATCTATCTATCTATCTATCTATCTATCTATCTATCTATCTATCTATCTATCTATCCATTTATCTATGTAATCATCTCTGCTCCTTCCAAGAATGTGCCAGGAGTTAATCACTGGTCCAGGTCACTGACTCAGCTATCACCATGGTTAACTTCTGAGAACAGGTTAGACCTCTTCAGCAGGCAAATGTGGTAAGCACGCTGGTGTGCAGGTGCGTAACAATCTACAAATCTAAATTATTGTATGCAAATATATATATATATATATATATNAATTTAAGAAGGCCTGGTGTGGTGGTGCAGCCCTTTAATCCTCGCACTTGGGAGGCAGATGACGCGGTCTATCTGGTTGATGTTCAAGGCACAGCCTGCGTTTACAGAGTGAATCTTCCGGGGACCAGATGGGGCTACAGGGACAAGACCCCTGTCTTGATACAAGACAATAAATAAATAAATATAAATCAAAAACGACAAAATAAATAAATAAATAAATAAATTCATTGAAAGAAATGTTCTTGAAAGTATTAAAAAAAATCAGTAAATATTATTTATACAAGAATTTAAGACTACTCATGCATATTAATATAAGTTAAAAGTATCTAAAATTGTGGGCGGCTGAGAAAGAGCTCAGTGTTTGAAGAGCACTAATGCCTGTGGAGCAGACCACCCTGTTTCGATTCCCAACTTGACAAGCAAGCGCTAACAAGGCTGCTTAACTATATTTCCAGGGCCAATTCCAACAGCCTGTTCGACAGCTGAGGTCATTGTACATACAGAGGTGCATGAACACATCATGCAGTCAGTACCGGAAACGGCGGACACAGGAAAAGAAAAAATGAAGAATTGGAACAAATCGTGAGCTTATGCGAAAAAAATTCTATGGGTCTTGTGTGAAAAGATTAGAGAGGATTCTAGAATATTATTATCTATTACCTATATACGATCTTTACTGCCATAATATCAAATCTAGACCCGTGTGTTCCCCATCCCCACACCCCACCAGAGCTCTTGCCTTCTGCCCCATATACACGCTTTTCATCTCTTTATCAGTCTTCCTCAATATTCTACATGAGGAAATTGAACAGTTCTGTTTTGAGCACGCAGTTCACTGTTCAGTTAAGTTCCTGCATTGCAGTCCTTATGTTGTTGTGTTGTTGTTGCTGTTTCCAACATGCATAACTCCCAACTGCTTTGTACACAAAGTCAGGTGCTATATGCACATGAAATACTTACATAACTGGATACACTTGGACTAGGATTCACCGATGAGGGCGTTACCATTTGGCTCTTGATGTTTCCTGGACGGGGGATTGTTTACTTTCACTTGGCATGATGTACTCCAGCTCAAACTATTTTCCAGCAAAGCCATGACGTTGTCTTTTTTACTGCTGCATACAATAAATCCAATCTGTGTAGCGATTACCATTTTTTATCTATCCACTCATCTAGTTGTATTTCTACTTTAAAAAAAATAATCACACCATGTGAAAAGCCAAGCGGACTTTGTTTTTTGCTGGGGCCTTTTCTTTTGTTTTGCGCCGATAGCCTTTTTCTAATGATGTTGCTTCCATGGGGAATTTTTCTGGTCTTTTCTAGTTGTGGACCTACTATTGCATCTTTATTTTACTGGGTACTATCTTTTTTTTAAGTTTCGGTTTGGGAACTTTTTCCTAGAATTCTGTTGAACGATATGTGGTCACTTCAGTCATCACTGACCGATTTTGTTTTTACCTTATATCTATATGCAATAAAATGGGGCTTTTGAGTCCTCGCCCTTTCTCATTGGTGTCCCACATTTCCTTGATTATTCCACTGGTTTGGGTGTGTCTCTTTTTTGTTGCTTGGCATAATTTTGCTTAAGCGTTTTCTCCTTTCCTTCCTTTATATCTTCAAGTCTGATATTCTTTTTTATGCTTCCTCCCAGTCCTGTTAATGAAGCTTTTGCTTATATACTTTCTGTGACAGGATGTTGTTTGATTTCCTTGTTTTTCATTTCACGCCTGAGATTTCTTCAGTTATTTTCCATTCCTTCCAAACGTTTGTTGTTTCTCTTCTAGTTCTTTGATTCATTTGTCTGTGTGTTCTTCAAGTTTATTGTTCTCTCTCCTTCTAGTACATTGATTTGTTTGTCTGTGTCTTCATTTTCCTTTTTCATCTCAGCCTAAGATTTCTTCAGTATTCTTTAGATTTCCACTTCACCTTCTGCTGATTGTCATTCTCTCCCTTCTTGGATCTTGATTTGATTAGTTCTCTGAGCTGTTCTTTATATTCATGAATTTATTTGAGTGTGTCTATGATAGATCTTTTAAATCTGTGTCCTGCGTTAATGGCAGGAAGTTCTTCATTGTAGGAATCTCCCATAGGGCTGGTAGATCTAATAATGGTTTGTTATTGGTTTTTTCCAACGTTTTCTATTGTGCTTTTTGGAAGCGGATTTCCTTTTGTTGTCTTTATTCTTGCTATTTGAGCTAAAGTCCTCTGTGCTCTGGTTCTTGTCTCTGGATGTCTTGCTGATGCAGTACACTAGCACCTTTGGTCTGATAACTCAGGGTGGCAGCTGGGACGCGCCTAGGTTGGGTGTCTGCCCAGCCAGCCTTTCTGGCTACCTATTGGGGTAGGTATCGCGCCATCACAACAAGGGCGGGGGTCTGCAGACCTCCCTGGTGCTGCTGGGGGCAGGGGGAGAGGGGCACACGCCTTCACACAGACCCATTACTAACAGTGAGAGTGGCTTCGATATTGAAAAACAACTTATGGCATGAATATTCTCAGAGTCATTAAAAACGTTAATTAAAATTGGAGGGATGGCCTAGGGTTTAAGAGCACCAACTGCTACTGCAGAGGACCCGCGGTTAGGACTCCCTGCACATACGGCGGTGAAGAACCATTCATTAACTGCAATTCAGGAGAACTCCAATTCCAGGGGGAATCCGACAACCCCTCTTCTGACCTACGGGAACCCATTGCCACGGACTACGGTTGCACAACGACGCAGGCACGGACAGGCTTATTAAGAGAATAAGTAAAGAAAACTCCAAGTAGACAAAGAAAAGAAAAAATAAATAAAAAATGTAGTGACCTGGGCTCAGTGTGAGATGAAACGATTCGGGGGAGAATACAAATGAAGTGCACGGCAGAAAAACCGAGCCAGTGTGAAAACACCCAAGTGGACCAAGTAAACCATAGAAGAGAAGGGCGGGAAAGGGGCGAAGTAGAATGGGAACCCCAAGCGCGACGGAAGGAAATGAGGGGAGCAGAGGGAGGAAGGCGGGGAGATATGAAGACGTGAGGAGCGGCGGAAAGGGTAGGGGCTCGCGCCCTGCGAGAGAGGCGGGGAAAAGGCCTCAGGGAACAAGAAGGGGGGACCGCGAAGGACAATGGAGGGCAGGGACCCTGTAACTTGAGCGTCAATAGGACGTGAATAATCAATGAACAGAAGCGTAGTAAAATGTCTAAGGGTGGGGGGGAGGGTCGAGGTCTATGTGGGAGAGGGGTACCACGGTGGAAGGAGGTAGAGCTGGTGCAAGAGTGAAGCGAAGAGGGGAGGATGGGAAAATACATCAAAAAGCCAAGAAAGGAAAGCAATAGGATGGGGCAAAACGAGGCAGGAAAAAAGGAGGTCGAAGAAGACTGACAGCGATGGACAACCAAAGTCAACCTCTCTAGCCCCCTAGGCTCACTAACTGCCGCTCCTAATTGTTTAGTGTCCTTCTTTCTTGATAGGGACCAATCGATGTAATGTGCGCAAACCTCCATCCTAACGACAGCAAGAGGGTGTTTCGGGCCACACAAAAACCTGATGGGATGCGGTGTTGAGTAGAGGACTTGAGTAATGACACACACACACCCCAGGTTATGTTGGGTGTTAACAGATAAGGAAAATTGAAAGTTTGTGAAAAAGTGCAGGGGACTTTTTATGAGTACTTCCTCGCAGGAGGCTCCATTTAATCAAGGTGAGAAAAGAGGCATTTAGAGAGCGATCTTATCGATGGCTATCGAAGCGCAGCTGAGCGAAGCCGTATCCTCTCGATCGAGCCGATCCATTTTATCTAAGTAATCATCTCTGATCATTTCCAAAGAATGTGACCTGGGTGCGTGTTAATCAATGAGTTCCAGGTCACTGATCTAAGCATCACACCATCGGTCTAACTTATGTAGAAAAAGGTTAGACCTACTTCCCAGCAGGCCTCAGGCAAATGTGTGTACAGCCCCCATTGGTGTGCAGGTGCTAACATAATCTACAATCTAAATCATGTAGCAAATATATATGATGATATATATCATATAGATCATATAGTATATACGTTTAATGGGAATTATGTAAATTAATATTCATATGAAAGTCTCAATATGTATTATATATATGTATATATATATATACATATTGATGTTTTGTGTATTTCGTACATCATCTTTCAGTACAATTCTGATACATTTTCCTCTCCCTGCCACCCCCACCCCACCCCAGTTCATGGATTCTGCAATACATATCTTGCATTTTTCAGTCTTTACAAAGATTTTTTTAAGTGAGTGGCTTATTGTTTTGGGCAGAATTTAACTTTATCAGTCAGTTCTTTGACCCAGTCCTTATGTTGTTTTTACCTCCCCTTTCTATTACTCCAAAATATGCCTATATAAACATCACATATGTTTCAAAATTATGACCTCTGAGAATAAACTGTATGCTAATTCAAAAATGTGTTTTGGCATTCACATTTTTCCCTCTAAGTTTATATTACTCTAAAATATGAATACATATCTTCCACCCATATTTGGAAATTACATCTGAAAGTAAGTGGTAGGTCAATTATAGAGCCCCTTAAGCAATTCACATTATAACAGCATAGTTGCTTTTAGATAAAAAGAAGTATAAAAATAATGTTGCTCAGCTTGTACTTCAACTGGGGATTTGGTGTCAGCATCCACAAATGAGGGGGAAATCACCTTTTTTTCTGGGACTGTTTTACTTCAGTTAACATAATGGCTTCAAGTCCCATCCATTCACTTGCAAGGTTCATGATATGATCTTTCTTTACCTCTGCATAGAGCTCCATCGTGTAGATTTACCACATTTTTGTTATTCACTGATCAGTTGAGGAGCATTTGGGTTAGCTCCAGCTCTTCCCTATTGTGAAAAATGCTGCAATAAACATAGAGAGTGAGATGATATCTGAGTGGTTTTTTATTTATATTTCCTTATTTATTAACAGTGTTGGACACTTTTTAAGATGTTACTCAGCTATCTTTCCTTCCTACTGGTGAAGTGTCTATTTAGCTCTTTACTCCAACATTTGAGTAGGTCATTTGATTTCTTAATTTATTTTTTGAGTAGTCTATATATTATGGATGTTAATGCTCTGTAAGATGTGTCACTGGTGAAGGTTTCCTCCCATTCTGTGGGTTTTCTCTTCACTTCCTTGATTATTTCTTTCACTGTACAGAAACATTTGAGTTTGATGAGGTCCCATTTGTCAACTGTTGACCTTACTTCCTGCACAGCTGCTGTTTGATTTAGAAAGTATTTTCTTATGCCTATGTCTTGTAGGTTGCTGCCAACTTTTTCTTCTAGAACCTTCAGTATTTGGGGTTTCACATTGAGATCTTTGATCTACGTGGAGTTTATTTTTCTACAAGGTGAGAGATAGGGGTTTAATTTTGTTCTACAAATAGTGATCCACTTTTGCCAACACCATTTGCTGAAGATGCTGTCTTTCCTCCATTGAGCTTTTTGGGCCCTTTGTCAAATATGAGGTGGTTGAAGTTGTATGAGGTCAAGTTTGGATCTCAATTTTGTTTCATTGGTCAATGAGTCTCTTTTTGTGCTAGTACCAGGCTGTCTATTGACTATACCCCTGTAATACGGTTTGAAGTCTGGTAAGGTGTTCCCCCTGCATTGCACATTTTCTCATGTTTGCTTTAGCTTTTTAAGTTTTTTTAGTTATTTGAGGACAATCTAAATTATTGTATACAAATATATATTTATAATGCACTAAGGAAATATAATACTCATATATGAAAGCCTCAAAAATGTACTTTAAAAAAGAAAAAAAAAACATTGAATGTTGAATTTTCATTATTTTCAGGCCAGACATCTCCTTATATACTTCCTATATAGTTAGTGCTAAATGTGGATATTTATTGTCAAAAGGATATGTCATTCATTTCAAATTGTTCTTTAGAAAATTGGAGAATAGCAATGTCATGTGCAAAACAATCTTGCCTTTATTTGGCTCTATCTTACATAGAAATATGTTTCTTAAATAATAGTGTAGACGTGTATAGCTTTCACATTCTACAATTCAGACAGCTACTAATACAGTATATTTAATAACAGGGAGGTGCATGAAATCTACTTTGCTGAAGCTATGTGACCATCTATAAGGGCGTTTGTTCTCCATTAATTGTAAGTATTCCCATATGATTGTCTGGATATTTTCTTTGTCTGTTGTGATGTTTCCCTATCATCATGAATACTATTGACTTGGAGTTGCTCTCTCTTTTTTTTAGTTAACTGGGCTAGAGGTCTGTCTATTTTGGTTATTTTTTCAAAGAACCAGCTTTTGGATTCACTGATTTTTATGTATTGTTTTCTTTGTTTCTATTTCATTGATTTCTGATCTGATTTTTGTTATTTCTTCCTGTCTGTTGGGTTTAGGGTTCATCTGTTGTTGTCTCTCAAGTGTTTTTAGTTGCAGTGTTATGTCATTTATTTGTTCTCTTTCTGTTTTTGGATGTGGGCAATTAGTGCTATAAATTTCCCTCTCAAGATTGCCTTTAAAATATCCCACAAGTTTTGTTGTGTTGTATTGTCTTTTTCATTCAGTTCCATGAATAATTTTATTTCACCCTTTATTTCTTCCCTGACCCATTCATTGTTCAGGATTGTGTTGTTCAGTCTCCATGTGTTCTTGTAGCTAGTTGGACTTATTCTGGGGTTCATATTGAGCTTTATTACACTGTGGTCTGATAGAATGCATGAAATAATTTCTATCCTTTTGTATTTATTGAGGTTCCTTTTGTGCTCCAGTATGTGGTCAATCTTGGATAATGTTCTGTGAGGTGCTGAGTAGAAAGTATATTCTCTGGTATTTGGGTGGAATATTCTGTAGATGTCTGTGAGGTCCATTTGGTGTATTGTAGTATTCTATTCTGATTTCTCTGTTCATTTTTTGTCCGGATGTTCTATCCAAAGGCCTCAGTGGGGTGTTGAAGTCTCCTACTATAAGTGTGTTAGGATTGATCTGTGTCTTGAGGTCCTGCAGAGTTGTGTATATAAAGTTAGATGCACCAGAGTTTGGTGCATAGACATTTAGGATTGTGAAGTCTTCATGGTTCATTGTTCCTGTGACAAGGGTGTAATGACCCTCTTTGTCTCTTTTGATTAATTTTACTTTGAGATTTATTTTGTCTGATGTTAGAGTAGCCACTCCAGCTTGTTTCTTGGTAGCGTTTTCTTGGAATACTTTTTTCCATCCTTTCATTCTAATGTGGTGTCTGTCCTTGAGGGCGAGATGGGTTACTTGTAGACAGAATATAGACGGGTTCAGTTTCCTAATCCATTCTCCCATTCTATGCCTTTTGATTGGGGAATTTACACCATTAGTATTTAAGGTTATTATTGAGATATGTGTGTTGCTTCTTTTTACCTTATTTTTTATTTGCATTCTTGGTCTATGTTTATATTTACTCTGTTATGATTTTGTTGCTTTCTCTCTTTAATTGCTTAGGGGTAGTTGCTTCTGTCCTCAGTTCTTTGGATTGCTTTGAGGATTTTCTGAAATGTTGGTTTCTTAGACATGTATTCTGTCATCTTGTTCATGTGATGAAAGATTCTTCTCTCTCCTTCAACTATGATTGACATTTTTGGTGGGTATAGTAGTCTGGGTTGGCATCTAAAGTTGTTTAGTCCTGGGTATACTTTGGTCAACATTCTTCTAGCCTTCATAGTTTGCACTGAGAAGTCAGCTGTGATTCTGATGGGTTTTCCCTTATATGTAACTTGTTTTTCTTTTGTGGCTTTCAGTATTTTGTCTTTGTTTTGAGCATCTAGTGTTTTAACAATTATATGGTATATGGTGTGGGGAATTTCTTTTCTGGTCTTGTCTGTTTGGTGTTCTATGTGCTTCTTGTATGGGTTTATCTTTTTTCAGTTTTGGGAAATTTTCTTCGATTATCTTATTGAAGATCTGATCAATAGTGTTGTCTTGGGATTATTCTCCTTCCTCTATCCCTTTGATGGGGAGGTTTGTTTTTTTCATAGTGTCCCACATTTCCTGGTTGTTCCACTTTTGTGGTTTTTTTTTCATAATCTTTACTTGAGCATTCTATTTGGACCATGTTATCCTGCAGGTCTGATATTCTTTTTTCTACTTCTTCCCTTCTACTTCTGGGGATTTTTCCCATCCTTTCCTGTTGATTGGATAAATGTTCGATTTCCTATTTCATTTCATCCTGTGATTTCTTTAGTGTTTCCACTTCCTTCTGGAGCCTGTCATACTTATCTTGTAGGACCTTGGATTGTTGGTCATTTTCTTTTTCCCTTTCAGCTTGGGATCTTTTCAGCATTTCCACTTCCTTCTGGAGTTTGTAATTTTCTTCCTTTAGTTCCTTCCAATGTTTGTCCTTATCTCCCTCTAGGTCCTTCTTGAGCCTTTCAATCTCTCCCCTTAGTTCTTTCCAACAATTTTCATTATCACCCTCTTGGTATTTCTTGAATTTTTCATTCTCTTCCATTAGTTCTGTAATTTCTTTGAATATGTCCACAATTGCTTTTGTAAAATTCGTGTCTTGGTGTCTGTCCAGGGAGATGTCATTGTAGGAGTCTTCTGTAGGGCTGGTAGAGTTTGGTGTGGATTTATTGTGAGCTTTTCCCATGTTGTATTTTTTTATGTGTGTCTTTGGCATGTGGATTTGTTTATTTGTTTCTTTGGGTTCTGGTGCCTCAACGTTGGCTGCAAAGCTAGATCCTCTGCACCACCACTTCCCTGGGCTGGACTTTTGAAGGTTCGTGTTCTGTAGGAAATGGGTGAAACCTGCTCACCCAGCAGGGCTCCAGCTGATCTTGTGCTGTGTTGTGCATGGCTAACTCCGCCCATGTTTCATGCTGGGACCAGAAGGTTGGAAGTTCCCAGGAAATACCAGGCCTCTACGGGCCAAAGGGGTGGCCAAAGTCCCCAGGAATACAGCCCTCACATGGTCCTTTGTAGGTTGGCGTTCTGCAGGACACAGGTGAAGTCCACTCGCCCAGCAGGCAGCATGCTGGTCTTGTGCTGTGTGGAGGGTTGCTAGCTCTGCCCACATAGCATGTTGGAACCAGAAGGTTGGAAGGCCCTGGGTGATACCAGGCCTCTATGGGCTACAGGGGTGCCCAAAATCCAAAAAGGCACCCATCATCTGGTCCTTTGCGGTTGCCATTCTGCAGGATATGGGTGAAGTCTGCTCTCCCAGAAGGGTGCATGCTGGTCTTGCAAGGCAATTATTCTTACGTAATTTCAAACAATAAGTCACATATAAAGGGAAATCCATGCAAATTAGTGCCTACTTTTCTGTGCAAATGATGAAAGCTGTAAGAGCTTAGAGCAAAGTATCTCCAGTTCTAAATGACTATATATCCCAACTCAGAATACTTTACCCAGCAAAAAATGTCTATTATAGTTGAAGGAGGAAGAAAAATTCTTAATTCTTTCACAACATAAACAAGCTGAAAGTATATATGTCCAGAAAGCCAACCCTTCAGAAAATGCTTGATGCAATACATACAGCAGAAGAAAGGAAGGTGTAATCCCGATTGGCAAAAGAATATCATTAAGGAAAGTATAACTCTGGAAATAAAACATAGATCAAAACTACAAACAGAAACTAAAGTTATGGGAAACAGTATACACCTGTCAATAATAACTTTAAATATTAATGGAATGAAATCCCCAATCAAAAGAAACAGACTAGGAAAATGGATTTAGAAATTGAAAACATTTTTTTTTTGTCTTTTTGAGACAGGATCTCCCTGTAGCTTCTGCTGTCTTGTAACTCACGTTGTAGACCAGGCTGCCATTGAACAGAGATCCACTTCCTTCTGCCTACATACTTCTGGGATTAAAGGCATGTGCCACCTAGCCCAGCCATGAATCCATCTTTTTTTTGTCTACAAAAAAATCCATGTCACCTTCAAGGATAGACAACATCTTAAGGTGAAAGGATGGGAAAAACATTTCCAGCAAATGGTACCAAGAATCAAGCAGGAGTTGCTCTGCTAATATCAGAGAAAATAAATTTCAAATTAAAACTAATTGGAAGAGATGAAGAGGGTCACCACATTCTAATCAAGGGAACAAATTAACCATGAAGACCTCGTAATCATGAGTATATACACACCAAACAACCGTGCACTGAACTTCATAAGCAAAATACTACAAAACTTTAGGGCACAGATTATCCCCAACACACTAATAATAGGGGACTTCAGTAACCCATTGTGCACATTAGACAGATCAACCAGACAAAGAATAAACAGAGAGATGTCTGAACTGAACAGTAAAAATATACAAAATGGACCTAACAAACATCTACTGAATATTCCACTCAAATACCAAAGAATATACTTTCTATTCAGCACCTCATGAAATGTTCTCCAAAATACACCACATGGTGGGACACAGAAAAAACCTCAACAAATAAAAGAAATAGTAATACCCCCAAGAATTTTATCAAACCACAATGCAACAAAGCTTAATATGAACATCAAAAGAAGCTCTCTTACCATCTACAAGAACTCATGGAGACTAAACACACTCCTGAACAATAAATGGGTCAAGGGAGAAACAAAGAAGGAAATGAAAGTATTCCTGGAATTAAATGAAAAGGACAATATAACACAACAAAACCTATGGGGCACTTTATAAGCATTCCTAAGAGGGAAATTTATGGACCTAAGTGCTTACATTTAAAAAACAAAAACAAAAACAAAAAAAAACAAGCAAGCAAACAAACAAACAAAAAATCTGAAAGACCATAAATAAGTGAACTAATACTGCAACTGAAGCACTTGAGCAATAAGAAATAATGAATCCCAAACCCAACAGACAAAAAGAAATAATAAAAATGAGAGTGGAGGTCAACAAATAGAAATAAAGAAAACAATACGAAGAATCATTGAATCCAAGAGCTTGTTCTTTGATATCATGAAGAAGATAGATAGACTTCTAGCCCAGTTAACCAGAACAAAGTGGAATTCCAAATCAACAAAATTAGAAATGAACAGGGAGATATCTCAACATATAGCAAAAATACCCAGACAGTTATACGAAAATACTTTTTCTTTATTAGAAATGGTGTTTATTTTATTGTCCAGAAACTGCATTTTAAATCCTAGTATAAGTTTACATGAGAGCTCTATTAAATATAAAAGAGTCCCATTTCAAGGGAAGTCCTTTGCATGTTTTTTAAAATATTTTTTGTATTATTCCAAAATATGCATATATACACTCCACACATAAGTCAAAATTACAAATTCTGAAAATAAACTATAAGTTGATTCCTAAACACATTTATGGAGTCATATTTTAACAGTAAATTTGCATGCAGTTATAAAGACATGTAACTTTACATTCTTTTTTTTTCTTTAGAGTATGACTACATATCTTCCATCCATATATGGTAATTACAATGTGTAAATATAAGTGGTAGGACAATTCTAGAGCCCATTTAGAGATTCATATTGTAATAGCACAGTTGTTTTCAGATACAATAAATTATAATAATAAACTGTATCACCATTTGTAAAAGAACAAAATTAAACCCTTACCTCTCACCCTGTACAAAAATAAACTCCAAGTGGATCAAAAATCTCAACCTAAAATCTGAAACCCTGAAGGTGATAGAAGAAAAAGTTGGCACCAACCTACAAGACGTAGGTATAGGAAAAGACTTTCTGTATCAAACAGCAGCTGCACAGGAAATAAGGACAACAGCTGACAAGTGGGACCTCATCAAATTTAAAACCTTTTGTACAGCTAAAGAAACAATCAAGGAAGTGAAGAGAAAACCTACAGCATGGGAGGAAACCTTCACCACTGATACATCTGACAAAGAATTAGCATCCAGAATATATAAGCTACATAAAAAATGAAGAAGAAAACAAATGACCTACTCAAAAGGTGGAGTAAAGAGCTGAACAGAGACTTCACCAGTAAGGAAGTAAAGATGACTGAGAAACATCTTAAAAAGTGTTCAACATCATTAACAATTAAGAAAATGCAAATTAAAACCACACTAAAGTATCATCTCCCTCCAATAAGACTAACCAAGATCAAGAAAACAAAAGACACCAAATGCTGGAGAGGTTGTGGGGAAAGGGAAACACTCATCCACTGAAGGTAGGAATGTAAACTGGTACAACCATTGTGGAAATCTGTGTGGAGAACCCTTAAAAGAAAACTCAAAATGAGGCTACCACCTGTCCCAGCCATACCACTCCTGGGTATATACCCACAAGATGCATCCTACCGCAAAGATACATGCACAGCTATGTTTACTGCAGCTTTCTTCTCAATAGCAAAGAGCTGGAACCAACCCAAATGCCCATCAACTGATGACTGGATAACAAAAATATGGTATATCTACACAATGGAGTTCTATGCAGAAGTAAAGAAAGATGACATCATGAGCTTTGCTGGTAAATGGATGGAACTCAAATCAATTATACTGAGTGAAGTAATGCAGACCAAGAAAAATAAAAAAAAAGGCAAATGGTTTCCCTCATTTGTGGATACTAACACCAAATCCCAGTTGGCAAGCAAAAGAGAAAAATTTAAAAACCTATAATCTATTAAATTTGAAAATCTAAGAGAAATGGATGAATATCTGAAAGCATGGAAAGCAATAAAGCTTAACCAAGAAGAAATCTCCTGCTTCAACAGACCCATAACAAATGAGGAAATTGAAACTGTAATACAAAACCTCCCAACTAAAAAAGTCCAGGCCTAGATGTATTGACAGCAGAATTCTTTAAGACATTTAAATAAGACTTACAACCATTATCACTGAAATTATTCAAAAGGGTAGAAAAATAGAGAAATCTCCCAAGTTCCTTCTATGAAGCCAACATCACTGTAATACCAAAAGGCAAAGATAAAACCAAAAAGGAAAATTATAGATCCATTTCTTTAGATGCAAAAATTCTCAACAAAATACTGGCAAACTCAATACAGGCACACAGCAAAAAGGTCATATAACATTTCCAAGTTATATATACATTTTTTGTTCTTTTCGAGAAAGGGTCTCCATGTAGCCCCAGCTGGCCTGGAACTCACTCTGTAGACCAGGCTGACCTTGAACTCACAAAGATCTACCTGCCTCTGCCTCCCAAGTGCTAGGATTAAAGGCGTGCAGAGATAGCTCAATATATGTAAAACAATAAATGTCATAAAACACGTAAAGGGACTGAAATACAAAAACCACACAGTCATCTCAATCAATGCAGAAAAGGCCTTTGATAAAATTCATTATCCATTCATGTTTAAAGTCCTAGAGGGAATTGGACTGAGGGAACATTTCTCAACATAATTAAAGCGATAGAGGACAAACACACAGCCAACATCACTCTAAATGGGAAAAAAAATGAGATGCATTCCCTTTAAAGGTAGGAACCTGACAAAAACCAGTCCTTTTCAATATAGTGCTTGAAACTCTGGCTAGAGCAATAAGACAAGACAATGAAATTAAAGGAGTATTAATTGGAAAAGAGGAGGTCAAACTATCCCTTTTTGCAGATGACATGATATTATCCCTAAGGGACACCAAAAATTCAACCAGAAAAACTCTAAGAAATAATTAACATTTTCAGTAATAGGTTACAAAATTAATCAACGAATGGGTGAAGGAATACAGGGAGAACTTTTCGTTAACAACGGCCTCAAAACAAACAAACAAAACAAAACAAAACAACAACAACAAAAAACCCTCAGAACAAACGTGACGAAAGTCACTAAAGATCTCTACAATGAAAAATTTAAATCGTGGAAGAAGGACATTGCAATTCTTATGTAGTGTGTTGATATATAAGTTTGGAATTTGCATCTTAGCTTATTTGAGTTACATTCTTACATATCCATGATTTTGAATTTAAAGTCACTGTAATGGAATATTGTATATAATGCAAATCTAAAGCTCAAGTCTCATTATTTCCCAATGAACTCTCTCCTCCTACCAGCAAAGGTTCAGAAAAATGTTATTTTTTAGAGTAAGATATGTGAACTTCACTTATGTCCGTTTGCTAATTCATTTTTAATAAAAAATAAATTCAATTAAGCATGATAAATTCATATGCTAATATTCTTGTCAGACCTATATGACCTGCTCCAAAATTGAAAAATGTAACTTATAATTTGTTCAGTACTAAGTTAAGAACAGAGAATGAAAATATCTTGAGCAGTTTTCAAAGAGTGCTTCATGTAGGTTGGTGAACTCAGTAAAGGCAAATATTACAGTGAATTCTTACTTCCCTGCATTTCAGTATGACTTCTGTCACTTCACTTCTCTACTATAAACAAATCAATCAATTTGAGTTTTCTATTAGTGATTAAAATTACTAATAATTACAAAATATCAAAACTAGTTAGAAATAAATTCATGAGGTTACACCAAAGGTCACTTAGATGCTATAGTTTTCCTCTTTAATAGAAGAAATGCAAAAATTCAGTGTTTCTCAATAGAAATTATATCTGTATTATGAAGTATTTTTACTGGTGCTAATTTACTTGTGACATTTAATTGCTTCTTCTCTGCTTTTATACCATTTGACATTTCTGTCATTTCTATTGAGTAAGAAAAATACTTCAGCAGAAGTTATTCACTTTAGACCATAAAAATTTATTTTTATTTTTGAAACTTGTGCTGCATATCCAATAATTCCCACTGTATTATGTCTCTGAAGGACAAAACTTCTCCATGAAGAGTTTTGAGGTAAGAAATAGTGAAATAGGAGTGGTACTTTTTTTGTTCTTAATGCATTATGAATAATTGTAGGCTTATCTGTAGCAAACAGGAAAACATGATTTTTTAATTTGAACATCAAAATCTGAGAAATTTCACACTATTCCCTATAGAATTAGATAGTAGGTAATTTGAAAAAGATAATGACAAATTTCAACCTGTCCTTTTCAATTACGTTTTATTTGTCCAGACTCCGTCTTAACTCTATGTTGGTATTCATATGTTTTCTAAAGGAACACAGCCTAGACTTTAATACATTGTTCATTATGGTGGTTTGAATGAAAAATGTCCCCTTAGGCTCATGTATTTAAACACATGGTCCTCTGTTCGTGAAGCCTTTGGGGTAACATATGAGACCTTTATTAGGGTTATTTTTTTAATTTTTAATTTATTATTTTATGTGTATGAGTATACTGTCTGCATGTAAGTAGGAGCACCCATGTCTTGCAATGCTGCAGAGGTCAGAAGAGGCCATCGATATCCTCTGGAACTGGAGTTAAAGATGGTTCTTAGCCATCGTGTTGGTGTTGGGAAACAAACCAGTGTCTTCTGCAAGAGCAGTCTGTGTTCTTATCCACTGTGGCATCTCTCCAGCCCCTATTAGGGTTAATTTTGTTGGAAGAAGTAACTCACTAGGAAGCATGCTTTAAGAATTTGTAGCATGGGCTGGAGCGATGGCCTAGTGGTTAAGAGCACCGACCGCTCTTGCAGAGGACCCGGGTTCGATCCCCAGCACCCACATGGTGGACGAGAGCCGTCTGAAACTCCAATTCCAGGAGAACTCCAGTTCCAGGGGAGTCCGACACCCTCTTCTGACCTCCATGGCGTTGCACATCACAGATGCACAGACTTGCATGCAAACAATTCATTCATACACATATGGAAATAAATAAAATTTAAAAAAAATTAAAAAAAAAGAATTTGTAGCAGATCACACTCTGCTTTCAGCTTGTGGAGGGAAATGTGAACTCTCTGGTTCCTGATAATGTGTCCATGTCTTGCCTTCCCCACCATGACAGACTTAGTATGAAAGTGTAAGTCTGAATAAACTTTTTTTTTCTTTAAGCTAATTTTGGTCATGTTATTTTATAACAGCAACAGAAAAGGAATGAATAAAAATATTTGCCTTGAAGAATTACTATTGGTTCAGGAGTAAAAATAGTTTTGGTTTTGTAAACTACTGGCAAACTATTTTTCAAATTTGGTTACATCATTTTCCACTCTCATCA
Organism: Rhizomys pruinosus; assembly: GCA_009823505.1. NCBI lineage: Eukaryota > Metazoa > Chordata > Mammalia > Rodentia > Spalacidae > Rhizomys > Rhizomys pruinosus. The sequence continues at coordinate 500,063 of VZQC01006234.1, read as the reverse complement.
GTAATGATTAAGTGTTGTTATTTCTCTACATCTCTCTTCCAGTGTTGTACTGTTTACAACTGTCTTCCATTGTTGTACTGTATTTCAGACGTGACAGCAAGAATGATAATTTCAATAGACCTATCACCCTACCAGGATTTGATATATTTTAGATTATAGTTATTCTGATGCATATGTATTTACATTTACATTTTGTTTTAAGTTGGAATTCTAGAATAATACGTGGCTCAGCATATATTTTCATTATTGGGCAGTAAAAAACATATTCAGCTAAATATTTATTCATATCTCTTTTCCATTTTCTAATTTTGTCACTTATTTAGTAAGAAGCTTTAAGGTATCTTTGGTTAATGTATGTCAATCCTTTATCAAGTATAAATTTTCTAAACAAATTTTTGTAGACAATGCTTCTCTTAACATTTTTTAGCAGGGTCTTTCATAAGAGGGCTTTAATTTCAATAACATCTAGTTTGTAAGTTTTGTACTTAAACCATGGTTGTGTCTAAGTATGAAATTCCCGAACCAAAGTCATCTAGATATCCCCTACCCATTTCATTATGTATTTTTCATTTTGCCGTTTACATATAGTTCTTATCTAATTTTTGTTAATTATACTAAAATATGTGCTATGTGTGTCCAGATTTTGGTTTGTTTTCTTGATTATCATTTGTTTTTATATGTAAGTATCCAGCCAGTTCAAAGACTATTTGTTTTAAAGAAAATACTGTTAAAAAATAAATAAAAATGAAGCAAATATTGTTTATCCATTGGATAACAAATTTTCATTTGTGAAAAAAAAAACCAGATAATTTTATGTGTTTCTGCTTCTAGGGTCATTACTCTTCTCTACCATTACATGTATGTTACCACCGGACACACAGAACCTAACATACACAGACACGCACACACACACACACACACACTGAAAAATATGCACATACACACATACATACATATGTCCATAGATATTGCACAAATCTATGCATATTTTTACCAGTAGTACACTATGTTGATTCCTGACTTTCATAGTAAATACTAAATTTAGGCAACATCAGTCTGCCAATTTTGTTCTTTCCATAAAATTTAGTTGGGGAATCTAAGATTATTTTTCACATAAACTATAGGATTACATGGTCAATTGTCACAACACAATGCACCGGCATTTTTAATTTAATAACACATTATGGTTAAAAGTGTGTAAAGTTATGCTAAGCATGGTGGTGCAAATCATTAAATCCAGCACGAGAAACAGAGCAAGCAGGCAGACCTCTGTCCATAGAAGGCAGCCTGTTGTATGTAAAGAACTCCAGAAAATCTAGGGCTACAGAGAGACACTGTCTCAAACAAAAGTGTATAAGATTTATCATCTTAGACATTTTAAAGATCAGAACATTAAATATGATTATGTAACTCTGTGTGTATTTATCATTTTATATTATTTCACTATTAATCATTTTATATTATTTCACCATTTAATAACTATAGAGTAATAGTGAAAGAGAAGAGACCAATGTTTATATTATACAGTGTTCTCCATCATCTTTCCCTAGCAATTTCACAGATTGAAACCTTAGTGTTGAGATCTTTTATTCCTTTTTTAATTAAGTAGAAATACATGAGAGGATGTAGAAACAATTTAAATGGATCAAATATTTATAATTTATATTAATATTAAAGTTTCTTGTAGTTGATTGTTATTGATTTTCCACAAATATTATAAATATACAAATAATAAATATAAGATTTTTATTAAGGTTTTAGTGCATATCAGATGATGAGTATACATAAATATGTGGCACACGCCTTTAGTCCTAGCACTTGGGAGGCAAAGGCTGGAGGATCTTTGTGAGTTCAAGGCCAGCCTGGTCTACAGAGCGAATTCCAGGACAGCTGGGGCTACAGGGAGACCCTGTCTCAAAAAGACCAAAAAAAAACAAAAAACAAAAATGAAAAAAGAAAATTCTGTTAAAAAATAAATAAAAATAAAGCAAATATTGTTTATCCATTGGATAACAAATTTTCATTTGTAAATAAAACAGATAATTTTGTGTGTTTCTGCTTCTAGGGTCATTACTCTTCTCTACCATTACATGTATGTTACCACCGGACACACTGAACCTAACACACACACACACACACACACACACACACACACTCACACACACACTGAAAATTATGCAAATACACACATACGTCCGTAGATATTGCACAAATCTGTACATATTTTTACCAGTAGCACACTATGTTGATTCCTGACTTTCATAGTAAATACTAAATTTAGGCAACATCAGTCTGCCAATTTTTTTCTTTCCATAAAATTTAGTTGGGGAATCTAAGATTATTTTTCACATAAACTATAGGATTACATGGTCAATTGTCACAACACAATGCACCGACATTTTTAATTTAATAACACATTATGGTTAAACGTGTGTAAACTTATGTTAAGCAAGGTGGTGCAAATCATTAAATCCAACATGAGAGACAGAGCAAGCAGACAGACCTCTGTCCATAGAAGGCAGCCTGACAGAGCAAGCAGACAGACCTCTGTCCATAGAAGGCAGCCTGTTGTATGTAAAGAACTCCAGAAAATCTGGGACTACAGAGAGACACTGTCTCAAGCAAAAGTGTATAAGATTTATCATCTTAGACATTTTAAAGATCAGAACATTAAATATGATTATGTAACTCTGTGTGTATTTATCATTTTATATTATTTCACTATTAATCATTTTACATTATTTCACTATTTAATAACTATAGAGTAATAGTGAAAGAGAAGAGACCGATGTTTATATTTTACAGTGTGCTCCATCATCTTTCTCTAGCAATTTCACAGATTGAATCCTTAGTGTTGATATCTTTTATTCCTTTTTTAATTAAGTAGAAATACATGAGAGAATGTAGAAACAATTTAAATGGATCAAATATTTATAATTTATATTAATATTAAAATTTCTTGTAGTTGATTGTTATTGATTTATTTTCCACAAATATTATAAATATACAAATGATAAATATAAGATTTTATTAAGGTTTTAGTGCATATCAGATGATGAGTATACATAAATATGTTTAACCAAATACCTTTATATTAATTGTACTTTTCATAATAAAAATTATGTGATACATCCCCAACAAAAAGTAATGTCTCTTATCTAAGTATGTAAGTTTAATACAGTATCTAAGTTTAATCTGCATGTAATTTTTAAAAGGGGGAGTTATGGTATTGACTTACCAGAAAAATTAAAAGTAATGACAATGATATGATCTCATATTTTTATGATAAATTTTTATGGGTGGCGTGTTTAAGTCTATAAAGTATAGAAAGTAATTTTAAAATTTAACTGTAGAGGCAGATACATGTAGATATCTCTGAGATAAAGGCCAGACTTGTCTAAATAGGGCATTCCAGACCAGAAATATACAGGAATATGCAGGGAGACCTTAACTCAAAAAATATAAATTACCAAACACTTAAAGCTAATCCAAAGATTAAGCAAGACTCTCAGATCTAAACATTATACTTTGTTTTTATTAAAAGTCAGAGTTCTCAAAATGCATATTTTAGATTAAGTACAATATATTCCTGTAAAGCATATGATAAAATTAACAATATAACTTTTAAAAAAGAGAAATGACCCTTTGCGATTTGCCATACACCAATTCACTCCCATCTTGGTGCTCTCCATTTATCTCCCCTTACCAAGAGTCACAGGTAGGCTACCTCTGCCAACCTGCTATCACCCAATGCTTCTCCACATTTTCCCAGGGAACTTCATCTTTTCTTGTCCTCTGTCCCTTTCTTTTAGGGTTTGCCAAACCCTAAGGCGCTTCCAGACAAGGCTCAGAAACAACCTAAGCTGCCTCTGCTCCCCTGCCATTGCTGCATATCCCTGTTCCCTGCTCTTGTCAAGGACCAACAAATTTATATTGCTCCACTTGCTCCTTTTGAAAATCAGCAGACCGCAATTGGCTAACAGCCGGGAATCTCAAGTCACCCCACTTTGCAAAGAGCTTCATGTGGGTTACCATTTCCCCCTGCTGTCATCCTAAAGCCATGATGCCACAGGCCTGACAAAGATTAACCTGCCTTACTGGATCACTTCCCTCCATTTGTGAATGGCAAGACCTGAACAGACCCCCACAAGTGAGCTTCAATTGGACCTACATACAAACACTACAAAGCTTCACTGTTTCACGACTTGGTGCTTTCATATCAGACACTGGGGACATCTATTCCTGCTGATCGTGACTCAGGGAAGTCATCTCCAAAGTCTGAGAACCAGGCCACATTTATTTTTAATGTGTATATAATCAAACAGTATTCTACATTCACTCTGTCATTGGTGGGTTTACATTCCGGGCTGCCTTACACAACCACCAGGGCCTTCTAACTTATAGAACAAAAGATTATGATCTACCTATGTGACAACAGGCCGGGGAGAGAGGTCATAAGGACCTTCTATCCTACATAACAAAGGATTAAAAACATGTTTACAGAAGCATAAGCATAAGTTAAACAAGAAACCATTTCTTTAGAAATACTAGAAACTTTTTTCAATTTTTAATTGAATTTTAATATTTTTTTATTTTTTATTGATGGTTTGTGTATTTCAGACATCATTTTTCCATTCAGTTCAGGCATATTCCCCTTTCCCTTCTCCCTACCCCACCCCACCCTAGATCATGCATTCTGCCATAACTGTCCTGCATCTTTCTCTCAGTCACTTTTTATGTAGAAGCTATTTCTTAAGATAAGGATTTCATATCTTTTCATCCAGCTCTGAGATTTTCCCACTTCATTTTCACCCTTTGGATGCCATCTTTATTATTCCCAGGGACATTTTTTTTCTAGATATCTCATGTCTAGCCACTGATATTCTTGAAGGAGCATCTGAACATTTATGACTTCTATGTGAAGGTAATAAGCTGTTAGGAATGCAAGTACTGAAGTATAGTAGCATTAAGAGCATGAGAATAAGGCCAGTTAATGGCAGAAGCCAGGATACACAGCTCCAGATATTGTTCCAAGATCTCTAAGAATCAGCTAGTTCATGTCTCCTTTTTGTATTTTTCTCTTTTAACTTTTGGACTATGTCCCTAATTATTCCTGGCTTGTTCATATAAAAACTTCACTCTTCATTTAAGAAAAGATATTTCCTCTATCTCTGCAATCATCAGATTTAAAATCCTTCAGTTTTGTAGGACTACTACTGCTAGAGAATCCATTTGATCTTGCACAGCAATTAATTAACCAGCAAATGTTCTATGTTGTATGCTAGTTCTTTTTACAGTTGGTGAAATTAGGAGATTCAAGTTGCTATTCCCTGATTTTCCTGTCCATTCCATTTCAACCCTTATTCCTAACCCAATTAGTAAGCAGAGGGACTGAATGGCTCTTTTGTCTCTGGTGCATGATGCCAGAGGCACCTCAAAGACCTGATTATTTTGAATTAATATTCAGCTGTGGAACTATGATGACTAGTATACAAATCCCTATCTAGTTTTCAGATAGGCATAGAGAAGCACTTGCTCCACACATAAACAACATGATTCCAGGGCTGGACAAATGCATAGTTACCTGATTGTTTTCAGCCAAAGTTTTAACTAACTTGATCCTCAATCATGTTGTTTCCCTTCAAAGTTTTAAAAGCAATCTGGGGCGTTTTGACGGAATTTTATCCCACACACACACAATTAGACATTTTTCTTGTTGGATTCAGATATGTTAGGTGCAATTAATCATGCTGCTATGCATCAGATGGAGGCTATTTGTGGATAAGTAAAGACAACAATCTTTAGCTAGTTTGGGGTTGGTTGCTTTGCAGAGGTAGTGGTCTAAATTATCCACTGGAATTCTGCATATTTGAGCATGTAAGTTATTCAAGACAAGGTTTTCAATCACATCCAGAACAGGCTAGATAAATCTAGGGTATTTTTTTTTCTTTAATGCTTTTATTGAGTTTGGTGCATTTCATACAGTATCACTTAATCAAATTTAGAGCCCCTCACAGAGCTATGCTCTCTCCCAACACACCTCCTCCCAGTTGACTTCATGCGTTCTGTCATATATTGTCTTATCCAGTCAAGCACTTGTTTTTGTTTGTTTGGTTGTTTTTTTTTGGGTTTTTTTGTTTTTTGGTTTTTTTTTTTTTTTTGGTCTTTTCGGGACAGGGGTCTTCCTGTAGCCCCAGCTGTCCTGGAACTCGCTCTGTAAACCAGGCTTGCCTTGAACTCACAAAGATCCACCTGCCTCTGCCTCCTGAGTGCTAATATTAAAGGCATGTGCCACCATGCTCGGCCCAGTCCAGCATTTGTAACCAGATGTCCTTTGGTGCAAGTTCATTCCCTGGGGCTTGGTCAGCCTATCTAGATATCTTAAAGAAGGTCTACTGTTTCTCTCTCTCTCTCATAGCACTGATCAGTTGCCAACAGTTCTGGTCCAAACACCTATTTCCATCACTTCATGTTGGCCCTTGTTTAAATGAGTCAACATGGGTCCTATGCATAACATCATTGCCACGATTTCACATGAGTAAGCTTCCAACAACCTGAAAGCTTCTCTTTCATTATGTTCATAGACTAACCCTGGCTCTTGCACTCTGCCTCCTCTTCCACAATGGTCCCTGAGATATGGATGGGTGGGTTTTAATATGTGAATTCTATTCAGGGGCACAAATTCTTCAGTCTCTTGAGAACTTACACTTAGCCAGTTATGGCCTTCTGTGTTCATTATACTCTGTTGTATTAAGTTTTGCTGATGAGAGTTGAGGTTTGCACTAGTATGCTCTCCACCCCCTGTTATGCTAGACATTTATAGCCACCTCCCTAAGTTTGATTTTATTTTCTGTGATTACTTTATTCCAGTTCTGGTCCTGAATTCCACCTTTATCTGACATTCCCCAATTTGTAGGGTGTATCCTTCTGGGACCTGAAGTTTAAAGGTCAGTACATGGTGGGTGACTTATAGGGGTAAATAATTTATAGATAATTATAAAAACCAAATCATTCACCCAAACATATATATCACACCTATGTAAAACAAAGCTAAGGCAATCCTTTCAGATCAGGTCCACTTTGTTAGTGCTCTTTTGGCCAGACTTATAGAAAACATGAAGGTTAACAGTATCATTAACTTAAGTGAACTGGGTGAAATTTTTACCATAATTCCCCAGTGTCCACATTGAATTACTTGGGTTTCTGCAGTGCACTGTCCAAATTTATGACAGGACCAGGACAATGGGGTGCACAAGTGATAACAGAGGTCCTTCCATTTTAGCTATATCTAGATTTACCAGCTTTTAGAATGGTAAAATTGCTACAAGAGTCATGAAAGGTGACCTTGAAGAGTCTCAGGGTTTCTGGTCACTGTCCACCAAGCTAGGCATTCAGTTGAGGCAGCAGCTTTTACTTGGGAATGGTGATTCAAGTACCTATGTCTGCAATCTTTAAGGCTGTCGGAATTTTGGAAGCATAGGACATGAGCCCTTCCAGGTGGGTTTGAAAGGCCTGTGTGTCAATTTTTTGCCAATACAAGATCTCCTGATTTGTGTGTATTAACTCGTTACTCATGGGCAAGGAAATTCTCTCTGGCACCCACTGCTATAACTCGGAAATAGTACTGGGGGAGTTGTAATTGAGAATGTATTTCTAGGCTTCCCAGGGAAATTGGCTCCCCTTACAAAATATACTCAGGGCTTGTTTCAAGATTCAATTAATGCACTCCACTTTTCTTGATATTTCTTATTGCTTTTTGTCTTGCATCTTCATTAACTCATCAATTTCTATTGGTTATCGGTTTTCTCTTTTTTGGTGTTCTCAGCAGTAGAAGATAGAAATCCCATACCCCATTTATTTCTTGAAAACGGACATTCAATTGACTCTACTTAACTGAAGAACCAGGTAGATTCACAGTTACCCCTTCCAGCACGCTAAAGCCTCACTGTTGTACCTTGACAGGGCTCAGCAACACTACATGGCTCTCTGCATTTGGCATTCACTAGACTCCAGTCTGTAACCCACCAGAGACTATCCCATCATCATTTCTGACCCAAAAAATCAGGTAGAATACTTCAGCCTCCTGCCACACTGCAAAGCACTGCCATTATTACCAGAGTTCATCACCAATTTCTGGCTCAACTCCCTCCATTTGGGATTTGCCAAAACACGGCTGGCTCAATACCAGGGATTCTTCTATCAAAAATGTGGCTAGAGATGCAGTTTTATTGCCTCTTTCCAGCAGGCATCACCACAAATCCAGATGCTAATATTTGACAGGGACCAACATCCTATTCCTTGTCCCCTCAGTCTTTTCAGGCTTTACATTACTTCAGTTGCCTTTCCATTAGGGAAATCCCCATGATCACATGTAGCCCAGAGAATCAGATAGGGTGCTCCATCAACCTTCTACCAACCCAAAACTAAGTTCAATTGCCAGTTATCTCTATCTCTTCCTGGTCCTCTTCCTTTCTTTTGCAATTTGAGAGCAAGCTCCATACTTGGCACTCTCCAGGTACCCCAAAGGACCAGAAGAAACAGGTAAGTTATTTCAATTCATCTGCCATCTCTCCAAATCCAAGGTACCTACACCTGACAGGAGCCAACACCTTTTCCTTGCCTCTTCTTCCTTGTAGAATTACCCTTGCCAGATCCTCACCAGAGATTCCTAGTCTCTCTATTTAACTAAGAAACCCAAGTAGGCTGCCTCTGTTGTCCTTCACTACCACTACCCAGGTAATTTTACTTTTCCTGGTCCTTCTTTCCCCATTTGATGTTGACCAGACCCCAGCTGCCTCCCGACCTGGGACTCTCAAATTTCCCCACATGGTAGGGAGACTCAGGTAGGATGCCTCTGACCCCTCCTCTTCATTCCAAAGTTTTGATGATTCTTTCTATGTATTTCCACCTTTTCGCAGTACCCCCCTCTCGTTTATGGATTTTCAAAGCTTCAGCTGATTAGCCACAAGGAAATCTCATTACGCTTCTTGAATCTGAGACTCACTGTAGGCTACCTCCTCACCATGGCCATCACCCCCTGAGCAACACTGCCACTTGTTAGGAATATTCACATGTTCCTACTCCTTCAGGATGTTTTAGAATGTGAAAAACTTCACATTCACACATACAAGAAGCAAGTAGAACACCAAATAGACTGGACCAGAAAAGAAACTCCTCCTGCCATATCATAGGTAAAACACTAGACATCCAAAACAAAAACTAAATTCTGAAAGCCACAAGAGAATAACAACAAGTTACATATAAGGGGAAACCTAGCAGAATTACAGCTGACTTTTCAGTTCAAACTATGAAAGCAAGAAGAACATGGACCAAACCATTCCCAGTGCTAAACGACTACAAATGCCAACGCAGGTTACTATACCCAGCAAAAATGTTGATTCTAGTTGAGGGAAAGAGAAAAACCTTCGATGACATAAACAAGATGAAAGAATACATATCCAGAAAACCAACGTTTCAGAGAATACTCGAAGCAATTAAAAGGACAGAGGAGAGGAGCAACTACCCCCAGGCACCTTGAAAGAGAAAGTAATAAAAGTAGAAATGCATAAGTAGAAACCTAGACAAAATATGCAAATGGATAATAAGGTGAAAGGAAGCAACACACACCTCTCAATTATAACCTTAAATATTAATGGACTAAACTCCCCAATGAAAAGGTATAGACTGGGAGAATGGATTAGGAACCAGAATCCATTGATATGCTGTCTACAAGAAACCCATCTCTCCCTCAAGGATAGGCACAAACTTAAAGTGAAAGGATGGAAAAGATATTTCAAGGAAATCGTACCAAAAATAAAGCAGGAGTTGTTACTTTAATATCAGACAAAATGGACTTCAAGGTAGAAGCAATTAGAAGAGGAAAAGAGGGCCATTACATCCTTATCAAAGGGAAAATTAACCATGAAGACCTCACAATCATGAATATATATGCACCAATCTTTGGTGCACTGACCTTTATAAATACAAGTCTACTGGACATCGAGGCATGGATTAACCCCAGCACACTCACAGTAGGGGACTTCAATACCCCACTGAGTCCTTTGGACAGATCAACTGGACAGAGAATAAACAGAGAGACATCTGAACTGAAAAATACAGTACAGGAAATGGAAATCACAGACATCTTCTGAATATTCCACCCAAGCACCAGAGAATATACTTTCTACTCAGCAATCCATGGAATATTCTCCAAAATTGACCACATACTTGGACACAGAAAAAAAAAAACAAAGAAATTGAAATAATTTCATGCATTCTATCAGACCATAGGGCAATAAAGCTCAATATCAACACCAGGATAAGCCCTGCTACCTACATGAACACATGGAGATTAACTTAGCCTTTCTGGGTACTTAATGACCATACTTAACGCCCATACCAATTTGGCTGAGGGACCTAAGGGATAACTATGTTCCTTGCCCACAGAGTTCAACCCAGTCTTAGGGGATTATGCATGGGGGTGTCTCTTGAAATGTCCTGAAAATGTGAGTCACCAGTCTTACTGTTCAGGGAGGTCTTGGAGAGCCACTAATGGGACTTCAGCCATTGTCCAGTCTATAAAGAGGAAAGCCTGCTCATGCTTCAGAAAAGGAAGCCTAGTCTAGGAAGATCAGATTTTGTCCTCAAGTGGATGGAACTGGTAAATAAAAAGCTGAAAGGAGCAAGGCTCTCCCATCCTCCTCCCCGGAAAAAAGCCCTGAGAGACCCTGAGGACCAGATCCTCAACTGACCTTGAGAAAAAAAAATCTTGGTTAATCTTGGTTAACTGTGTGGTCTTAAGCATCCAAAAGGAAAGTACAACCATAAATAAATAATCAGTAAGACCAGAGAAAGAGAAACTGTACTGCAGACATAGAACTTGAGATCTTGGTAAAAAGACAAAAAGAAAAAAAAGAGAGAGTACTCTTGTTTGGCTGGTCTTCAGTTCTTACTGACAATTGCATCAACTCTGTGGCTGACACCGCTTTTGGCACTACTCAAAGACATGAAACACAGCTTTTTAAGTTTCAATATGGACTGAGGACTTATCTCTCTAAGAAACCTCCAAACCTTCAATGCTAGTTGGAGACTACTGAGATACCCAGCTTGTGGACTAAACAGCTAAGGGGGTGTCAGCCTCGTCAGAATGTAAACTGCCATTTTTGGACTACCTGGGCTGTATCATGGAGGCCAGTGCAGGGGGCTTGAGACAGGACATGTGCTTACTTGACTTCATTTGGGGGAACATGGGAGAGAAAGACCCCAATGTGAAGCAAAAGTGCAGGATTGATGGCTGTTTGGGATTTCCAAGGACGAACCTTCGAGACCTTCCTTAAGACAAACATGACATCTTTTAGGGAAAAAAATCATCCAATTCAAGTGATATATATATGTATGTATATATACTGTAACAATACAAGTTGGAGAGAACAAAAACAAAAGACCTGAAAAAGATTCTGGAAAGACTCAGAATAAGATACAGGACACGAATGACAGAGTGCAGGGACTCTGTTGGGGGGCATGGAAAGGGAATTGATTCTAGATTTAATTGAGAAATGATTCATGACCCATGGAAAAATTTAATAAGAATTTAAATTTTTTTAAAAATCTACAAAATTGTATTCAATACTTTAGGATGTTGTGCTGGATAGCTTTAGTGTCAACTTGATACACCTGGGTTGAGGGAGCCTCAATTGGATTGCCCTGTGGCCAGATCTATGGAGTATTGTCTTGATGGTCGAGCAGTGTGGAAGGGCCCAGCCCACAATGAGTAGTGCCACCCTGGGCAGGTGGTTGTGTATGGTATAAGAAGGCAGGCTGGGCATGAGCCAGAGGATCAAGCCAGTGAACAGCATTCCTCCATGGCCTGTGCTTCAGCTTCTGCCTCCAGGTTCCTGCCCTGAGTTCCTGCCTTGGGAACCCTGAATGATGAACTGTGACCCAGGAGATGTAAGCTGAATAAACCCTTTCCTCCTCAAGTTGGTATCGGTCAGAGTGTTTTGTCACAGCAATGAAAGAAAAACTAGAACAGAAATTGTTAGCAGATATGGGGTATTGCTGTGACAGACCTGACCTTGTAGTTTTGGGGAAGGATTGTGGAGGCGTTTGGAGCTTTGAGCTGGGAAGATCACTGAATGCCTAAAGATCATGGCTGTGGAACTTGGAGCAGTTTTGCTGAAAGAGTTGTAGAAGATGGAGGCCTGGCTTGTGAAGTTTCTAGTTTCAAAGGGAAGCAGAGATCATCAGGACTGTTTAATCTGTGGGTTCTGATAAGCTGGGGCTGAAGAATCAGCTGTAAGTAACAAGAGACCAGAATCACTGTGGTGAAATCTTCTGGGAAGAATTTCTTCAGGGTCAGCACACAGAAGCTGTGTTCCAGAAGGGGCCTGAGCCTCCATCTCAAGCCAGAAGCAGGACTTGGTAGTATGTAAGAGTTTCCTATATGTTTCTGGTGTTGAAATTTGAGCTGGTCACAGACAGCAGCCAATGCTGGGCACTGTGAAAGGTCAGGAAATATCATCGGTGGAAGTGCACGTCGGTTGCAGTGAAGACCCCAGGATTGCAGGGGTCATGGAGAGAAGCTGAGGCTTTGCACCAGGAGAGGTCAGAAGAGACCATTGGTGAAGGTGCTGCCTCAGTTTCAGTGGCGACCCCAGCTTTTTGGAGTTGCAGGGACCACGGGACAACCACCAAGAGCAGCAGCAGGTGTGGAATGGAGTCGGCCTGGGTCTGCGAGATGAGCTGTGTGTACCACAGACGGTAGAGTCAGAGAAGGGGAGATGCCAAAACCCTTTGGAACCCAGAAGATCGTGAGTGAATCCCAGGTGTCCAGCCTTGAGCTACTTTGCTGGATTTAGGTTTTTTTTTGAGTGTGCCTGATTCTTCCCATTGAAATAAGACAGTACTTGTTTGGGATTTTACAGCATCCCACAGTTATGAGACTTTTAACAGACTGTGAACTTTTAAGTGTTTGGACATTCTAAGGACTGTGGGGCTTTTAGGTTGTACTGTCTTAGGCTGTGGTCAATGTTAACATCATACCTTGGGGATAAGAACTGGAAAGGTGGTGGTTTAACAGTGATGTGTTTTGTGTGTCAAGTTGACAAGGGGTCAACTGTGCTGGATAGCTTTAGTGTCAACTTGACACACCTGGGTTGAGGGAGCCTCAATTGAGTAATTGGCTCCTTTGGATTGGCCTGTGGCCACATCTGTGGAGTATTGTCTTGATGGTCGAGCAGTGTGGAAGGGCCGAGCCCACAATGAGTGGTGCCACATTGGGCAGGTGGTTGTGCATGATATAAGAAGGAAGGCTGGGCATGAGCCAGAGGAGCAAGCCAGTGAACAGCATTCCTCCATGGCCTGTGCTTCAGCTCCTGCCTCCAGGTTCCTGCCCTAAGTTCCTGCCTTGGGCTCCCTGAGTGATGAACTGTGACCCAGTAGATGTGAGCTGAATAAACCCTTTCCTCCCCAAGTTGGTATCAGTCAGAGTGTGTTGTCACAGCAATGGAAGAAAAACTAGAACAGATGTGTATGTGAAGGTGTTTCTGGAGGAGACTAGCGTGAATTCAGTAGTGTGAATCTGAATGGACTACATACAGAAGTTTCATCCTTAATGTCTCTGAGCACCATCCAATCAGGGAAGCCCTGATAAAATTTTAAAAAGTCTCTATATCTATATCTATATATATATATATATATATATATATGGATATATACATATATATCCAATTAATTTTACCTCTCCTGAGAATTTTGAATGATATGCATATAAATAATGATATTATGTGTTCATAAATTTGGCTATAAATCAAAGATATTCTGAGAAGTTTAAAGTGTTAATCCTTCCTAAGATCTTCATTTTCATTATTATAAGTGTTGCAACACCTATAGTAATTCTTTCTTACTGTTATTTCAGATATGATTTTGTATTACAATGTATGAGCAACATCTGGAATATATAACCTTGCCCCAAATAATGAATTAATTGAAGTAAGTGCAAGCAGATTTTATTATTACAATAAATGTTATGCTTTGAATTTCATTACTTCACCAAAACAAAAAAAAAAAAATACAGTTTTGTTCAACTGTTACCAATTATTGAATTCCAGTGCCAATTAATATTTCTCTAATGCTTTTCCTAATGTATGCAGTTATTTTTTCAGTTATGCTGCCAAACAACCAAATGTTCCATACTCCATGTCTCAGTCTAGTAAACATGAGTATCTGAACATATGTATACATAGACATACACACACACATACACATGCATACACACATGCATGCACAATTGCACACAAATCAATGCATATATGCACATGAAAGAAATGATTTAAATAGATTTTTTCACTTCTACCACCCAAGTTGTTAGGAATCTTAAGAAATTTGTTTAAAAAAATGAAGGCCAATACTCATCCTTCAAACAAGAAGGTTGAAGATTACCAGAGTAAATACATATTGATATATCATTTGGTCTAAAAAATCAAAAGCCCGTTTAACTATATGTATAATTTTTTAGATATCAATTGATTTGTATAATGTTCTAGTTTTCTTTCAAACATTGTGACAAAACATTCTGATCACTATTTAAGGAGGACAGAGTTTATTTAGCTGACACTTGCAAGGTAACAGTTCATCACTGATGTAACCCAAGGTAGGAACTCAGGTCAGGAAACTGGATGCAGGTCCTGAAGCACAGGCCATGGAGGAGCACTACTTACTGAATTTCTTCCCTGAACCATTATCCACCTGCTTTCTTTTTTTTAAGTTAATTTTTATTGAGCACATTTCATACATTTCTTTTTTTTATTGATACTTTGTGTATTTTATACATCATTTTCCAATTCAGTTCAGGCATATTTCCCTTTCCCTTCCCCCCACCCCATCCCACGCCACCCCATCCCAGATCATGCATTCTGCCGTCACTGTCCTGCATCTTTCTCTCAGTTTTTTTTCATTTTTTAGCAATAAGTGACAATTTATGAGTACAAGCATCCATCATGTAAAACCAATTTGCAAGCATTTGTGCCCAAACCCACACAGCCCAAGTGTCCCACCATCCAGCAGGGGGGGGGGCTTGTATGTTCAATCAAGTTGATCAAATGAGTGTCCAAGCTATATTGCTGTAGTTTCACCATTCACCCCAATCTCAGCCCTTACATTCTACCACGCCCCCTCTTCCACAGATTGTTCCCTAGGCTTAGAAATGGGGCAAAGGTGGATGAGAAGCATAACAGTCTACTTTCTCTGGAGCTTCTGCTCATGGATTCTGCCATATGTGTTAAGCCCTGTCTTGTATCTTTTTCTCAGTCTTTTATAACCTTTTCAATGCAGAAGTTTACTATTTTGGTCAGTTTTTTGAACAGGATTGTCTCTCTTTTTTCCCCTTCATTTTTATATTATTCCAAAATATGCATATATGCACTCCACACATAAGTCAAAATTACAAAGTTTGAAAATAAACTATAGTCAACCTGCTTTCTTACACACTAGAGGACCACCTCCACAGGGTTGTCAAACCCACAGTAGGTTGTGCGCTCAAATGTCATTCAGCAACCAAGAAAATATCCCACACACAAGGCCACAAGACAGTCCAATGAACACAATTCCCCAATTGAGGTTCCCTAAATGTAGGTGTATTCAGTTGACACTAAAGATATCCAGTACACATAACAAACTTGTTCTACATTTGTGAAACTAGATTATGTTTCAATAATTAATTTTCCTAATGTTTTAAATATATTATATGATTAAGTATTCTCTTTTCTTTTAAAAATATATTTTATAGTTATTAACTTTTTCATATACCTTACATCATTTCTCAATCCAATTTAGACTCATTTCCCTTTCCATGCCCCCCACTCCACCCAAGTTTATGCATTCTGGCATTCTGCCATACATATATAGATAGATAGATAGATAGATAGATAGATAGATAGATAGATATATGAGTCATATAAATACATATACATATCACTTATACCAAAATTATGTCTTCTAAAACAAACTGTATGTTATTTCCAAATCATATTTCAAGATTCACATTTTTCCATTTAGTTTTTGTGTTACTCTAAAATATGCATATATACCACACACCCATATAGCAAAATTCCAAAGTCTGAAAATAAATGATAGGCTAATTCTAGAACCTGTTAAGGGATGATTCACAAAATAAGAGCATAGTTGCTTTCAGATCACAAGGAATACACTTTCACATTGCTCAGTTTGGCTTACAACTAGGTACTTGGAGCAAGCATCCACAGATGAAGGATACAATTCCTCAATATATTCTCTTTTCGCCTGTTGTGAAAGAAGACATTATGATCCTCATCAGAGTGGTGTAGCAGCTAGACCTAGCACCTGAGGCATAAAATACCCACCACCTAAAAGGCAGAGGCAAAAGAATGGCAAGTTACACAATAGCTTAAAATATCAAAGAATTCCTGTCACAAAATAAAAATGAAATGAGGTCTGAGAATACTGGTCACTAGAAAAGCACTGATGCATCATCCATGAGACTCTAAGTCAATCTCCAGTATTTTACACACACAACAAGATGAAAGTTATAGAATATTGGGATGATAATTTATAATAATGTAATGTTAATCAACTTCCTTTCTTTTCATTTCCCATAGTCTACTTCTGGCCAGTACAATTAAGAAAAGGGAGTAACTGAATACTAATCATATTTTCTAAGTGAATATAATCTTAAATTAAAACAGTAATCATCAGTTATAAAAACCAAAATTCAAAATGATTATAGGAATGCACAATATTAATTAATTTAAATTATTACTTTACATCATTTCTTTCACTTTTGCTATTAAACAAGGGAATTTTATCTGCTCTTAATATACTACAATCATATAATCAAGTGCTTGATCAGTCAGAAGTATTTTTAAGTTATATACTTTTCATATTATAGGCATATTTAATCCAAATATCACATTATAAATAACTCACTTTTTTTTCTTTTACTTGGAGGAAGGAATAAGATCAATACATGTCCAGAGTAATTATATTGAAGGGAAAAAAGAACAATCTCTCGTGTTTCATGGCACGAAAATTTCTGTTTTCATGGAAGACGGAGAAATACATTTTACCTTTTTATGTAAGTAGACAACATTGGAACTATGTTCAGAAAAATAAATTCCTTGAAAATTACTGCAATTTACAGAGCCTTGGGGATAATTTTTGTCTACAATGGAAGAAAAATGAATCAGGATGGTACAGAGAGTACTAATATTTTTAGACAGATAAATGTAGGATGTTAATCAATTTCCATTACCACACTGGCTAAAAATATCTAAGTTTCTGGGTATATATGTTTATCTGTGTATAACTGGTAGTTTTCGAAGGAAAAACAGCATACTTAGATCCTGGTAAAGTTCTTTCTTAGCCATTTAGAATTTAAAACTCTCTCCTTTTTAATCAGAGCTACTGGCTTCCACTAAAGTTTAGAAGAGATGAACACAAAAGAAAGAGAAAAGGCAGCTGTTATATGCCATCTAGGAATTTAAGGAATAATTGAATTGATGCTTTAGCCATAGACACATGAATCTAAAAGAAATGTGACATCATAAACACTAGCTAGCACTGGTTACTAGTACTGGAAGAGGCTACATTTTTTCTCAGTATGTTGTTAGCACCTTAGTAAAAAAGCAAATTTGGGGCTCTGGGTCTGGCTCTGGTGCCATAGTGAGGTCGTGTGTGTGGGGGGGCTGAGGTTCCGGCCTTGCTTGCTAGAACCACCTGGAGCATAGATCCAGTTTCCACTCCAGACAGGTAGAACTTAGAACAAATTGATTCTTGGGGTGCTGGACAATTGATTCGCTGGTTTGTGGCAGAGGAACTGGTGGCCAGCTGGCCTAGGTCTGAGCCCTAAACACTTGCAGGGTGTGGCTGCCTAGGCCTGGTTGCATTTTCCCCTTGCAGCCAGAAGTGGCTCTGGCACTGGGTCTGGCTCTGGTGCCATAGTGAGGTCATGTGTGGGGTGCTCAGGTTCTGGCCTTGCTTGCTAGGACCACCTGGAGCGTGGAGCCCGGCACCGCTCAAGACAGGTACTGGGGCACGGGATAAGTCTGGCATCTCCCACCCCCACCCCCCACCAACTGGAATTGAGAAGAGAGTATCCAAGTGAATTTTTTTGGAGAACTCTCAGAACAGGAAAGGAAAAATGACTTAGACTTCCAATATCCAATATATAAACAAAAGTGAAAGCCTGAAACCTAGACAAGTCAACACTCCATAAACAAGGAGCATCAGAAGGAAGCAAGCAAAACAAACAAAACAAGCCTTCAGCCCTAAACACAGTGAAAAGACATTTGTGATTTGAATCACAAAAGGGAAACGCACATGCCAGGGACACGACGAAGGGACAACATGGGAAAGGTGCAGGATAATTCCACACCAGGATCTATCGACCCTATAGGAGACAGCCACAATAGGATTCCCCTGGAAGTGACCCAAGAAACAGATCTTAGAAGAATAATTGCAGACATATGCAGAGAAATTAAAGAAAATAAAGAAGAATTCAGAAAGTCAGACAACTAAAAAGAGAGAATGAAAAACTCACAAAGGACCTAGAAGGATATAATGATAAACTTCAGAAAGAACTAAAGGAAGAGATTGACAGACTCCAGAAAGAACTAGAGGGAGAAAAAAAAAAAACTCCAAAAGGAAGTAGAAACACTGAAAAAGGAAGCCAACCAATGAAGTAAGGAGCATCAAGAAGACACTGAGAAGCTCAAAAAGGGAAGGGAAATACTAAAGAAATCATAGGATGAAATGAAAAACGAAATAGTACACTAATCCAATCAAGAAGAAAGGAAAGGAATAAGCCTCAGAAATAGAATGGAGGAAGCAGAACAAAGAATATCAGATCTGGAAGATAACACAGAGCAACTAAAAAGCTCAAATAAAGAATACAAAAAATTCAAAAATACACAAAAGTGGAACAGCCAGGAAAGATAGGACACTATGAAAAGATCAAACCTCCATATCATAGGAATAGAGGAAGGAGAAGAATCTCAAGAAAATAATAATGATCAGATCTTCAACAGAATAATAGATAAAAATTTCTCCAAACTAAAAATAGATAAACACATACAAATACTAGAAGCACATAGGATTCCAATTAGACAAGATCAGAAAAGAAACTCCCTATGCCATATCATAGATAAAAGCCTAGACGCCCAAAACAAAGACAAAATTCTGAAGGCTGCAAAAGAAAAAAAGGTCACATACAAAGGGAAACCCATCAGAATTACAACTGACTTCTCAGCGCAAACCAAGAAAGCAAGAAGAACATGGGGCAAAGCATTCCCAGTGTTAAGGGACTGTGCATGGTAATCCAGAATAGTTTACCCAGCAAAAATATCGATTATAGTTGAAGGAGAGAGAAAAAAATCTTCCATGACATAAACAAGATGATAGAATAAATGTCCAGAAAACCATCTCATCATAAAATACTTGAAGCAAATCAAAGTGCAAAAGAGAGGAGCAACTAACCTCAAGCACCTAGGAAAAGAAACTAATTAAAACATAACCGTAGGAATAGAATCAGAGGCTAAAATCCCCAATGGATAATTAGGTGAAAGGAAGAAACATCCATCTTTCAATAATAACCTTAAATATTAATGGGCTAAACTAACCAATCAAAAGGCATAGACTGGGAGAATGGATTAGGAAAAAAACAATCTATATGCTGTCTATAAGAAACCCTTCTCAATTTCAAGGATAGGCAACAACTTAAGGTGAAGGGATGGAAGAAAATATTCCAAGCAAATGGTCACAAAAGAAAGCAGGTGTTGTTATTCTAATATCAGACAAAATAAACTTCAAAGCAAAAGAAATCAAAAGAGACAAAGAGGGCCATTAAATCTTTATTAAATGTCCAATTGATGATGAAGATCTAACAATCATGTATGTATACACACCAAACACTGGTGCACCAAACTTTATAAGGACAATTCTTCAGGATCTCAAGGCACAGATTAACCCCAGCATACTAATAGTAGGGAACTTCAATACCTCACTAAGTCCTTTAGACAGGTCAACAGGACAAATAATAAACATAGAGACATCTGAACTAAATGATACAATACACCAAGTGGACTTCACAGACATCTATCAAATATTTCACCCAAACACCAGAGAATACACTTTCTATTCAGCTCCTCACAGAACATTCTCCAAAATAGAACACATACTGGGACACAGGAAAAAACTCCACAAATAAAAAAAGAGTGAAATATTCTCATGCATTCTATCAGACCACAATGCAATAAAACTCAATATCAACACCGGATAAACCCTACAACCTACAAGAACACATGGAGACTAAACAACACTCTCCTGAATAATGAATGGGTCAAGGAATAAATAAAGAAATAAAAACATTCCTGGAACTGAATGACAATGACAATACAACACAGCAAAACCTATGGGATATTTTAAAAGCAGTCCTAAGAGGGAAGTTTACAGCTCTAAGTGCCTACATTTAAAGAACAGAAAGAGCACAAGTGAATGATCTAACACTGCAGCTAAAAAAACTTGAGAAACAACAAGAAATGAACCCTAAATGCAACAAACAAGAAGAAATAACAAAAATCAGAGCAGATATCAATGAAACAGAAACAAAAAAGCCAAACAAAAAATCAGTGAATCCAAAAGTTGTTTCTTTGAGAGAATAAACAAGATAGACTGACCTCTAGCCTAGTTAACTAAAAGAAAGAAGGAACAACTCCAAATCAATAGAATCTGTGATGAAAGGGGAAATACCAGAACAGACAATGAAAAGATCCAGACAATCATATGGGAATACTTCAAAAACTTATACTCCACTAAGTTGGAAAACCTAGAAGAAATGGATGAATATCTGAAATCCTGAGAATCGTGAAAGCTCAACCAAGAAGAGACCAACAGGTTAAATAGACCAATGATACATGAAGAAATTGAAGATGTAATAAGTAGCCTCCCAACCAAAAAATGCCCAGGCCCAGATAGTTTCATGGCAGAATTCTATAAAATATTTCAATAAGACTTACAACCATTACTACCCAAGTTGTTTAGAAGGATACAAACGGAGGGAGTTCTCCCAGATTCTTCCTATGAAGACAGCATCACGCTATTTCCAAAACCAGTTAATGATACAACCAAAGAGGAGAACTATAGACCCATCTTCCTAATGAGCACAGATGCCAAAATTCTAAACAGGATACTGGTAAATTGCATACAGACCCACATCAAGAAGATCATCCATCATGACCAAGTTGGATTCATACCAGAGATGCAGGGATGGTTCACCATATGAAAATCAATAAATATCATCAAGCATATAAATGGTCTGAAAGACAAAAACCACACCATCATCTCAATTGAGACAGAGAAAGCCGTTGACAAAATCCAGCATCCCTTCATGTTTAAAGTCCTAGAGGAAATTGGACTGGAGGGATCATTCCTCAATGTAATCAAAGCCATATACAAGAAACCCACAGCCAATATCATCCTAAATGGGGAAATGACAGAAGCATTCCCCTTAAAGGTAGGAACTCCCTGCTTTTTCAATATAATGCTTGAAACCCTTGCTAGCGCAATAAGGCAAAAAAGGAAATTAAAGGAGTCCTAATAGGAAAAGAGGAAGTCAAGCTATCCCTTTTTGCTGATGATATGATTATCTACCTAAGGTATGCTAAGAACTACACCAGAAAACTCCTAGAACCAACAGTAAAGTGGCAGGTTACAAAATAAGTCTAGAAAAATTAGTAGCCTTTCTTTACACCAACAAGCAACTAAAGAAGTATTACAAGGAGATCTTCCCACTCACAGTAGCCTCAAAAACAATAAAATACCTAGGAACAAACCTATCCAAAGACACCAAGGATCTGTACAACAAAAATTTTAAACCCTGTAGAAGGAAATTGAGGAAGACATCAGAAGATGGACAAACCTCCCATGCCCATGGATTGAGACAATAAATATAGTAAAAATGCCCATTCTACACCCCAAACTCGTGTACATATTTAATGGAATCCCAGTCAAAATCCCCAAGAGCTTCTTCACAGGCTTGGGAAAAAATTCTTCAATTTTATTTGGAAAAACAAAAGACCCCACATTGCCAATCAAGCAAATGTTGGTCTCCTTGAGTCAAGCAAGTCTCCTCCATCAACATCAGCTACACCTCACCGGCCTGGAAATAATGTGAAGCAGTGGCAGCCACATGTCTGTATATCCCAAATCTAATTGGTTATTAGCTCTCTCCTTGGAGGAATAGCCCATGGCTGATGCCACAAGCTTACATCCTCTAGTGGTTAGGAGATGTTATAAGCCACAGTAAGAACCTGTCATATTTTACATCAAAAACGTAATCCATGGATTAACATACCATCTAAACATCTGTGTCTATACCCAAATAACCTACCATAACAATTAGTAGTGTTTACATACCTATATATCTAATTGCTCGTGCTTCATTAGTAGGATTGAAAGGCTATTTCTGGACAAACAGTCAGCCCATGAAAGGAAACAGTCAGAATTGACCAGAGTCCATAAGGACAGCTCCAGAGAAAGTAGACTGCTTTGCTTCTCGTCTGCCTGTGCCCCTTTTTTAAGCCTAGGGAACAATCTGTGGAAGAGGGGGCATGGTAAGTAATTAAGGGCTGCGATGGGGGTGAATGGCAAAACTACACCAATATAGACTGAACACTTATTTGATCAACTTGATTGTACATAAAAGCCCCCACCCCCACAGCTGGATGGTGGGACCGTTGGGCTGTGTGGGTTTGGTCACAACTGCTTGCAAATTGGTTTTACATGAATGATGCTTGTACTCATAAATTATTACTCATTGTTAAAAAATGAAAGAAATAATAAAGAAGTAAAAAAAAAGTAAATGAGGTCAAAATTCTGGTCAAGAGTGTTATGGAACATCTTGGAGTGTACAAGCATATTATGCAATAATTTCCTGATATATGTACAGGAAAATGTTCAGAAGAGGAACTATGCTGATGCATGGGTTGAAGTGAAACCCAGAGACACATCTAATAAAAATTGGTAGAGGGAATCCAGAGCTGCTAGAACTTCCAAACAACAACAACAAAAATCAAACAAACAACCAAAAATAACAAAACAAAGGAAGATCACATATGTAAAAAGACTTTGAACAGTAAAATAAAAATAGGTAAAGATATTATAAACTAAATCAAAAATTTTTAGTACAAAGCAACAATTCAAAAGCTGAAGTAATGTTTTACATGTACATAATACACACTCATAGATTAACTTTGAATATGATTTATTTATTGTCTTGTGTCTTGTAGCAGGTAAGCATAGCTTATGGCAAACATTTTCATTTAGATGATATTGTTACGTAGACTCTTTGGAAATAATAAAATTTCCTTACTTGATCTTTTTTAGCATTTATCAGAAATTTAAGTGTTAAGTGTTGTATCATAACATCATTCTTTATGGAGCCTTTCTTATTGGTAGTGTGGTTGTATGTGACCAATATATCTTCCCTATTTTTAACCCATCAATATTTAGGCCCATGTAGTTCTACCTAAGGAGCATCTGACTGTACAAAATATTTTTATGGTGTACTTTTACGGAGAAAATCCAAATTAATAGTACTTGTGATGAAAAGGGATACATCACAATAGAAAAAGAAAAATTCAGACAATCATAAGAGAAGACTTCAAAAAACCTTTATTCTACTAATTTTGAAAACCTAAAAGAAATGGATGAATATCTGAAAACCTGGGAACCAACAAAGCTTAACCAAGAAGAGATTGACAGTTCAAACAGACCCATAACCTTTGAGGAAATTGAATTATGTTTTGGCTGTTTAACATAAATTTGTATCTTGAGAAGGAAGGGCCTCGTTCCAACTCAGAGGCAATGTTTTTACTGGTATCATGGCTGTTAACATTAAAATATACTTAGAACACAAGTACACACATCCATACACACATGTGCGCACACATACATACACACATACATACATATGTCTTCAATTTCTCTCAAAGGTTATGGGTCTGTTTTGACTGTTCAAATCTCTTCTTCGTTAGCTTTGTTCGTTCCCAGGTTTTCAGATATTCATCCATTTCTTTTAGGTTTTCAAAAATTTAGTACGAATAAAGTTTTTATAAGTCTCTCTATGTATTGATTGTCTGAATTTTTTCTTTTTCTATTGTGATGTATCCCTTTTCATCACAAGTACCTATTAATTTGGATTTTCTCCGTAAAGTTACACCCATAAAATATTTTTGTACACGTCAGATGGACTTCCTTAGGTAGAACACATGGGCTCTAATACTTGATGGTTAAAAATAGGGAGGATATATTGGTCACATTACAACACACTACCAATAAGAAAGGCTCCATAAAGAATGTGTTATGATACACACTTTAACACTTAAATTTCTGATTAAATGCTTAAAATAAAAAAGACTCAACGTAAGAGGAAATTTTATTTATTTCCAAAGAGTCTACGTAACAATATCATCTAAATGAAAATGTTTGCCATAAGCTATGCTTACCTGCTACAAGCCACAAGACAATAAATAAATCATATTCAACAAGTTAATCTATGAGTGTGTATATGTACATGTAAACACATTATTCAGCTTTGAATTGTTGCTTTGTACTAAAAATTTTTGATTTAGTTATAATATCTTTACTATTTTTATTTTACTGTTCAAAGTCTTTTTACATATGTGATCTCCTTGTTTGTTATTTTTGGTTGTTTGTTTGATTTTTTTGTTGTTGTTTGGAAGTTCTAGCAGCTCTGGATTCCCTCTACCAATTTTTATTAGATGTGTCTCTGGGTTTCCTTCAACCTGCTGCATATCTCTCCATTCTGTAAATCGAATATGCAATGTTGTCACTCCAAAGTCTCCTCTTGACGATTTTGACATTTCTTTTTTTACTCTTTATTTCTTTCTTTTTAACAATGAATTTATAGTAAGCATATCAATTTGAGCATGTGACACCAACAACTCCACATCACTGTCGGTTCGCTTTTGTACAATCGGATAAATAGTTTAGCCAATGTGTTTTGTTAACCCAATCGCGCCCTTACCTACATGCATCTTCACGTATTCCGGCTTAAAAGGTCGGCAACGGAAGAAGCACTCTGAGCTGTCTTATGTGACTCATTGTTTATCGACTTTTTAGCTAGCTTACACTATGAACAAAGATTAAACTACTATTTTTTGGGTATCGTCTACACCGGTTTGTGTTCATCTGATTACTTGAGTAATATGCAGGTTTTCTGGATTAATTCTCTACCACTAGAGATGTAAGTGTGGATCAGCCACTATTGAATCATATTAATTTGGGAGTAATACAACATGTGGCTGCCATCTTCCAATTCCTTGGATGTATGTAAAACCAATTGGGAGCGAGTACTGTGACTCAAGGCGACCACACATGCCCAGTCCACGCACCAGCTGGGGTTTTGTGTCAAATTATTTAAAAAAAAAAAAAACTTGGGGTTGCTGTTCATTACATATTACAAGTTTGGTTTGAATCATTCACTATAGTTTAGTCTCATCCATGGTGGGTTTGCTCAGCTTCTTGTGCTCCAATTCCCACAGGAATTGTACCGATCTTGCTGTAGTGTTCCTTGTAATTTTTTGAGGCTATTAGATGGCCTCCCTGCTTCAAGATGTTCCTCTTAGTGCTTTAAAAGGTGTCGGAAGCAGAACAAGGCGTCTAATTTTTCTGAGCTTATTTTGCCTCTGTCACACTTTACTGACAGCTTTCTTTTAATGGAGTGACTGTTTTGTCGAATAGCTTTCATCTAGCTAATTAAGCCAGGAATTAGATAATCATGTATATCCACAAAACTACCTAAGAGTGGTATTGGTATAGCACAGATTTGTGTGATATCCACAACTGTCTTCCTACTAAAGGGATCTAATTTCCTTTATGTGCTTACAAATTGCGCTAACAAGGGTGTTTCAAGCTTGGCATAGCATGCTGACATTTCTACGCAAGGAGAGCTAATAACTCCTTAATTTGGGATACAGAATTGCTGCATGCTTCACATATTTCCGCCTAGGTTGAGGACTGATTTGATGTGGGGTTGTTCTTGTCAAGGTGCCACATTTCTGATTACCATGTAGGAAAGGCTATGTTATTCCTAAAATACAGATTCTTTTCCCAAAGCCTGTTAGAACATGAGGATTGTGGATCTTGTCCGCTTACTATGTCACAGTTGGATGAGGTGATGGTTTGTCTTTAGCCATTTTTTATACTGCTTGATGATTATATTTTCAAGTGAACAATAAATGCATGGACTTACTCTGTTTGTCATCTTTCATTGATTCATGGTTTATGTGGGTTTGTATGCAAGCTACCTTGAGCCGGAGGTGTCTAGTGAATTCATGTTTGGGTAGCTGTGGCCGGAAGACGTACTTAGTTGCTGTTGGTGAGAGGCTCTTAATTTTAGATTGTACCTGCACTTTAGTGGTCGGGGTTGGAGTTAAGAACAGGGATTAATTAGAAAGGGATGAAATTTTATAGTTCATTTTGCCTTGCGCTAGCAGGTAAGCTACTAAACGGGGGTTTCCACTTTAGGAATGTTGTCATCTTTAGGGCTTGGATGGGTTTGTATGGTTGTCATTGGATGATCCTCAGCAATTTCCTCTAGGACTTTACATGGATGCGGATGTAAGGAGGCTGTTCGGTCTGAGAGTGGTGATGGTTTTGTCTCAGCGCTTTATGCTGATGGTGATTATGATTGTCTATGAGGCCAGTTTGGGCTGCACCTCAGAGGAGGTATGCGGACTATGGTCACTGACGATGGATGGCGTCTCTCTGCCTTGACTCGCCCTATGGTCTAGGGTTCAAGGTCCGTACTGTGGTTGATGTGGGGGGGACTCTGTGCTCATTAAAGAGATGGGTATAGTTTTTGGTTGGTATCTAACGGTGGACTGAGCGTGATGCTGCTCTAGGAAGAATGCGGGTGAAACCTCCGCCGTGTGGGATCCTGGCAAACAACTGTCGGGTAGTAATGTGTGGAATGCTATGGAAAGTAGGTTTGAAGCGATGGCATGGAAACGAGCGGGCACTGGGTTTGGTGCTGGGAGCGCTGGGGAGCTACGATCCAATTAGATTATGTCAAAGCCTTCGATTCGCTAGGTCAGGGGCTACGATCCGGTGTGGCAGGGTGGGCGCAAGAGCAGGCAGACATCCATTGGGCGCGAGGTTGTCAAACTTGAGTGGCGTAGTAAGACGTTTTGAAAACGATCGTCCCAGATGGGATTGTCTGGATCTTTAATTGGTGTTCTGGGTATTTCCCCTTTCCATACAAGATTCTATTGATTGGTGTGTTCCTTCTTTCTTTAGTTAAACTGAGGCTAGAGGGTCAGTCATCTTGTTAATTCTCCAAGGAAACAACTTTCTGGATTCATGTATTTTTTGTCTTTTTTTTTTGTTTTTATTGGTTTCTGCCTATTATTTTTGTTTTCTTCTTGTTTGTTGCAATTTAGCGTGTTTCATTTATTGTTGTTTCTCAAGTTTTTTAAGCTGCAAGTGTTCGATCATTACTTGTGCTCTTTCTGTTCTAATTAGGCACTGAGAGCTGTAACTTCCCTTTAGGACGCTTTTAAAATATCCCACAGATTTGCTGGGTTGTTTGTCACCTTGTCATTCAGTCGGAATGTTTTTATTTCCTTTATTTATTCCTTGACCCATTCATTTTCAGGAGGTGTTGTTTAGTCCTCATGTGTTTTGTAGGTTGTAGGGTTTATCTTGGTGTTGTATTGAGTTTTATTGCATTGTGGTTGATAGAATGATGAGAATATTTCATCTTTTTTATTTGTGGAGTTTTTTCCTGTGTCCCTAATGTGGTCATATTGGAGAATGTTCTGTGAGGAGCTGAATAGAAAGTGTATTCTCTGGTGTTTGGGTGAAATATTTGATAGATGTCTCGTGAGTCCACTTGGTGTATTGTATCATTTAAGTTGTAGATGTCTCTATGTTATTATTTGTCCTGTTGAACTGTCTAAAGGACTTAGTGGGTATTGAAGTTCCCTATTGTTAGTGTGCTGGGGTTAATCTGTGCCTTGAGATCCTGAAGAATTGTCCTTTAAAAGTTTGGTGAACCAGTGTTGGTGTGTATTACATATGTTGGTTAATATCTTCAATTCATCAATGGACATTTATATAAGAATTAATGCGCCCTCTTTGTCTTCTTTGATTTTTTTGCTTTGAAGTTTATTTTGTCTGATATTAGAATAACAACACCTGCTTTTTTTTGGTACCATTTGCTTGAATATTTTTCTCATCCCTTCACTTAAGTTGTTGCCTATCCTTGAAATTGAGAAGGGTTTCTTATAGACAGCATATAGATTGTTTTTTTCCTAATCCATTCTCCCAGTCTATGCTTTGATTGGTTAGTTTAGCCCATAATATTTAAGGTTATTATTGAAGATGATGTTTTTCCTTTCACTATTATTATCCATTGGATTTTAGCCTTTATTTTCCTAGGTTTGTTTATTAGTTTCTTTTCCTAGGTGCTTGAGGATAGTTGCTCCTCTCTTTTGCACTTTGATTTGCTCAAGTATTTTATGATAGGAGGTTTTGGACATTTATTTATCATCTTGTTTACTGTCATGGAGCAGATTTTTTTCTCTCTCTTCAACTATCGATAGTTTTGCTGTGTAATATATTCTGGATCTATGCACAGTTCCCTAAAATACTGGGAATGCTTTGCTCCATGTTCTTCTTGCTTTCTTGGTTTGCGCTGAAAGTCAGTTGTTACTTCTGATTGGATTTCCCTTTTTATGTGACCTTTTTTTCTTTTGCAGCTTCAGAATTTTGTCTTTGTTTTGGGCGTCTAGATTTTAACTATGATATGGCAGTAGGGAGTTTCTTTTTCTGATTTGTCTAATGAGAATCCTAGTTGCTTCTAGTATTTGTATGTGTTTATTATTTTAGTTTGGAGAGAAATTTTATCTAATTCTTCTTTGAAGATCTGATTCAGTATTTATTTTCTTGAGATTCTTCTCCTTCCTCTATTCCCTGATGATCTGGCAGGTTTGATCTTTTCATACTGTCCACTTATCCTGTGTTCCACTTTTGTGTATTTTTGAATTTTTCTGTATCTTTATTTGAGCTTTTTAGTTGCTCTGTGTATTCTTCCGACTGATTCTTGATATCTGCTTCGTCAAGCTTTCCTTCATATTTATGACGGCTTTTTCCTTTCACTTTCTCTTGATTGGATTGGATTAGTGTAATATTTCCGTTTTTCATTTCCATCTGATTTTTTAGTATTTTTCCCTTTCCCTTTTCTGAGCTTTCTGAGTCTCTTCATTGGTGCTCTTACTTCACTTTGTTGTTGGCTTCTCTTTTTCACTGTTTCTCCTCATCTTGGAGTTTTTTTCTTTTTTTTTCCTCTAGTTCTTTCTGGAGTCTGTCAATTTCATTCCTTTAGTTCTTTCTTTTTTGAGCTTTTTTATATTTTATCTTCTGTCTTTGTTAGTTTTTCATCTCATCTTATTTGTTGTCTGACTTTCTGATTCTTCTTATTTTCTTTATTTCTCTGCATATGTCTCAAACTATTTCCTTAAGGTTTCTGTTTTCATGGAGCTTCATTCAGGGGAAATCCTATTGGGCGTCTCCTATGGGTCGATAGATCCTGGTGTGGATTATCCTGCACCTTTCCATGTTGTCCTCCTTCGTATGCAGGTGTGCGGGTGTTTTCGGCAATACAGTGTTTCACTTTTGGGTGATGAACTGGTTTTCGTTGTGGATCTAATCAGCAGACTGTCTTACGACTGTGTTTAGGGAGGCTGAAGGCTATGTTTGGTTTTGCTGTTCAGCTGTGTCACTGATGGAGTGTTGCTGTTAGGTTGTTCACTTTTTATATTGGGACTATGGAAGTCTAAGTCATTTTGTCCTTCCTGTCTGAGGAGAGTTATCAAAAAAATTGTCATTAGGATACTCTCTGCAATTGCCCAGTTGGTGGGGTCGGGGTGCGGGGTGGGGATTGCCAGGACTTATCCCGTGCCAAGATACCCTGTCTTGAGCTGGGGCCGGGTCCACGCTCCAGAGTGGTCCTAGCAAGCAGGCAGAACCTGGCCCACCACACATGACTCCACTATGGCACAAGAAGCCAGACCCCATGCCAGATGCCACTTCCTGGCTGCAAGGGGAAATGCAACCAGGCCTAGGGCAGCCACACACCTGTCAAGTTTTAGGGCTCAGATCCAGGCCAGCTGGCCACATTCCTCTGCCACAAACACAGCGAATCAATTATCCAGCACTCAAAGAATCATTTGTCTACGTTTCACATGTCTTGGAAGTGGAAACTGGATCATATGCTTCAGTTGGTCTTAGCAAGCAAGGCCGGAACCTCAGCCCCCCCACACACCGACCTCACATGGCACCAGGAGCCAGGACCCAGAAGCCCCCCAAATTTGTTTTTTACTAAAGGTGCTAACAACATACTGAGAAAAAATGTAGCCTCTTCCAGTACTAGTAACCAGTGCTAGCTAGTGTTTATGATGTCACATTTCTTTGGTAGATTCATGTGTCTATGGCTACAAGCATCAATAGATTATTCCTTAAATTCCTAGAGGGCTATAACCAGTGCCTTTTTCTTCGTTGTTGTGTTCACTCTCTAACACTTTGAGTGGAAGCCAGGTAGCGCGGATTAAAAAGGAGTAGAGGTTTTAATGCTAAATGGGCTAAGAAAGAACTTGACCAGGATGCAAGTATGGCGGCTGTTTGTCGCGTTGAAAATACCCAGTGGAGACACAGATAAACCGAGAGTCCATGAAGAGAGGGGTAGCTTCAGGGGAGGGAAATTAGGGATATTTTATCGCCACATAGTGGTGAAGGAAATTGAGACATCGGTAGCATATTCCTGAAAATAGTATTGTCCATCGGACATTTTGGGCTGCCATTGGGAGACAAAAATTATCCCCAAGGCTCTGTAAATTGCAGTAATTTTCAAGGAATTTATTTTTCTGAACATAGTTCCAATGTTGTCTACTTACATAAAAAGGTAAAATGTATTTCTCCGTCTTCCATGAAAACAGAAATTTTCGTGCCATGAAACACGAGAGATTGTTCTTTTTTCACTTCAAGATAATTACTCTGGCAGTATTCGAGTCCTATCCTTCTCCAAGTAAAAGAAAAAAAAAGTGAGTTATTTTATAAGGTGATATTTGGATTAAATTGCCTATGAATATGAAAGTATATAACTTAAAAATACTTCTGACTGATCAAGCACTTGATTATATGATTGTAGTATATTAAGAGCATTAACAATTCCCTGGTTATAGCTAAAAGGAAAAGAATGATGTAAAGTAAGTAGTAAATTAATTTTTATATTGTGCATTTCCTATAATCTTTTGAATTTTGGTTTTTATACTGATGATTACTGTTTTTAATTTAAGATTATATTCACTTAGAAAATTATGATTAGTCTTCAGTTACTCCCTTTCTTAATTGTATGGCCAGAAGCAGATCTATGGGAATGGAAAGACAGGAAGGATTATACATTAATTATTATAAAAATTAATCATCCAATATTCTATAACTTTCATCTTGTTGTGTGTGTAAAATACTGGAGATTGACTTAGAGTCTCATGGATGATGCATCAGTGCTTTTCTAGTGACCAGTTTATTCTCAGACCTCATTTCCTTTTTTATTTCTTGACAGGAAATCTTGTGATATTTTAAGTATTGTTGTACTTGCCATTCTTTTGGCCTCTGCCTTTTATGGTGGTGGGTTATGTTATAGCCTCAAGGTCGCTAGGCTCTTAGCTGCTACACCACTCTGATCGAGGATCTAATGTCTTCTTGTCACAACAGGCCGAAAAGAGATAATTGAGGAATTGTATCCTTCATCTGTGGACTGCTTGCCTCCACGACCTTATTGTACGCCAAACATGACGCAATGTGAAAGTGTATTCCTTTGTTCTTGAAAGCACCATGCTTTATTTTGTGAATATCCCTACACGGTTCTAGAATTAGCTCATCATTTATTTTTCCGACTTTGAATTTTGTCATATGGGTGGTGCTATATGCATCTAGAGTAACAAAAAACAGCATGGAAAAAATGTGAATCTTGCCAGAATCATGATGTGGGTCAATCAATAACATACAGTTTCGTTTTAGAAGACACTAATTTTGGTATAAGTGATATGTAATGTATTTATCATGACTCAGAGTATCTTCTATCTATCTATTCTATCTCATCTATCTATCTATCTTATATATCTATCTATTACAGAGAGGAGAGAGAGCGTGGAGGAAGGAGGAGGAGAGAGACGAGAGAGAGAGTGCATCATTGAAGAAATACAAGTGGATGGAACAAAAAAAACGAAAAAGAAAAAAAAGGGATAAAAAACTTTAAAAAAGACTGAACAGTGAAGTTCTCCCCAAAGCCAATAATCCTTCTGCTTTGAAAAAAAATAAAAAAAAACACTCATGCGGAAACACTCGGAAAAAGATGCAACGACAATGTATGCAGATGCCAGCATGCATATGAACTTGGGTGGAGTGGGGGGCATGGAAAGGGAAAATGCAGTCTAACATTGGATTGAGAATGATGTCTTTTTGTGTATAATGAAAAATTAATAACTAGTTTAAAATTATTTTAAACAGAAAAGAGAATACCTGATCATATAATATTGAAACATTAGGAAACGGAAGAGGGAAACAGAATTAGTTTCACAAAATGTTAGATAACAAGTGTGTTATGGGTAAGTGGCATAATGCTTTGAGTTGTCAACTGAATTACAATACATTTTAGGGAACCCTCAGGGGCGGACATCTGTGTCATTTGGACGGTTTGCTGCGCCTTTGTGTGGGTGATAGGTTTCCTGGGTTGTCGATGGACCATTGAGCGCACAACATACTGGGGGGTTGACAACAGTGGAGGTGGTCGCGAGGTTGGAAGGAACGCAGGCGGGTGGGACGAGGGGATGGGCCACGGGGTTCAGGGGGACGGATGTGGGGAGGGCAGAGATGCATTACGGGGGTGAAGAAGATAGAAAAAATGAAGGGGAAAATAAGAGAGAGCAAGCCTGGGCAAAAATACGGACCAAAAAAATAGGAACCTTGCGGCATGGGAAAAGGTGAAGGAAAAGGACGAGAACGGAAAAAGAGCACGAAGGGCGTGCGGTGTAACACATAGGGGCAGAAGACAGAGCAAGAGAAGCTCCAGAGAAATGTGGGACCGGGATGCGGCGCATCCATCCGGGCCCCAGGCGAAGCCTAGGTGATACAAGCGGGGGAAGAGAGGGGGCGGGGGGGGAGAGAGAGAAAGAAAAAAAAAAAAAAGGAGGAAGGGGGGGGGAAGGGAAAGGGGGGGATATAGTACGCCAATACCTGGGCCACGGCAGGGGATGGCCACGGGAGTGGATACAGCTAAGCCCCCCCCTCCCGCGGGAGGGGGGGGACATCGGGGGCGGGGGGGGGGGGTGCCAAAGGCGGGCAAAAGGGGGGGGACCAGGAGGGAGGGGCCGTGGGACGCTGAGAAAATGGGCACGGACGCGGCGAAAAAAAGAAGGACAAAAAAAACTGGAGAGATAAGCATAGTAGCCAGGGACTAGGGGGAGTCTGGTCAGAAGGTAGGATCGGGGAGGGGGGGGACGGGGGGGGGCGGGGGGGTGGGGGGAGGGAAAGGGAAAAGGGGCCGGAAGGAACTGTAACGGGTGGGAAAAGTGAGGGGAGAAACGACACCAACGGAGCCAAAAAAAAAGAAGAGGGGATCAGATTCCACTGAACTGGAGTTAAAGACAAAAAAAAAAAAAAAAAAAAGGAAAAGCCAGGGGGGGGAGAAGGGGGTCAGGGAGAAAGGCAGGAAGGAACGGAGGGCGCCGCCAGGGCCCGGCGCGGCAGAGGCAGCCAGGGGCCCGGACCGGGGGCCGACTCGGGGGGGTACATGCAGGGGAGGACCGGGGCGACCGTGGTCAAGGGGCACGGGCGACAGAAATCGCGTCGCCGGAAATGAGCGTAGCAGAAGGGGGGGGGGCACAAGGGCGGGAAATAAAACCGAAGAACAGGAGACACAAAGCACGGGGAGATGCGAAAAACACTTGAGACGGAGGTGATGGAAATTAGGTGGGTCGGGGGGAGTGGGGTGATGGGGGGGGGGTGGGGGGGGTAAAACACAATAAGGTAGAGAGCAAGAGGGATGGACGCGTTGGGGCGGGCTAAGCGGTATAACCGGCGGGGTGAAAAGTGAAGGAGGATGGGGCCGCAGGGGGTGACCAAAGGGTAGGAAGACGGACGAACAACGGGGGGGGGAGAAGGGAAAAAAAAAAAAGACAAACATGTTTTTGGCAGAATGCGTGAGCTCTGATTGGGTGGGGGGCAGGCAGGGGGGGAGCAGGGGTGACTGGGGCTGGACGGGAGTGGCGAGGGATGACCAGCGGGCAGAGACGCGGGTACTGAGGACGGAGACAGGGAGGTAGGGTCACAGGTGGGGGGGGGCTCAGGCGTCCGATAAGGTAAAAACGAACGGCAGACAGGAGGATAAACCGCAAGTGAGGAAAGAAAGGGGGCACGGGAAGGAAAGAAGGGGGGGGAAGGAAAGAAAAAAAAAAAAAAATTGGGGAGGGGGGGGGGGGGGTGGGGGGGGGGGAGGAGGAGCATAGGANAAAAAAAAAAATAAAAAATAAAAAAAATAAAAAATAAATAAAAAAAATTAAAAAAAAAAAAACTCCAAACTAAAAATAGCCCAAGCCCACGTGGTTTCACAGCAGAATTCTATAAAACATTTAAAGAGGTCTAACAGCCATTACTACTCAAAATATTCAGAAGTATAGAAACTGAGGGAAATCTCCCAAATTACTTCTATGAAGCCAGCATCACTTTAATATCAAAGACACAAATGCAAAGACAGAAACAAAAAATAAAACTATAGACCCATCTCATTAATGAGCACAAATGCAGAAATTCGCAACAAAATAGTTTTGAATCACATACAGACCCACATCAAAAAGATCAACCATCATGATCAAGTTGGATTCATTCCAGAGATGCGGGGATGATTCAACATATGTAAATCCATAAATAAAATACACATAAATG
Organism: Rhizomys pruinosus; assembly: GCA_009823505.1. Classification (NCBI taxonomy): domain Eukaryota; kingdom Metazoa; phylum Chordata; class Mammalia; order Rodentia; family Spalacidae; genus Rhizomys; species Rhizomys pruinosus. The sequence goes on along the minus strand of VZQC01006234.1, from coordinate 465,011 downwards.
AACTGAAAGATAATCATCTCAACTGATACAGAAAAAGGCTTTGACATGATCCAGAATCCCTTCATATTCAAAGTTCTAGAGGGAACTGGACTGAAGGGAACATTCCTGGATATAATCAAAGCCATGTACCAGAAACCCACAGCCAGCATAACCCTAAATGGAGAAAAAATTAGAAGCATTCCCCTTAAAGGTGGGAACTTGGCAAGGATGCTATCACCACTTTTCTTCAATATAGTGCTTGAAACACTTGCTAGGGCAATAAGACAAGAAAGGGAAATTAAAGGAGTACTAATTGGAAAAGAGGGTGTCAAGCTATCCCTGTTTGGAGATGATATGTTTATTTACCTGAGGGATGCTAAAAACTCCATCAGAAAACTTCTAGCAACAAGTAAGAGTTTCAGGAATGTGTATTTGAGTTGAATTCTATTTGGTTGAGTCTGTATAGGTTTTTCACCTAGATCTCAAAGTAAATAAAACCATCTCTTCAACATAAACATATCTATCCAAGATAAATAAAAAGGAAAACAGGGTATTGTTTTCTTTGTTTCTATTTCATTGATTTCTGCTCTGATTTTTGTGATTTCTTCCTGTCTGTTGGGTTTAGGGTCCATTTGTTGTTGTCTCTTGAGTGTTTTTAGCTGTAGTGTATTATTATATTTCTTTGTATCTGAAAGTAACTGTGATGTTATAATGTGAATCTCTTAATGGGCCCTAGAATTAAATTACCACTTACTTTCAGACATTGTAATTAACATATATGGGTGGAAGGTATATATTAATATTTTAGAATAATATAAAACTAAATGGAAAATATGAATTCCTAAACATATTTCTGAGTTAACATATAGTTTATTCTTAGAGGATGTAATTCTGGTACATATATGATATTTATAAAGGAATATTTTCAAACAATATAAATGGGAGTGAACAACAAGAACATAAGGACTGTGTCAAGGAACAAATTGATACAATTAAATTCTGGCCCAACCATTAAACCTCCGCAGAAAAAAACTTTAAAAAGACTGAGATAAAGATGCAGGACATATATGGCAGAATGCATGAACTGGGATGGGGTTCTGGGAAGGGGAAGAGGACTATGTCTAAATTGAACTGAAAAATGATGTATGAAATACACAAAACATCAATAAAAGTAAAAAAAATGAAAACAGAGAAGAAAGGGCAACCATGAACTCCTTAGCAGAAAAGTTTTATTTATATATAATTCAGAAGCATTAAAAATTCTGATTTTCTGGGGCTGGAGAGATGGCCTAGCGGTTAAGAATGCCAACTGCTCTTGCAGAGGACCCGGGTTTGATCCCCAGCACCCACATGGCAGATGAGAACCATCTTTAACTCCAGTTCCAGGGGAATCCGGCACCTTCTTCTTACCTCTGCAGCATTGCATGACACAGGTGCACAAACCTACATTCATACACATACAAAATAAATTAAATTTAAAAAATTCTGATTTTCCACTATAGTTGAGAAAGCTAACAAATCCAATTTCCGGAAATACATTTATTATCAATGAACACAAATATTAGGAGAATATATATATATAATATATATATATATATATATATACATTATATACATATATATATATAGATTATATATATATATAGTATATACTATAAATAGCTTACAGTGAATATTAATGAGAGCCTACCCATCACATTTGAGAGGCTGAGGCTGCGATCCCATCAAATTGCTTTGTCCTTAATGGTGGGTCCCTCAGCCTTTGAAGTAGTCCCACATACCTGTCTCACACTGGAGAAGCCTACAACCAGATAGTTCCTTAGATCACAAGGATGGTTTCCTCAGCACCAAAACTAGAGAATTCATGGAGAGCGACTAGTCCTTAACCAATGCTTTACATTAACGGGTGCTGTCAGCAAATGAATCAGCAGCAACAATAACATATATTAACTCGGTGTCAAGAACCAAGGTTAAGACAGCCAAAATAAACTAATTTACCTTCCATAATGCCTTTTTTTTTTAAGTCTGGGATGCTACTAGAAGGTGCTTCTCACAGTTGGTATTGGCCTTCTCACATCATTTAAGGCAATCAAGAAGAATTCTAAATTGTGACTCCCTGCTCAGGTGATTTTAATTTGTGGAAAGTTGACATTAAGATCAATCCTCACTTTTTTTTGCGCCAGGGCAGAGGGTTGGGCCAGAGGGTCGGGCCAGTGCTCTGCAACTTTGCACGGGCTGCCAGGAAGCCACTTGGGCAAGCAGCTTTGCAGGTGGGCTCGTTCCGGGGCCGGGGCCGCTAGGGGGTTGTGTCTCTGGGTGGGACCGCCCTACGCCCTATGTCTTTCTTTTGTGCCAGGGCAGAGGGTCGGGCCAGAGGGTCGGGCCAGTACTCTGCACCTTTGCATGGGCTGCCAGGAAGCCACTTGGGCAAGCAGCTTTGCAGGTGCGTTCGTTCCGGGGCCAGGGCTGCTAGGGGGTCGTGTCTCTGGGTGGGACCGACCTACGTCTTTCTTTTGCGCCAGGGCATAGGGTCAGGCCAGAGGGTCAGGCCAGGGCTCTGCAACATTGCATGGGCTGCCGGGAAGCCACTTGGGCAAGCAGCTTTGTAGGTGAGCTTGTTCTGGGGCCGGGGTCACTAGGGGGTCGAGTCTCTGGGCGGGACCGCCCTACATCTTTCTTTGGCATGGGCTGCTGGGGCGCGGGCTAGGTCAGGCATATTCAACCCCCCCCCCCCCGAGATTGGTGAGAATCCAAGTGGACCTTTTTTTTTGAAAACCTTCAGAACAAGAAAAGAAGAGTGGTTTAAAAAATTGAAAAGTAGACAAGTCAATACTCCATAAACAAGGAGGAGGAAAGGGGGAAAAAAAAGCATCTGAAGGAGGAAAACAAAACCATCCCCTAACATAGTGAAAAGGTATTTGTGATCTGAACCACAAAAGGGAAGCCCACATGCCAGGGACACGACGAAGGGACAACATGGGAAAGGCACAGGAAAATGCTGCACCAAGTGCTACCAAGCCAGTAGGAGATAGCTACAATGGGAACCCCTTGGAGGAGACCAAAGGAACAGACCTTAGAGGAATAATTGCAGACCTATGCAGAGAAATTAAAGAACAAAAAGAGGAATTCAGAGAACTAAAGAGAGAGAATGAAAAACTCAAAAAAGACCTAGAGGGATACAGTGACAAACATCAGAAAGAACTAAAGGAACAGACTGACAAACTCCATAA
>VZQC01006234.1:443050-460582 GCA_009823505.1 Rhizomys pruinosus | reverse complement strand
GCAGATGAACTAGAGGGAGAAAAAAAAATAAAGAATACAGAGAACTAAAGAGAGAGAACGAAAACTCAAAAAGGAAACCTAGAGGGATACAATGACAAATATCAGAAAGAACGAAAGGAACAGACCAAAAAACTCCACAAAAGAACAGAGGGAGAAAAAAAAACAACTCTCGAAAGGAGTAGAAACACTGAAAAGGGAAGCCAACCAATGAAGTAAGAGCACCAAGAAGAGAATTGAGAAACCCAGGAAGGGATTGAGAAGCTCAAAAAGAAATGGAAGTTACGAAAGAAAACACAGGATGAAACGAAAAAGGAATTAGAACACTCATTCAAGCAAGAAGAAAGGAAAGGAAAAAGCCGCAGAAGTAGAATGGAAGGAAGCAGAACAAAAAGAATATCATATCTGGAAGATAACACAGACAATTAAAAAGCTCAAAATAAATATTATGAAAAATTTAAAAATACACAAAGTGGAACACCCAGAAATAGGGACACTATGAAAAGAGCAAACCCCCGCATCCATAGGGAAATAGATGAGAAGAATCTCAAGAGAATACTATTGATCAAATCTTCAACAGAAGAAATAGATGATTTTTCCCCAAACTAAAAATAGACAAACCCATACCAATACAAGAAGCACATAGGAACTCCAAATAGACAAGATCAGAACAGAAACACCCCACCGCCAAATCATAGTTAAAATGCGAGATGCCCAAAACAAAGACAAAATTATGAGAGCTACAAAAGAAAATCTTGTAAGTCACATAGCAAAGGAGAAATCTATTAGAAATACAACTGACTTCTCACCTCAAACCAAGAAAGCAAGAAAAACATGGAGGAAAGCATTCCCAGGATAAGGGACGACGGATGCAAACCCGAATACTTTACCCAGCAAAATTCGACTACAGTTGAAAGAGAGAGAAAATTCTTCCATGACTAAACAAGATGATGGATACATGTCCTGGAAAAACCACTCTTCATAAATAACATGAAGCAATTCAAAGGGAAGAAGAGAGGGCAACATCCTCAAACACCTAGGAAAAGAAACGAATAAAAACAAAACCATAGGAGCAAAATCCGAGGCTAGAAGTCCAAATGGAGATAATAAGGTGAAAGGAGCAACATCCATCTTTCAATTATAACCTTAAATAGTAATGGGCTAAACTACCCAATTAAAGGCAGAGACCTGGGAGAAGTGGATAGACACAAACTCCATCCTATATGCGTCTCCCAGCAACCGCCATCTCATTTCAAAAGGATGAAGGCACCAACTTAAGGTGAAGGGATAGAAGAAAAGTATTCCAAAGCAAATGGTACAAAAAGAAAGCAGGGTGTGCGCTATGTCAATCGTCAGACTAAATAGACGTCAAAGCAAAAGAAATCAAAAGAGACAAAGAGGGACCATTATATCCTTATTAAAGGAACAAATAATGATGAAGAATTTCACAATCATAATATATATGCACCAAACAGCGTGCACCAAACTTTATAAAGACAATTGCTTCAGGGATCTCAGGCACAGATTAACCCCATCACTACACTAATACTACAGGGACTTCATCTCCATTAAGTAACCCTAGACAGGTCAACAGACAAAGGATAAACAGAGAGACATCTGAACTAAATGACACAATACACCAAATGGACCTCACAGACATCTATGCAAATATTCACCCAAATACCAGAGAATACACTTTCTACACAGACACCTCATGGAACATTCTCACAAAATAGAACATATTACTGGGACACAGGAAAAAAAACCAACAAATATAAAAGATTGAAATAATCTCAATGCATTCGATCAGACCACAGTAAAATAAAAACAAATACAACACCAAAGAAAAACCCTAAACTCTACAGGAACACATGGAGACTAAACAACACTGCCCTGAATATGAAGTGGGTCAAGAAAAATAAAGAAAGAAATAAAAACATCCTGAGAACTGAGAACGACGATGAAGAAAACACACAGCAAAAGTTATGGACACTTTAAAAGCATTCCTAAGAGGAATGGTTTATAGCTCTAGTCACTACTTAAAAAAACGAAAGAGCGACAAGTAAATAATCTAACACTGCAGCTAAAAAAACTTGAGAGCAACAACAAATGAACCCTAACGGAGCAGACAAGAAGAAATAAGAAAAAATCAGAGCAGAGAGATCAAATGAAATAGAAACAAAGAAAGCATACAAAAATCAATATGCCAAAAGTTGTTCTTTGAGAGAATAAAAACCAAGATAGACTTCTAGCCCAGTTAACCAAAAGAAAGAGGAACAACTCCAAATCAATAGAATTCTGTGAGAAAGGGGGAAACATCACAACAGACATGAAAAGATCCAGACAAATCATACGGGACTACTTCAAAACTTGATATCTACTAATTTTGAACACCTAGAATGAATGGATAATATCTGAATCTTGGTAATCACACAAAGCTAAACCAAGAAAGATCAACAGCCTAAACATGACAATAGAAAGGAGAAATTGAAGATGTATAAGTAGCCTCCCCCCCCAAAAAATGCCCAGGCCAGAGTGTTTCACGCAGAATTCTATAAAATATTCAAAAGACTCGTACAACCATTATTACTAAATTGTTCAAAGGATTACAAATGGAGGGACTCTCCCAGATTCCTCTTGAAGCCAGCATTACGCACTTACCAAAACCAGGGAAAGATACAAACACCAAAAAGGAAACTATAGACCCATCTCCCTAAATGAACCAGGTGCCAAAATTCTAAACAGTATTCTGGCAAATCGCATAACAGACTCACATCAAAAAATCATGCCACATGACAAGTTGGATTCATACCAAGAGTGCAGGGATGTTTCAACATAAGAAAATCAAATAAACACACAAACATATCAATGGACTGAAGGACAAAAACCACACAATCATCTCAATTGATGCAGAAAAGCCTTTGACAAAATCCAGCATCATGTCATATTTTAAAGTACGTTGGAGGGAATTGGTCTGGAGGGACCATTCCTCAATGTAATCCAAAGCCATAACAGAAACCCACAGCCATATCTCCTAAATGTGGAAAAATGGAACCAGATATCTAATTGCTTGTGCTTCATTAGTAGGATCGAAAGGTTATTCCTGGACAAACTGTCAGCCCATGAAAGGAAACAGCCAGAATTGACCAGAGTCCAAGACAACAGCTCCAGAGAAAGTAGACTGTTTTGCTTCTCATCCACCTGTGCCCCTTTTCTAAGCCTAGGGAACAATCTGCGGAAGATGGGGCGTGGTAGAATGTAAGGGCTGCGATTGGGGTGAATGGTGAAACTACAGCAATATAGTCTGGACACTCATTTGATCAACTTGATTGAACATACAAGCCCCCACTCCTGCTGGATGGTGGGGCTACGGGGGTTTGGGCAAAACAGCCTGCAAATTGGTTTTACGTGAAGGATGCTTGTACTCATGGATTATCACTTATAGCTAAAAAATGGAAAAAAAAAACTGAGAGAAAGATGCAGGACAGATATGGCAGAGTACATGACCTGGGATGGGGTGGGGGTGGGGGGGAAGGGAAAGGGAAATATACCTGAACTGAATCAGAAAATGATGTATGAAATGCACAAAGCATCAATAAAAAAAGTTAAAAAAAAGATCAATCCTCACACTCAGTTTCTAAGGATCATACTGACTGTAATTCTGTACAAATTAAATCTAGTAACAGGTTCATGCCAATTCCATCCTTTTTCATTCTCCTAACATTTTTTTGGAAATTACTGCAATACTTTTATATCCCTGAAAAAAAATCTGGACACATTTTATAATTTTTGGTAATAGTCACAATAGGATGAATACCTGGCGACATTACTTTCATGTAATTTGATTTTGTTGTTGTTGTTGTTAGGAAATGAGGCCTTTGTTGTTTTGTTTTTTCTAAAGACTAGGTACTGAGTTCTGGACTTCTCTGTGACCTCCTGACTTTTTTATAAAAGTAAATTTATAGTGTTGTTTCCTGCTTTTATTCATTCATAATCGACTCTCCCCCAGGTCATCTTCCTAGATAAAAATCACATTTAATATTCCTTAGGGCTGCTTGCTGAAGCAAAGTATTTTGAATCATATAATGGGATTCATATTATAAAATGAAATTATAAAATAGACTTTGAGAATCGAAAATGGAGTTCAATACCAAAAAATTTAAAGAACCATAGAAAGGAATGCTTTTAAAATTAGATTGACAGTCACAATTCAGTTTTCTCATGTGTAAAATTTTGCCTTTAATTCAAGAGAGTTACAAAATATCAGTTTAGTGTCCTGTCCTTAGAATATGATTAAGATTCTATGTTTAAGTGTGATGTGCTCTATTCCAAAGGTTAACAAAGAGCTTTCACATTTATAAGGGGAGCAGAGTACATACTGTGAATGAAAGCTTATCAGCAGCAGTAGAACTATGATATGCAGATTAAAATTCTGTTAAACTAAAACTTTATGCTGTACAGTTTATATTATCAAAATTTCAGTGGGTCATGAAACTCTATAAAACACACACTTCGGATTAAATTACTGACTTCCAGAAGAAGTTAAGTCCAAATAAATACCAAGGAATGATTATACATGGGAGGCAAAGGAAATTTCAGTTGTTTACTTGTCACCTTTTCCAAAGGAACATGAAAATCAAAGTTCCTAAAGAAATAAAAGTTCACATCAAAGCCAGGAGACTGGGACATTTATAAAAGGAATTGCTATTCTAAAAGAGCCCTTAGAACTAAGGTAAAAAGTTGAGGGAACTTGGGAGTCTAAGAAATGCATCTCAATTTTGTGACCTTGTATATCATCAGAACCAGAAATTCTAACTTGCTTGGGCTTGTACTGTGGTCCAGACGAGCAAGGTCGAACAATGTGAGTGTACTGTGGAATCAAAGAACATGGAAACACAATTCCTCATAGACAACAAGTCTATGACTTTGTAATGGACAGAATTATGATTACAAATCTTAAAAAATAATTTTAGCTTGGAGTAGCTGCCTAATATCTTTTCATGACATAAAATTTAAATCTTTTTTTCATTTAAATATATATTTCTATTGATTTTTGAGCATTTTATATAATATATATTAATCATATTAAATATCTTCCCCTGTCTGCACCCCCATATCCACCACCAGATTTCATTCATTCTTCCATATATTTAATGAAATGAAAACAACAGGTTATCAAAATATGTTCAGGAAATTTGCTAGAAGACTCTGCCTTCAACTCTAGCACTGAGCTATTGTTATTTGAACAGCATGAACCGTGTACTCCTAAATTCAGAAAAAATGATGGTATATCCTACATAGTATATGTATTTATCTGTGTTATAATGTAAAAGTATACAGGCACTAAATGTTAAATTTTATTGTATTTTATAAAGATTATATATATATATATATATATATATATATATATATATATTTCCAAACTGCAATATTTCTCCAATAACACCTTCAAACATCACCCCCAGCATATTTGTTTCAGCCTTATCAAAGCCATTTATTCATCTTTAGCTGAAATTTCTTTCATTACTGATTAAAGTATTGGTGAAAAATACATCATTATTATTTTTCTGATACTCCCTCTAACTCTAAATATCTTATTAAATATTCTCACCATAATTCTATTTTCTCTACATTCTGATTCCTATGATGCTGCATCATGTGGTTTAATTAGGAAGACAAAGGCAGAGATCCACCTCAAGTATATCATACCCTTTGTCTGTTGAAGAAAACTACTCCCTTATTGTTTCTGCGCATTAAAAACCAAAACATATTGAAACTGATAAAGCAGCATATTTATGGGTTACAAGAACTGTACTCCCCTTTGTAAGTAACAAAGTGTTTGAAAGTCTGAAGTTTTGGCAGGGCTATATGGATAAGTGCAAATCTAAAATAGTTTTCACATAGTTAGATAAGCCACAGTAAGGATGAAAATTCTTAACACAGCACTAGTTGTTTTGACAGAATGAAATTTTCTGTTTTATAAGAAAATCTTATTCATTTTCAAAGTTTGCTCTGAAATCTAAAACTTCTCAAATCACATTTTGATCTCTGCATGCCCAAAAGAACTACAGGAACAATTTGAAGGAAATGGCATTATCTGCAAAATTATTGTTTTTAAATCTTTTTCAACTAAATCCTTAACAGATGGTGGGAGGATGAAGCTTGTACTAACACAGAAAATATTAGATATGAGTACATAAAATGAAAGCCACATGACGATTTGTTGCTCACACAATATTTTAAACTTCTAAATCAACAACTAATAGGGAAAAAAAAAGCTTTAATCTTGAAAATGCCCGGGTGTGATTATAAAGCATTATGGCTACTCTCTGAAGAAGAATTTTCATTTTTTTATTCAGTGGTGCCTCTTTATCTATAAAGATAATTGTCAGAAATTCAGCATCTCAATCTCCTCCAGAAAACCTTTTGCTCTAATTAAAATAAAGATGAGAAACTGTACTTTGTTGCAGCTTATAGTGATGCCTATAAACGATACTAAAAGCAAAAGTATTCAGAAAGGCATTCTAGCCACAACCTCTGCAATTTCACTGTAGATAGACATTAAAGATTTATACTTCATTTTGAATGCTTGTTTCTGAACATATCTTGTCTACAATTGTATATCTTTCAAAAGGAATGGATTGTCAACATATTTAGCACCTAAGTCAATTTATGGTGTCTGTGTGCTCTCTGCAAAACCATCAATGTGTGATTAAACTTAGCGTATCTTTTTTAAATTTCAACAAAATAAATTAAGCACATGAATTACTATATTCATCAGTTCTCACAGTTTGCTTAAAGAAGCAACTCCTTTGGACAATGAGATGGTTTGGTGGGTAAAGGAGTTTGCCACCAAACCTTAAGACCTGGGTTAGATCCCTAGTACCCACATAGTAGAAAAGAGAACTGATTCCTATAAATAAATAAATAAATAAAATAAGTGGCAGTTTGCACGAGACACATGCAAATTCAAACGATCCTCTAAATATGATTAAGATACACTGTATGAAATGAACAAAAATCAAATAAAGTATATATATATCTAGAAGATAGCTATATATATATATGCTACTAATAAACAAAAACGATGGCAAAATTCCATTTGTTCCTCACCCAAAACAAAGAAAAGCCTGACAGGCTTATTCTTTTATTGTCAGGGTACTTACTTCCCAATTTTGCTGACTGCAACAGTCCAGTCTTGATAAGTCCAAGCCCAAATATGAACACATCTCAGCTCAAATCCGTGTGGCTATGAGGACTCTCCTAATTGTTTAGTTTGACCAATGCCAAATTAATTAGGGGGTGGGATGGTGGGGGTCTGCTCTATACCACCTAGAGCACTTAAAAACACAGCCCCTTCCAAAGGGCTTTGGATTTCAGTTTCTGAATTTTCTCCTCAATTACAGTGTATGCAAGTGTATGTATGAGTTTCTCTATTTTTAATAAAGCTTATTTTGGAAGAAAGTTGTCTTCCTTTTAATTTTTTTAATTATTGGAGAAAATTCAACTGATCAAGAGCTCTACACAGTAACAGGACCTGACCCACATCTCACTCCCATCCTGAAACATGCTTTTCTATTCTTTAATACACACTGTTTTATCACTAAAAGAATTAAGCATATTAAGCAGGACACGATGGTGCATGGCTTTAATCCTAGTAATTGAGAGACAGAGGCAGGCAGATCTTTGTGAGTTCAAGGCCAGCCTGGTCTACAGAGTGAGTTCCAGGACAGCTGGGGCTACAGGGAGACCCTGTCTCGGAAAGAAAAAAAAAAGAATTAAGCTTGAAACTTAATGAAATAGGAACAAAGTGTTAAACATTTAAATTTAATGGAAAATATTTAATGCTAGAAAGTGAAAAGGCAAACAGTATCATACCATAAAAAATGTTTGATTCCCTCTTTACATTAGTTGTCCAATGAATAAGCAAAAGAGTTAAATTTTTAGTGTCTCTGGAGAAGGAAGTATCAGGAAGTTGCTACAAATAGTTTTACTTATTTGTTTATTTATCTATTTATTTATTATTTATTTATTTATTTTGAAAGTAAACAGCATTCTCATGCCACAGTGCATGCACGGAACTCAGAAGAAGGAGCTCATGAAAAGGGGAATAGTAGCACATCAGGGATTATCAAGGGGGGAAATTGGACAAATGGGGACACCTTAAATGTGGAGGGCAAAAGGAGAGTAATGCAGGTAGACAGGGAAGAAAGAAATAAATAATACTAAAAAGTCTACAAAATCATAAGGAAATGCATTATTTCATAAGCTTGTATAAAAATGCACAAGGTATTGCTAGAAAGATGGCTCAGCAGTAAATGGCAGTGGCTGATCTTGAAGATTACCTGAGTTTAGATCCAAAGACACACACAACAGCTAATAAACATCCATAACTCTAGAACCAGGACATGAGAGGGCCTCTTCTGCAAACCATCTGCATTACATGCACAGAACACAATTACATGAAACTAAAATCCTCATACACATAAAATAGCAATTAAAATGTAGAATATTTCTACATGCTTTCTAGGTTCTATGCAAAATATATGTTTCCTTTCAAAAAGGTACCAACTGTCTTCTCATTGTTATTTTTTAATAAAAACGCTTTATATTTTCTTTTCTAGTGTCTTTCCCTTTCTGTTGAAAATTATTACATTAGCTATAGCCAGTATGAAAAGTGATATGTGGAGAGAGACACTTGTTTCATTTCCAACATTAGAAGAAACATGAGCATCTTACAATTATGCATAATGTTACTTGTAAGTATTTTGTCAATATTTATTCATAAATTCCATTCAAAGAAATCTCATTTCTATTCTTGAGATTGAAAATAGATGTACCTACTATGTGAATCTGTGTGGACAGTTTTTAATAGCTATAAACTATGCTTATTTCATTTAAGAGAATATTGTCTAGCTTCAACTATATTCCTACAATTGTCACTATTTTACTTTATTTTCCAAAACTTTTTAAACATTTTGATACATTATATTTCAGTAATTAATTTCCAAATATTGAATCATAAATTAAAATTACAGTATCTTTTGTTTTGTATTAAAAATTTGGACAAATTTTTGGATTTATTTAGCTAATACCTTGAGGAATTTTGCATGTATGATTCAGAAAGATCTTGATCTTTAACTTTCATTATTTATGTTCCTTGGCTTAGTCCTTTTACGGTCCTGAAGAACATGCATGAAAAACTGAAAAGAATAAGTAAAGTATCTATTCTTCCTCAAAAATTGTTATTAATCATCACTAAAACATATGGTACTTTCTTTCAAGGTGATGGCATTCTTATAAACAACACTAAGAAGGGTAAAACAGGGTGAATATGAAGTCAAAGTCAACCCGTGTGACAAAGTGAAACAGCATCAAAAGTAAAGGAAAAAAAAAAGAAAGGAAATAAAGAAATGAAGGAAGGAAGGAAAGGATAGAAGAAAGTGGAGAAAGAATGAAGAAAGAAGCAATAAATGAGACTAGCCCTTTTCATTTGGAAGGCAGTTAGTCATTCCTTCATCTTAGAGTACATTATATCTATGCCATGAAATTAGTGATGGCAACCTGCCCTTTGAGTACAGCTTCTCAAATGTGTGAGACAGAAGAACTGCTAGAGCCCAGGAATTCAAGCCAGCAGGAAAAGAAATTAAAAAAGACTCAAACCATGTAGAATTGAAGACTGCATCATTGAAGAGAGGCATTCTGGAAAGTGGCCATTGTGGGGAAGAAGCAAATGTGGAAACTCCCATCTCCAACAGCACATAGGAAGCAGAAAGAAATATAGAAAAATAGAAGTGAGGTGTGATTATATACAATCAAAGCCAACCTCAACTGACATACTTCCTCCAGAAAAGCTATACCTCCTAATCTTTTCTTTTATTGCTATTGTTTCTCTTTCATTGTATGTATATATGTCTATTACCTTCTTGTATGTCAGTGTGGCCATTTTACACAATGCCTGCAAAGGTCAGAGGAGGACACTAGATACCTTGAATGTAGAGCTATGTACAGTTGTTAGCCACAATGTGGGTACTGGAAACCAAACTCAGGATCTCTGCAAGAGTAGCCAGTGCTCTTAACTGCTGAGCAATCACTCCATTCCCCCTTTGAATATATTTTTATTGAGCATTTGTAAATTTCATAGAATTGTTCATAATCAAATTTAGCCCTATCATGCTCCAATCCCCATGATCCAAGTAAAGTCATTTCCAGTCAAGCTATTGAACCCAGATGTCCTTCTTTGCAAATTCATCCACTGTTGTCTAGTCAGCACATCTAGAAATTTTAAGTAATGTAGACTCATCCTCATAGATCAGTGATCAGTCTCCTGTAGTTCTCAGTCCAGGGCCAATCTCCCACGCATTTATCTTCCTTCACTCTGAGATCTTATTTGAACTTGTGTGAGTCCTGTGCCTGATGCTAATATTGCCACAAGTTCACATGTGAAAGCTTGCACTTGTCTCTAAGCCTCTGCTTCCCTAGAATCATGCACCAGCTCTAGGTCTTACAATCTTTCTGTCCCCTCTTCCAAAATGATCCCTGACCCCTGGGTGGTTGAGGTGTAATATAGGAGTCCTATTCAGGGATACACACTCTGGAGGCTCCCATTCTTTGAAACTTCGCCAGTTGTGGCCTTCTGCTTGCATTGCACTTCTTGTGTAAGGAAGCTTCACTGCTCAGAGTTGAGGAAATGCACTAATTTTTCTCTCTTCTCCTCCTCATCTGGATATGTCCCATGACTCTTAGGTGTAGAAGAGGTTAAACTGCAAATGGGTCTCATAGAATTCAGCATCTTTCAGATGGATGCTTTCTCTGTCTGACCTGTTGTGAGATTCTGCAGTACCCTCAATCCTGTTGCAATGTGGAGCTTCTTTGATGAGTGGTGTACTGTAGACGTGTTTGTAAATATAAAATTCCATATTTAGTGAATGGTAAGAAATTTCATTTATCTAGAGATGTGACACCAATAGGGTTTTCTCTAGGATTTTGTCCTCTCCAGCCCTGTACATTTCCCTGAGTTTACAGCAGCACTCAAGCTCACTCCCATTAGGCAGCTGTTGATTTTCCCCCAGATAACAGTGCCACTACTGTACCAATAGAGGTAGTTTGTTATGATTATTAGGCTTTAGGGCTGAGTTGTACCCTTTATTTACTTTCTCCCTTAGTAGTGTGCATATTACCTACAATTATGAGCACTAAAATTCAGGTAGGAGGCTTGCAGGTCAGTTCCTCCTCCATTACTCTAAGTCCTATTTCTGATGTATGTACTGTTTTGAGTAGTAAGAGCTTATTTTCTTTTTTTTTTCTTTTTTATTTATTTTTATATGTGTATGAATGTACTGTCTGGATGCAGGTCTGTGCACCCATGTCGTGCAATGCCGTGGAGGTCAGAAGAGGGTCTCGGATTCCCCTGGAACTGGAGTTCTCCTGGAATTGGAGTTAGAGACGGTTCTTAGCCGCCCTGTAGGTGCTGGGGATCGAACCCAGGTCCTCTGCAAGAGTGTCGGTGCTCTTAACCGCTAGGCTATCTCTCCAGCCCCAAGACCTTATTTTCTAATTCTAGGAGATAAACAATAGCTTTGGCAATAACCTGTGTTATTTTGAGAATCACTTGGATCACTCTCACCAACCACTAAAAGTGTAGTGTGTTCTGTCTGACACTATGTTCCTTGCTAAACAGCCCTAGGTATAACTATGAACTAAATTTCCAGATAGCATATCTGCGTTTTTCATGTGATCCTTGAGGCATCACATTACGGTTGTGTTCCCTAACCACCAATGATCTAATCTTTTTTTTTCTTCTTTCCTTCCCACTTCCCTCCTCTTTTCCCAGCCCCAGTAACCCCATTAACCCCATCCGTCCTCCTGAGTTCCCTCATCCTTTCACCATGTCCCCCTGTATATCCATCCCTCCTTCCCTCCCACTGAGCACTCCCACTTTCCCCACATCTCCCCTAGTAACATCTGTTCATTACTACCCCCCTCTTTTGGGTTCTTTCTTTTCCTTTACCTCCATGCATCTTTTCCAATTTTTTGGCTCCTGGTGTTACGTCAGGTTAGATAGATAGATAGATAGATAGATAGATAGATAGATAGATAGATATAGATAGATAGATAGATAGATAGATAGATAAGATAGATATACAGATATATGGAGAGAGAGAGAGAAAGAGAAAGAGAGAGGATTTGTGCTAAAACCCACAAATGAGGGAGAACTTATGACACTTTGTTTTCTGACTTCATGAGATTTAATTTAGTATAGCAGTCTTTAGTTCTATCCTTTTATATAAAAATCACAATTTCATATTTTCTTACTGCTGAGTAGTACTTCATTATGCAGGTTACTATATTTTCATTATCCATTCATCATATGTGGGACATTTATTTTGTTTGTTTCTTAGCTATTGTGAATGAGCAGCAATACACATGGATGTATAGGTATATTTACAGTATGATGAGTCCTTTTGGTATATGACAAAGCATGGTATAACTGTGTCATATGTTAGGTTAATTTGCCCTTCATAGTGGCTGCACTAGTTTCCATTCCTACCAACAGTGAATGAGTGACCCCTTTCTCCACATCCTCAAGAGCATTTGGTGTCCTATTTTCTCTTGATCTTAGCCAATCTGATTGGGGTAAGATGGGATCTTAAAATGGTTTTTAAAAATGGTTTTTCACTCCATTTCCCTTATTACTAAGGATGTTCCGCTATTTTTAATGTGCTTCCTATCCACTTTCATTTCTTCATTTGAGAACCTTCTGTTCAGATTTATAGCCCTTCTTTATATTTGGTCATTTATTTTCTTGCTACTTTGCTTTTGAGGTTTTTGCATATTCTGTGTATACATCCTTTCTCAGATGTGTAACTGGTAAAGATTTTCTCCCACTTAGTGTGTTTCTTCTTCATTTCCTTGGTTATTTCTTTTGTTGTACTGAAGCTTTGTAGCTTAACGAGCTTCTTCCACTTACTGATTGTTGTCCTTAATGCCTAAGCAGCTGATATCTCATTAAAAATGTCCTTTCCTATGCCTACACCTAGGAAGGTAGTGCCTATGTACTCTTCTAGCAGGTCAGAATTTCAAGTATTATTTTGAGGTCTTTGATCCAATTTAATTTTACTTTTGTGCAATGAGAAAGATAAAAATCCAATTTCATTCTTCTATGTGTAGAGATCCAGTTCTGCAAGCACCATTTGTTGAAGATATTTTATTTTCTCTATTGTGCATTCTTGACCACCTTTGTCAAATAAAAATTGTGTGTACTCATGCTAGCATCTTCTATTCTGTTCCATTTTTCTATTTTTATGCCAGTTCCATGCTGTTTTTACAACTACACCTCTGCAATATAATGAGATATGGAGAGGTGATGCCCCCTGAATTGATCTGTTTGCTCAAGATTGTTTTGTCTATCTGGGTTAGTTTGTCATTTAATATGAATTTTTGGATGATTTTCCTTGCTCTATGATGAATGCTGTGGGTATTTTAAATGACATTGCATTGAATCTATAGTTTCTGGTAAGATGGTCATGTTCATAATATTGATTCTACCAATCTAGGAGCGTGGTAGATTTTTCCATTTCCCAGTGTCTTCCTCTATCTCTTTCCTTAAAGATTTGAACATTTCATTGTAGAGATCTTTAATATTTTGGGGTAGGTTTATACTTAAATGTTTATTATTTATTGAGGTTATTGTGAATTTGAATGTTTCCTTTTATGCTTTTTCTGACTGTTGTTTGTATATAAAAGGTTACTGGTTTTGTAAGTTGATTTTGTAACTTGCCACTTTACTGAAAGAATTAATAATTTTTGTTTTACATTTATAAAACATTTTTAGATTTTATGGTACTAATACTGAAATATACAATTATTGAACAATATTAGTAGAAAACAATATAAAACATTATTGAGGGAAGGGAGAATAACTGAGATGAATCATGATTGACCCTAAAATAAAATGTATAGCAGGAAGAATATTAGTAGAAAACAGAATATAAAACATTATTGAGGGAAGGGAGGATACCAGGGATTAATCATGATTGACGTTAAAACAAAATGTACAGCAGAGGTGAGTTTACTAAGCAGTAAAGTTTTCAGCAATGAGAGTAACCTAGTACATAATTGCTAGATAAGGGCTCAGAGGAATGCAAAGTCAATTTTGTGTCCCGAGCTTTGTTCTCATCTTGAAGTGGTATCTTTGTTTTCCTGTTTAAAAGCAAACTTTTATGTGGCTACAATTAAGTTAGAAAGTTAATAGTGGGGGAAAAAAAGAAAATTGGTACCTACCCTTCTACACAAAAAAGTGTGGCTTGATGCCAGTCAGCAACTGACATATCATGGAGTTCTAGCTAAATGATCATCCAGAAGAGATTCCTGACATTTCTATGAATACCACGAGTAATTGTTTAAGTGTCTGTATAGCAAGCATTCACACATATGTCAAAGCAGATATAAAATACAGCAACTGCATAGCTTTTCTTCCCTTCCAAACTGCCTTGACCTTATGCCATTCCTTGTATAGCTGAGTTGTGCTTCATTTATTTATTGGTAATACCTAGTGATAAGGATTTAGCTAACAAAAGAAGATATGATGTGTTACTATATTATGGCTTAGCCTCTAAGGCTGTAGTTGAATGTTCATGTTCTTAGCAGAAGGCAAGTCTCAGGGTATATGTGCAAACTGCTTATTTGCTTACAATGATCTTCCCCACTCCCATCAAATACTTTTCATTATCAGAAATGATTTGAGAAATAAAAAATTCCTACTTTAATCCTACTCAAAACTTAGCAGTTGATAAATTAAAAAGGAAGAACTAGCTGCTAACTTTGCTGTCCACATGGAGAGTTGTTTTGGCAAAGCTTGTCAGCATCAGCTGTCTCTTTAGCCTTGATTTCCTCCATGTTCTTTTGAGTTCAGATTGCAAACTGTTCTTATATGTTCCCCTACAAGACTTGAGCATTCTGTTGAATATTCCTCAATTGCCTGTTCTTCAATTCTGTAGCTAAAGTTAACTAAAATCCCAATTCTTAATCATGAAAAGATACCAAATAAAAACACCTTTCAGTTTCTTATAAGTCTTAACTTTCCCTGCTTTACTCATAGGGAATAATTTTTTCATGAAAAACTTTTATTCTGAACAGCACTTTTTAGGTAAGAAACTGTTGAGATAAAGTACAGATCTACCTGCTTTGCAGGTCCCTTGCTCTGGACTGCTTTAGTATGGGTTGAGGCAGTGTTGCTTCACAAGTCCAAGTGAAATCAGGAGGAACAAAGTTGTTGCTGAGAGTGGGGTCCACCCAGAACCTGGCCACTGGAAAAGTAGTCTGTGTTTTGTCTTGTCTTTTTTTTAATGGAAACTGTACGATTTGGAAAAGCAAATGTGGTAGGTGAGAGAGGGTCCATCCCCAAGCTCCATCCTAAATACAGGGTTAATTATAGAGCACTGTGTTCTGCTTTGTCACACAGATGTGGCATAAGAATATACTTCTAATAAAAGGATGGCAGTGATCTTGAATAGTTTGCTTTGAATTGTGTGTGCTGTACTTTGTCATTGCCTTAAAGCAATCTCAAAGTTAGTTGGGAGCACTGAAACAGGCCAGCTGTGTAAAGGGCATTGTATTGATCATTTATAGCAGTTTTCTGGCTGAATGTTTAAAGTATTCCCTTATAATGTGTCTTTTTTATCTGTTGTAATGTTTCCCCTATTGTCTCTGATTTGGTTAATTTGGATTTACTCTTTCTTTCTTTTGGTTAGCTGGGGCAAGGATCTGTCTATCTTGTTTAACCCTTCAAATAACCAGCTCTTAGATTCATTGCTTTTTTGTATTGCAATATTTGTCTCTAATTCATTAATTTCTCCCCTGATTTTTGTTATATCTTCTTGTCTACTAAGTAGGTGGATTGATTTTTTTTGCCTTTCTAGACTCTTGAGTTGTGCTGTTAAGTCTTTTATATGTGATATATAATAATTATATTTTATTTTTTTATGAAATACTGCATTATCTAATTTGCCCATAAGGCTGCAATCCTTCTTAAAGATCAAAAGGTTTTCGTAAGTTTTTTTTGGTTTTTTTTTTGTTTTTTTTTTTTTTGTGTGTGTGGTTTTTTCTTTTTTCGGATCTTTGTTTTTTTATTTCTTTGTTCTTTTTATTTTATTAATTTTTTTTTTTTGGTTTTGCGAGAGAGGGTCTCCTTGTAACCCCAGCTGGCCTGAACTTGCTTCTGTAGACCAGGCTGGCCTTGAACTCACAAATATCCACCTGGCCACTGTCTCCCACGTGCTAGGATAAAGGCGTGTTGACCACCCCGCCCGCGCTGTTTCTTTTTTATTGATTTGCATTTATTATTGAGGAGTGTGGTATTAATTCTCCATGAGTTCATGTAGTTTTCTAGAGTTTCTTTTGCTATTGACTGTCGCGCCCCCAGCAGTCTCGCCGGCAAGAACTTCCGCGCGGACAACAGGATTCTTCGCAGCAAACTTTATTGTGTACAGCTCTTATTGTGAGAAGGACCCCGAATGGGGAAGAGGCATGCTTATATAGCAGTCCAGAGGGTTCGTGTATGCTCTGAGATAGGTGCACTGTCCCGATGGCTCATTTGCATGTTAAGAGGCCAATTTAGAGAGCAGTGTCATGCGCAGTTTTCCTATAAGTGGCTACATGTGGAAAAGGTGGCTAGTTGTTGTTCTCTAACCATCTCAGGAAGTCGGCGCCATCTTTAAGGCGCGACTAGAGCCACACTGTTAGCAGTGTGACAGGCTGCCACCAGTTCCCCCTTTTCTATTATATGTTTGGGAGAATGTCTGTCTTAGGTTGCCACTGCAGAGGTATACCTTACCCGTCCTTGGGATAACAAACAGCTCGTCAACATGGTTAGGGTCCATAGCATCCAATGAACCCCCACCGATGACAACCTCAGCGGTAAAAACTGCGAAGCGTCCTACGAGCTTTCACCGTTATGAGTGCTGATTTGCCCCCTGTCTTAGGTTGGAATACATGCAGTAGGTCTTACACATCATTGACTACTTCTCCATCATACTACGCAGATGTTAGACGGAGGAGGACCTGCTTCCAAGCTGCAAGGGCCTGTGCAATGACCACTTATCGCGCCGATGTTGGGCACGGGCCTACACATTATCCAGAGCATAGTAGAATCCCTCCACCTAAGAGTAAGCCAAATCCCCGCCACCCCCAGCCCATTCTTTGAGTGTGAAACAGCGGTGGAAATCCAGAGGCCAGTCCTTCAGCAAGGGGGTGTCCATTCTGGTAGAATTCACCGTAACGATGGCCATACGAAGCTGGTTCTCAAGCTGTCAAATTCCCCACTCCAGTTACTATCATGACGATTGGATTGGTCTTGGTAACACTGACAGGATCCCCCATCTTGGCTCCGCCTGAGTCATCCAGAGGCTGATCATGAGAATCACCAGCAACTGGACACTGGGCTTTTCCTGTTCTTTTATTTTTCTTGTTAATCGCTTCTCAGGCACCCAATTGGATTTTCTTCTTCCTGTGAAAAACACAAATAGCTCCCCTGGA
>VZQC01006234.1:391100-439995 GCA_009823505.1 Rhizomys pruinosus | reverse complement strand
TGTCGCGCGCAGCAGTCTCGCCGGCAAGAACTTCACGCGGACAACAGGATTCTTCTGCAGCAAACTTTATTGTGTACAGCTCTCTTGTGAGAAGGACCCCGAAATGGGGAAGAGGCACTGCTTATATAGCAGTCCAGAGGGTTCGTGCATGCTCTGGATAGGTGCACTGACTCGATGCCTCATTTGCATGTTAAAGGCGCGAATTTAGAGAGCAGTAGTCATGCGCAGTTTTGCCCTAGTGCGGAAGAAGTGGCTACATGCGGAAAAGGTGGCTAGTTGTTGTTCTCTAGCCATCTCAGGAAGTTGGCGCCATCTTTAAGGCGCAACGTAGAGCCACACTGTTAGCAGTGTGACAGGCTGCCAACAATTGACTATAATCCTCATTGCACTGTGTTCTGACAAAATGCATGAAATTATTTCAATTTTTTAAATTTAATGAGTTTTGTCTTGTGTCCCAGAATGTCATCAATTTTAGAAATGATAACATGGACTGATAAGTAGAAAGGGAATTCTTTCTGTGGGTGGAATATTCTGTAGCTGTGCGGTAGGTCCATTTCTTGTAAAATGTAGTTGAATTCAGGTGTCTCTGTTTATTTTTTGTCCAGTTCACATGACTAATGAAGAGAGTGGGTTAATGAAATCATCTTCTATTACTGAATTTGACCTAGTCTATATTTTATAGTCAGAGTATTCTTTTTGTGAAATTGGGTGCTCCAGAATTTCTTCTATACATGTTCATGACTGTAATATGTTCTTTATGTAAAAAAAAAGTTTATCAAAATGTAACTTTTATTAAATCATGTATAATATAATACAGCTGATTTGTACAAGAATAATCTCATATTGTATATTAAAATTTTCTCTTGTCTTTGCATTCTTTTTCATAATGCTTTTATTGAGGTTTTGGGTATTTCAAAAATTATTTCTCAGTTCAATTTAGACATATTCCCCTTTCCATTCCCCACCACACCCCAGAACACACAGTCTGACATAAGTGTCCTTCATCTTTCTCTCAGTCTTTTTGTATGTTTAGGAATTCACATTTTCCTTCTTTAATTTATATTACTCTAAAATATGAATACATACTTTCCACTCATATACAGTAATTACAGAGTCTGAAAGTAAGTGATGGATGAATTCTAGAGCCTGTTAAGTGATTTACATTATAACGATATAGTTCTTTCAGATAAAATAAATATAACAATAATGTTGTTCAGATTGTCTTTCATCTGGGGATTTGGTGTTAGCATCCACAAATGAGGGAGACCATTTACCTTGTGTAGAGGTGGAAATGCAAATTATAAACACTCTCAGATATCATCTCACTTCCATACGACTGGCTATGATCAAGATAACAAAAGACACCAAATGTTGGAGAGGTTGTGGGGAAAGGGGAACACTCATTCACTGCTGGTGGGAATGTAAACTTGTACAACCATTATGGAAAGAAGTGTGGATAACCCTTAAAAGACTCAAAATGAGCTTACCACCTGACCCAGGCATACCATCTCTGGGTATATACCCACAAGACTCATCCTACTGCCAAGATACATGCACATCCATGTATACTGCAGCTCTCTTCACAATAGCGAAGAGCTGGAACCAACCCAAATGTCCCTCAACTGATGAGTGGATGACAAAAATGTAATATGTTCTTGAGTATTTGTTCCATTGATTAGAATGAAGTGACCCTCTTTTTCTCTTCTGATTAGTTTTTATTTGAAATCTATTCTGTCAGATATCAAAATTGCTCGCTTTTAAGAGCCATTTCCTTGGAATATATTTTTTCCATCCTTTCACCCTAAGGAAGTGTCTATCATTGAGGTGAAGTGAATTTCTTTAAGGCAACAAAAAGATTGGCTTTATTTTTTTTAGTTTTTTTATTGATGTTTTATGTATTTGAGACATCATTTTTCAATTCAGTTTAGGCATATCCCCCTTTTCCTTCCCTCTACCTCACCCCAGATCATGCATTCTGCCATAACTGTCCTGCATCTTTGTCTGTCTTTTTTTTGCAGTTCTTTTGTTGTTCTCTCCAACCTGTATTGCATATATATATATATATATATAAAAAATAAAAAAAAAAAAAAAAAAAAAAAAAAAATTTTTTCAGAAAAAAAAATTGTACATGTCTCCTTAAGAAGTGCTTGAAGTTCCTTCCATGGCAATCACAAACAACCAGCAATTCAGCAATTTTGCTCCACATTGGTGTCTTTACCATCCCATGGTCCCCAAATGAAGTCCAGTAAGCACACATCCTGTCTTGATCCCCTCTGGCCTCTGGCCTCCATGATAAAGTCCAGATAGACCACCCTATGCTGGATAGCTTTAGTGTCCAACTTGACACACCTGGGTGAGGGAGCTCAATTGGGGAATTGGCTCACATTGGACTATGCCTGGGACCTGCGTCTGTGGGGCATATTGGTCTTGAAATTGTTGCATGTGGGAGGGACGGCCCCATGAGGCGGCGCCCCTGGGCAGGTGTGTATGTGTACCGTATAAGAGAAGCGCGCGAACCAGGAGACAAGCCATGAACAGCAATCTCCCGAACATGCCCTTGTGTTCAGTCCTGCCTAGGTTCCTGCTCCCTGAGTTCCCTGCCTTGGGCTCCCGCTGTGATGACTGTGACCCAGGAGATGTAAAGCGAAATTAAAACCCTTTCCTCCCAAGTTGATGTCCGTCAGAGCGTTTTGTGCACAGCAAAGGAAGAACAACGAACAGACGCAACAATGGAAGTCATATTCTGACGAGGCTGACATCCTCTTAGTCTGTTTAGTCTTAAGCTGGGTATCTCAGTATTCACCATCTGGCATTGAAGGATTGGCAAGGATTCTTGGAGAGACATGGCTCTTCAGCCCATATTAGGAGGTTAAAAGGCTTGTGTCTCATGCTTTGCAGGAGTGCCAAAAGGGTGGCAACTCACAGAGTAGATGCAATGCCAGTGAGAATTGGAGATCCACCCAAACAACAGTACTCCTTCTCTTTTGTCTTTCTAATCTTTTTAACTAAGATCTCAATTTTATGTCTGCAGTACAGTTTCTCTAGATTAATGATTTATTTATATCTGGTATGTACTTTCCTTCTTGGATGCTTAGCCAAGTTTTTTGTTTTCCCAAGGTCAGTCTGAGAGGATTGGTGCTCTCAGAGGTCTCCTTTTTTTGCGGGGGGGCGGTGGTGACATCCCTGCTCCTTCAGATTTCCCACGTTATAGGCAAAAGGCTTAATATATTTGGGGGGGCTTTTAAATTCCTTAGCCCAACTCCTCTTCCTAGCCAGAATTACTCCATGCTTGATATCAGGGGGGAGGGCCCTCCTGATCTTATTAACTATATTTTGCTTATCACGTCAGCTTATAAGACTTTACTTTGTATTCTGCGCTCTAAATAGAAATATCCATTTCACACTTCCTTGTCTTATCAGTCAACTTTAAAGAAGGTAGTTATACTTTACTGTTTATAAGAAATTACCACTAGATAACAAGTTGGCTCTAATTTACATTTAGAGAATGACATCATACACACATGTTTTTTTTCTATATTAATAAAGGGGAGAATGGGTAAGAAGTTTTCTCAGCATCTGGAAGTAAACTTCAATTAAGGCTCTTATAAAACCCAGTTATCCCAAAGATATTAAGAGATTGCTCAGTGTCTGTGACTCAGGAGTCTGAGGTTTTTCTTCCTTTGATATTCAGATGGCGTCAGCCTACTCTGTGGCATTTCTTTCCAATCCTTCCAGCATCCAAAGTGTATGTTTTCGACATTTTATAGTTGGTGTGTTTTACCTGTGGGAACATACAAATCTTCTGTAGTTAGCTTTCAAGATTGAAAATGAAATTTATCCAAAAGGGTTTGGAACCAACGAGAGTTTTTCCATTTGTATCCCAGAAAGAATATTAACCACCGTCCCTCTTTTCATTTTTTACATTTTTAAGTTTTGACCTATAGATGCCTAAGTCATATTACACTACCCAATAACAGTAACCAAGGCGGACATTTTCATCAAAATTTACCCAAACTGTTTTTCATTGACTGTATGCTATTTATTTGGAAGTAAACTTCAAACATTAATTCTCTTTAAATTATCCTACAAGTAAGGAAAAATGTTACAAGGTAGATACTGTATAACACACGAAAAATATTAGAGACCGTTCATGTGTCCTTAACCCAAAACTTTTTTTGAAAATCAATACAGACTTACAAATAAATCAGAATTAACATTTTATTATGTCCTACCTTAGTTCAAACCTGCATTCCATTTTCACCAAATAACCTTCAACCAAAATTTAACTAATCTATAAATTAATTTTGTACTAAGCTTATACAATCTACTAATATATCATGTGGAAAGAGCTGGCAAAGTTTGAAGTACCTGCCACATAAATTTCCTCCCATATATACTTTGTTATTTAAAAAGATATGAATAGCTTGACTTCAGAGAAAATCAAGTCCCATTAACGTTATATGGTTTTATGTTTGTAATTTCTGATAAATCTCTACTGAACATAACCCTCTAGTATTAAATCTACGTTATTTTGATATACCATTTAAAGCTCAAACACTTAAATGTAGATTTTAATAAGTATTTTCTTCCAAGCTCTTGGCCTTCTCCAGGCCTGATATTGAAAACCTGCTTTAAGATTTTTCAATATCTCTCTTACTAAAAATTTCTTTTACAGGTCTTATGCCCATTAGTTAATTTAAAGATGGCTAGATTAGCCCATGGAGAAGTTGTACCATATTACCATCTGGTTGATTTTTTTTTAATTTTTTGTTATATTTTTGTTTTTGTTTTTTTGTGGGAGTTCTGGGAAGGCTCCTTTGTCTGAGCAGGTGCAGCTCAGTCACTGCTAAGGAAAGGAGCACACAGTGACACTGTGAGAAACTGACACCTTGGAGTAGACGTCAGTTGGTTTATCCTGGGTCAACGCTGGCTCTGACTCCCACCTGCCCAAAGAGCCAGGAATTAGGCTGAAATTTGCATCCCATCAGCAACCCCTAACACCAGTTACAGATTGTTCCAGCAAAGAGATAGCCTTTTCCACCAATCGACCCAAAAAGCAAATGGCAGGCCACCGCTACCTAGCAACCTGAAATGCAAAGAAGCTTATCTTAGCCTGTATCATGAATAATGTAAAAAAAAAATGGCAACCGGAATTCTGCCAATGATGTTAACGGGAGATTCACGTTTGTTCTCTAAATTTTCAAATTTAATTTTTATTATTTTTTATTTCCAAAACCCAAAAAAAACTTATTAACACTTTAATACATATGAAANAAGACAGTACTTGTTTTGGATTTTACAGCAGCCCACAGTTAAGAGACTTTTAATAGACTGTGAACTTTTAAGTGTTTGGACATTTTAAGGACTGTGGGGCTTTTAAGGTTGTACTGTCTTAGGTTGTGATTAATGTTAACATCATACTTTGGGGATAAGAACTGGAAAGGTGGTGGTTTAATAGTGATGTGTTTTGTGTGTCAAGTTGACAAGGGGTCAATTGTGCTGGATAGCTTTAGTGTCAACTTGACACACCTGGGTTGAGGGAGCCTCAATTGGGGAATTGGCTCCATTGGATTGGCCTGGGACCACGTCTGTGGAATATTGTCTTGATTGTTGCTCAGTGTGGGAGGGCCCAGCCCACAATGAGTGGTGCCACCCTGGGCAGGTTGTTGTGTACCGTATAAGAAGGCGGCTGGGCTTGAACCAGGAGAGCAAGCCAGTGAACAGCATTCCTCCATGGCCTGTGCTTCAGCTCCTGCCTCAGGTTCATGCCCTGAGTTCCTGCCTTGGGCTCCCTGAGTGATGAACTGTGACCCAGGAGATGTAAGCTGAATAAACCCTTTCCTCCCCAAGTTGATGTCAGTCAGAGTGTTTTGTCACAGCAAAGGAAGACAAACTAGAACACCAACAATGGAAGTCTATATTCTGACGAGGCTGACATCCCCTTAGCTGTTTAGTCCACAAGCTGGGTATCTCAGTATTCACCATCTGGCATTGAAGGATTGGAGGATTCTTGGAGAGACATGAGTCTTCAGCCCATATTGGAAGGTTAAAAGGCTGTGTCTCATGCCTTTGAGGAGTGCCAAGAGTGGTGGCAGCCACAGAGTAGATGCACATGCCAGTAAGAATTGAAGACCACCCAAACAACAGTACTCTCTCTTTTGTCTTTTTATCTTTTTACTAAGATCTCAATTTTATGTCTGCAGTACAGTTTCTCTAGATTAATGATTATTTATATCTGGTTGTACTTTCCTTTTGGATGCTTAGCCAAGTTTTTTGTTTTCCCAAGGTCAGTTGAGGATCTGGTGCTCAGAGGTCTCCCTTTTTTTTGGGGGGGGGGTGACATCCTTGCTCCTTTCAGATTTTCCCACTTATAGGCAAAAGGCCTTAATCATTTTGGGGGGCTTAAATTCCCTAGCCAACATCTCCTAGGCAGAATAATCCATTGCTGATATCAGAGCCCTCCTGTATTAATATATTTTGCTTAATCACGCAGCTTATAAGACTTTACTATTGTATTTGGCTCTAAATAGAGAATTATCCTTTCACAATTCCTGTCTATCAGTCAATTAAAGAAGGTAGTTATACCTGTTTTATAAGAAATTACCAGTATAACAGTTGGCTCTAATTACATTTAGGAAATGACATCATTACCACCATGTTTTTCTTTTTCCTATAAAGGGG
The DNA here is from genome assembly GCA_009823505.1 of Rhizomys pruinosus. Taxonomy (NCBI): domain Eukaryota; kingdom Metazoa; phylum Chordata; class Mammalia; order Rodentia; family Spalacidae; genus Rhizomys; species Rhizomys pruinosus. The sequence continues at coordinate 433,314 of VZQC01006234.1, read as the reverse complement.
AGAGGTAGGAAGTTTTCTCAGCATCTGGAAGATAAACTTCATTAAGACACATTATAAACAGTTATCCCAAAGATAATTCAGAGATGCTCAGTGTCTGTGACTCAGGCAATCTGAGGTTCCTTTTCTTTAATATTCAGATGTGGCAGCCTCTCTGCGGGCATTTCCCAATCCATCCTGCATAGCCAAAAGTTGTATGTTTTCGTGCATATAGTTTGGTGTTTTTACCTGTGGGAACATACAAATCTCCTCCCATTGTTAGTTTCAAGATCTTAAAATTGAAAATTTATCAAAAGGTTTGGAACACAGAGTTTTCCATTTGTGTCCCAGAAGGAATATTATACCACCTCCCTCTTTTCATTTTTTACATTTTTAAGTTTTGACCTATAGATGCCTAAGTCATATTACACATACCCATAAACAGTAACCAAGGCGGACATTTTCATCAAATTTACCCAAACTGTTTTTCATTGACTGTATGCTATTTATTTGGGAAGTGAACTTAAACTTAGTTCCTTTAAATTATCCTACAAGTAAAAGAAAGTGTTACAAGGTGATACTGTATAACACCGAAAAATATAGAGACCATTTGTGTACCTTAACCCCAAATTTATTGTTGGAAATTCAATACAGATTACAAATAAATCAATTAACATTTTATATTCCCTATTAGTTCAAATGCATTGCCATTTTCACCAAAACCTTCAACCAAATTTAACTAATCTAAACATTTTTACTAAGTCTTTTACTAAGTCTACTAATATCCTATAATTGTAGACAAAGCTTGGGCAAAGTTGAATACCAGCCACATAAATTTTACCCAATATATACTTTGTTATTTAAAACTATATGACTAGACTCTGACTTCAGAGAAATCAAGTCCATTAACTTATATGGTTTATGTTGTATTTCTGTATAAATCTCTACTGAAATACCTCTCTGTATAAATATACGTTATTTTTGAATATACCATTTTAAACATCAAACTTTACAAAGTAGATTTTAATAAGTATTTTCTTCCAAGCTCTTGGCCTTCTCCAGGCCTGATGTGAAAACCTGCTTTAAAGATTTTTCAATATCTAGTTCTTAATAAAAATTTCTTTTACAGGTCTTATGCCCATTAGTTAATTAAAGATTGGCTAGATATGCCCCATGAGAAGTTGCTACCATGATTACCATCTTGATTTTTTTTTTATTTTTGTTTATATTTTTGTTTTTGTTTTTTTGTGGGAGCTTCTAGGAAGCGTCCTTTGTCATGAGCAGGTGCAGCTCAGTCATGCTAAGGAAAGGAGGACACAGTGACACTGTGAGAAACTGACACCTTGGAGTAGATGTCAGTTGGTTACTCTGGTAACTCTTGGCCTTGACTTCCCACCTGCCCCAAGCCAGGACAGGAATTTCACACCAGCTACCCAGGTTGTTGTTCCACAAAGGTAGCCTTTTTCCAACCAACTCGCCACCCAAATGAAATGCAGGCCTCAACATCAGCTATCCAGTAGCCACCTGAATGAAATGCAGGCTTATCTTAGCCTGTATGCATGCAATAATTAAAAAAAAAAAATGGCAACCGTGAATTCCACAATGATGTTAATGGGAATTCACCTTTTTTTTCTCTAAATTTTCAAATTTTTAAATTTTTTATTTTTTATTCCCAAAGACCCAAAAACTTATTAACACTTTAATACAATGAAAATCTGGTTGTATCTTTGTTTTAGATGTTGAAAGGGTGTAACCAGTAGGTGGCAGTGTAGATCCATTATTTTAAAATTTTTAATAGATAACCCATAACCTTTGTTGAAACTGAAATATGTGTTGGCTGTTTAAATTTGCGTCATAAGAATGAAGGGCCACGCTCCAACTCAGAGGCAATGCTTTTACTGATATCATGGCTGTTAACATTAAAACATAGTTAGAACACAAGTCCACACATCCATACACATGTGTGTGCACATACATACATACATACAAACAAAAGATTTGTAAGGCTGACCTGCAAGAGAGGAAAGCCATATTGTTTGAAGTTCAATGAGAAACATGAAATTTTTAAAATTTGTTATAGGGTTATTTTTACATAATTAGAATAAATGTCCTAGTAACTCATAAAACAGCTGAGATCCATATGCCACCGCTTAGTCCCATACCCAACCATTTACCTTCAATGAACTATACCTAAAGTCTACTATTCTTTCCCTATCTTGTCCCTTCTGGTAAATTACCCCTAAGCTGTCCCTCTGCTAAGCCTAACTGTCCCTATGCTATTCACAAATCCAAAGATTGAGGATTCCCAAAAGCAGACAGGCCAAAGTTGTTTGTAGTCTTGGACTGGTCCATCTTCGCTTATTATTAAGGCTTTGGAAGAATAATAATTATCCATAATCACAATAATCTCAATAATTATAACCATTATTAATTATTATCGATTATCAATAATAATTATTAACCATTATTAGTCACAACAATTACTAATAATTATTATTAATAATAAATGTCAATAATAATAGTTAACAACAATGAAAAATGTATCATTAGATTGAATTATATCAATTATTATTAATAATTATATTTAACAACAATAGCTATAAACAATAACAATTACAAGTAATTAACAACAATCTCATTAAACTGAATAATATGCATACTATAAACCCAATTAAAAATTGTTAAGACTAAGGGCTATAAAATAAACATTTTTTATGAATTGAATCTATTTTTGTTTATAGTCAGCTAATTACATTTAAAACTGTAAGGAGTATAATGAAATAAAAGCAGTAACTTACATTCACTTATACATACACACAGCATGAAGATGGGATTAAAGAAACATAAAACAGTTTTATTCAAAAACTTTCTCATTAAATTGAACCAAAATATCAATTCATGCTGTTAAAGTGACTTTTACCAAAGGTCCTTAAAAAAGGCAATTTATCAGAGTAAGTTTGTTTTGTTAGAACTCCAAGGCCTGAAACTCTCCTAGAAATCCATCTACTTTGTTTCCAAAATGGTGAAATCAAAAGAATGTTACCTAAAATCAAAATTTAAAGAGCATGATTTAGATACCATGTGCTCAGTCAAGCAGCTGGTATGCATTCACAGCAGGCAGGCTGATGGCACCAGTGCTCAAACCACGTATGATCAAGAATTCTATGAGAAGAGATCTTTAAGGTGAAACACATTTTTAAAAGATCAAGATAAAATTAAATCAAACAATTAATTTTAACTGTGAACATATATTTACTCAAAGGATATCTTGGGTAACCGGGGGTTAAGTAAAAATATTACACTTTAAGTTAAGCATGCTGAAATGGATTTGAATTACTGCTGGCTGAATCCCAATTTTAGATCTACAAATAGCCAGCAGGTTTTAGGTAAGAAGTTAGATTTAGAAATAGATATGAAAGAAACACACAAAAAGACAAGAGAGGAATAAAAGGCAAAATTTAAGAAAAAGGTATAAAGTGGCTATATTAGTCACTTTTCTGTTGCTGTGATAAAACACCATGACCAAGGAACTTATAAAAAACGAGTTTATTTGAGCTTACGATTGACAGTTCCAGGGAATTAGAGTCCATTGTGGCAGGAGGCATGGTGGCTGGAGCTGGAGCAGCAAGCTGAGGGTCACATCTCGCAAATGAGCACAGGAAGCAGAGAGAGTGACTGGAGACCACAAGGCTTGTTAAACTCACTAAGCCTGCCCCCAATAATGTACTTCCTCTAGCATGGCCACACCTTCTAAGACCTCCAAGAACAGTGCCACCAACTGGAGGCAAATGTCTGAATACTTAAAGCCTATGGGGAACACTCATTCAAACCACCACATTCCACTCCCTGGCCCCCCTAGGCTCCTGACCATATAAAATGCAAAACACATTTAGTCCAACCTTAAAAGTCCCCATAGTCTTTACCAGTTGCAATGACATTCAAAAGTATCTTCTGAGATTCAGGCTAGTCTCCTAAACTGTAAGCTCCTGTAAAATCAAAAGGCAAATTACAAAATCCCAGAGTACAGTGGGACTGAATACACATTCCCATTCCAAACGGGAGGAATAGAGGCATAGTGAGGAAATACTGGACCAAAACAAGACCGAAAACCAGCAGGGAAAACTCCAAGTCCAGTAGCTCCATGTGCAAATTCTGGGAATTGACTTCCAAAGGGCTTAGATGACTAAGCTCTTCGAGCTTTGCTTGCAACATACATCTCTTTCTTAGGCTGGTACCACTCGCTGTATGCAGCTCTACTTGGCAAATATCTCACAGGTCTTGCATCTCGAATGTCTTCTTGGGGTCTCCACTGCCAACCAGGCTTCACATCCACACCTTCACACAATGGCCTATCAGGGCCTTCTTTATTCAGGGATGCCCCTGCTGCATTCTGCCTGTCCTCTGTGGTTCTCTGAAACCATGGAGGAAGAACTGATCATCCTTTCACTCTTGCAAACTTCATGCCTCTAAAGCCAGCACCACATGAATGAAATTGCTGAATCTGGCTGCAATTTTGGGATGGGCTCTCTCCTACTTTAACCACATTTCCAATTTTTCTCTGCCCTGGACTTGTTAGAGTAGAAAACGCTTTTATTATTTTCATTTCAAAAGTTGGATAAGCTGGGTGTGGTCTTGCCCTGAAGGTATTGATTCTGTTGTTTACTTGTAAATCTCGAGGCCTCTCCTTAATCACTTTAATCTCACCTTTCCCATTGTTTACTTGGCCTCTCCTTAATCACTTTAGTCTCCTTATGAAAGGGAGCCTCTTCTTCACATGCCTTGGCCACACATTTAATATTCCTAGTGTACTTTTCAGATCCAAACTGTAGATTCTGCATTTCCTTCTGCCCCATTTGCTCTTTTTCACTGTAGATCTGTATAATATTCACCATTAAAAGCCACGCCACCTTTTCTACATTAGGTTGTCTTGAAATATCCTCCTCCAAAGACATTAGTCCATTGCTTTTCAATTTAGCATCAGGCAATCATTTGGATTGTGGGCAAACTGCTGCCAGACTCTTTATCAAAATATCCCAGTTGCTGCCTAAGTCTTTGTTTTCCTCTGGAACTACATTTTTTTGCAGCAATGCTTTCTTCCATGCTTCTACTAGAATGGCCCCTTAAGCTCTGCTTACAGTAGTCAACAGCTTTTCTAGCCCAAAGTTCCAAAATCTTCCACATTTCTCCAAACATCCACATGGTCAGGTTCTTCACAGCCAACAGCCCACTCTCTGGAACCAAATAACTATATTAGTCACTTTTCTGTTGCTGTGATAAAACACCATGACCAAGGAACTTATAAAAGGAAGAGTTTATTTGAGCTTATGATTGATGGCTCCAGGAAAATAGAGTCCATTGTGGCGGGAGGCATGGTGGCTGGAGCTGGAGCAGCAAGTCAAGGGTCACATCTAGCATATGAGCACAGGAAGCAGAGAGAGTGACTGGAGACCACAAGGCTTGTTAAACTCACTAAGCCTGCCCCCAATAACGTACTTCCTCTAGCATGGCCACACCTTCTAAGACCTCCAAGAACAGTGCCACCAACTGGAGACAAATGTCTGAATAATTAAAGCCTATGGGGGACACTCATTCAAACCACCACAGTGGCCAAGATTTAAAATTATCTGGAAAAAAACTGTGTCATTATGTAGGGTGGCTCCCTTGAAAGGCCTTAATTTGCAACAGAAAGAAGTGAGCTCAGGTCTAGGAGAGCTGCCTGGAGAAAATTTACATATGAATAAGTTAAGGGTGGAGCCAAATAGGTTCAGGTTCCTCACAGTAGGAGATGGACTCTTCCTTTGGGGTGTGGAATTTAAAACCAGAAAGTTTTTCAGACCTGTAGAATTATGAAAAATGGATTCAAGGCCAAGCATGGTTGCTAAATGTTGATATTAAACTCAGCCTTGGAGTCACTGGCATTTATAGCATGCAGGACTGACCATGCCAGGAGACATATGCCTGGAGACAATGAGACACTCTCTCCAAACAAAGCAGAACCCTTCAGCCTTCCTCCACGTGTACAAAGCCACAAGGTCTCAGGCCACTGTCCCATAAACCAAAACGAGCAGGAAAGATGGCTCCACCACAGCAGATAGACATCAGGAGAGAGAGAACAAAGAGAAGAAAAAGGCAAGATTTAGGGGTATGCATACCTAAGTTATGGTTTCCTCCTGCCCCACGTCTGGGCGCCATTTGTGGATCCACCACCAAGATTTGTGGCAGGGCCCATCTAATCCCAGGATGATCCATGTGGGAAACACACACAGGAAAGCATACCACGCAGATGCATGTTAAGGTCCAAATGCAAAGAGAGAGTTTATTGCAAAATGTCTGGTTATATATCGATCATGACTCAAATCTGAGGGCTGAGTCCTAAACCTTTTCGTCACTATATCCCACCCCATGGGTGTGGCCAGGGAGGTTCCATTGGCTTAGAATGCTACACATCTTAACTAAGTTTTCCCACAGAGAGCTGCAATAAACATGGCTGTGCATGTATCTCTGTGGTAAGATGAGACTTGTGGGTACATACCCAGGAGTGGTATGGCTGGGTCAGGTGGCAAGTTCATTCCAAGTCTTCCAAGGATCCTTCACACTGCATTCCATAGTGGCTGTATGATTTTACAATCCCACCAGCAGTGGATGAGTGTTCCCTTTTCCCCACAAACTATCCAGCACTTGGTATCATTTGTTTTCTTGATCCTAGCCAGTCTTATTGGAGTAAGATGATATCCTAGAGTGGTTTTGATTTACATTTCCTTAATGATTAATGATGTTGAACACTTCTTAAGATGTTTCTCAGCCATCTCTATTTCCTCACTTGCGAAGTCTCTGTTCTGCTCTTTGCTCCATGTTATTGAGTGGGTCATTTGTTTTCTTTCTTCTATGTATTTGAGTAGTTTATATATTCTGGAAATAAATGCTTTGTTAGATGTTTCTGTGGTGTAGGTTTCCTCCCACTCTGTGGAATTTCTCTTCACTTCCTTGATTGTTTCTTTTGATGTACAGAAGCTTTTAACTTTAATGAGGTCCCATTTGTCAATTGTCAACCTTAATTCTTGTGCAGCTGCTGTCAGATTTAGGAAGTTTTTTCCTATGCCTATGTCTTGTAGTCTGCTGCTAACTTTTTGCTCTGTCACCTTCAGAGTTTGGAGTTTCACTTTGAGGTCTTTAATTCATCTGCAGTTGACTTTTGTACAGGGCGAGAGATAGGGGTTTAATTTCATTCTTTTACAACTGGTGATGCAGTTTTGCCAACACCACTTGCTGAAGACGCTGTCTTTTCTCCATTGTGTCTTCTTGTCCCCCTTGTCCAATATGAGATGGCTGAAATTGTGTATGCTCAGGTTTGGAATTTCACTTTAGTTCAATTGGTCAACAGGTCTGTTTTTGTGCCACTACCAGGCTGTTTTTATGACTATAGCCCTGTTTGAAGTCTGGTATAAAGAACCCCCCTGTTTAGCTCTTTTTGCTCTGGTTTGTTTTGGCTCTTTGGGGTCATTTGTTTTTCCAAATGAATTTAAGAACTTTTCTTTTCAAGCCTGTGAAGAAACTCTTGGGGATTTTGATTGGCATTGTGTTAAATCTATACAAGAGTTTCAGTATAATGGACATTTTTACAATGTTAATTTTCCCAATCCATGAGCATGGGAGATTTTCCATCTTCTAATGTGTTCTTCAATTTCTGTCTTTAAAGGTTTACAATTTTGTTGTAGAGAACTTTGGTGTCTTTGGTTAGGTTTGTTCCTAGGTATTTTATTGTTTTTGAGGCTATTGTGAGTGGAAAGGTCTCTTTGAATTCTTTCTCCAGTTGCCTGTTCTTGGTGTAAAGAAAGGCCATTGATATTTTTGGTTATTTTTGTATCCTGCCACTTTGCTGAAGATGTTAATCAATTCTAGCAGTTTTCTGGTGGAGTTTTTAGCATCCCTTAAGTAAACAATCATATCATCAGCAAACAGGGATAGCTTGACTTCCTCTTTTCCAATTAGTACTACTTTAATTTCCTTTTCTTGCCTTATTGCTGTATCAAGTGTTTCAAGCACTATATTGAAGAGGAGTGGTGACAGGGGTCAGCCTTGTCGAATTCCTACCTTTAAAGGGAAAGTTTCTGTTGTTTCCCCATTTAGGATGATATTGGCTGTGGGTTTCCTGTATATGGCTTTGATTACATGGAGGAAAGATCCCTCCAATCCAATTCCTTCTAGGTTTTTAAGCATTAAGGGATGCTGGATTTTGTCAAAGGCTTTTTCAGCATCAATTGAGATGATGGTGTGGTTTTTGTCTTTCATTCCATTTATGTGTTTGATGATATTTATTGATTTTCATACGTTGAACCATGCCTGCATCTCTGGTATGAATCCAACTTGGTCATGACGTATGATATTTTTGATCTGGGTCTGTATGAGATTTGCCAGTATCCTGTTTAGAATTTTGGCATCTGTGTTCATTAGGGAGATGGGTCTATAATTCCCCTTTTTAGTTGCATCTTTGCCTGGTTTTGGTTATAGAGTGATCCTGGCTTCATAGAATGAATTTGGGAGAATTCCCTATGATTGTATCCTTCTAAACAGTTTTAGTAATAATGGTTGTAGGTCTTTTTGAAATATTTTATAGAATTCTGCCATGAAACTGTCTTGGCCTGGGCTTTTGTTAGTTGGGAGGTTTCTTATTACATCTTCAATTTCTTCATGTATTATGGATCTGTTTAAGCTGTCAATCGCTTCTTGGTTGACCTTTGGTGATTCACAAGATTTCAGATATTCATCCCTTTCTTCTAGGTTTTCAAACTTGGTAGAGTACAGGTTTTTGAAGTATTCCTGTATGATTTTCTGGATCTTTTCCTTCTCTGTTGTGATATTTCCGTTTTCATCATGGATTATATTGATTTGGAGTTGTTCCTTCTTTCTTTTGGTTAACTGGGATAGAGGTCTGTCTATCTTGTTTATTCTTTCAATGAACCAACTTTTGTATTCATTGATTTTTTTCCCTTTGTTTCTATTTCATTGATTTCTGCTCTGATTTTTGTTCTTTCTTCCAGTCTCTTGCGTTTAGGGTTCATCTGTTATTGCCTCTCAAGTGCTTTTAGCTGTAGTGTTAGATCATTCACTTGTGCTCTTTCTGTTTTTCTAATGTAGGCACCCAGGGCTATAAACTTCCCTCTTAGGACTGCTTTTAAGGTATCCCATAGGTTTTGTTGTGTTGTATTGTCATTGTCATTCAGTTCCAGGAATGCTTTTATTTCTTTCTTTATCTCTTCCTTGACCCATTCATTATTCAAGAGTGTGTTGTTTAGTCTCCATGTGTAGGGCTTATTCTGTTGTGATGTTTGAGCTTTATTGCCACTGTGAGCTGATAGAATGCCATGAAATTATTTCAATCTATTTGGGATTTGTGGTTTCTTCTGTGTCCCCGGATGTGTGCTATTTTGGAGAATGTTCTGTGGGGCGCTGAGTAGAATGTGTATTCTCTGGTATTAGGGTGGAATATTCGGTAGAGGTCTATGAGGTACATTTGTTTGTGTCATATTGTTCAGTTTAGATTTCTCTCTGTTTATTCTTTGTCCTGTTGACCTATCCAAAGGACTCAGTGGTGTACTGAAATCTCCTACTATGAGTGTACTGGGGTTAGTGTGTGACTTGTGGTCCTGGAGAGTTGTCTATATAAAGTTTGGTGCACCTGCACCAGAGTTTGGTGCATATATATACATGACTGTGAAATATTCTTGGTGAATTGTTCCTTTGATAAAAATATAATAGCATTATTTGTCTCTTCTGTTTTCTTTTACATTGAAGTCTATTTTGTCTAATATTAAAATAGCAGCATTTACATTTGCTTGGAATAATTTTTACATCCTTTCCCTGTAAGGTGATGCCTGTCCTTGAAGGTAAAATGTGTTTCTTGTAGACAGCATATAGATGGATTCTGTTTCCTAATCCAATCTCCCAGTCTATGTCTTTTGATTGGGGAATTTAGTCCATTAATATTTAAGGTTATGACTGATAGGTTTATGTTGCTTCTTTTTGCCTTATTATCCATTTGAAGTTTTGGTTTAGGTTTCTACTTCTGCATTTATGCTTTTATTGATTTCTCTTTCTAGGTGCCTGGGGATGGTTGCTCCTTTCTTCTGTCCTTTGAATTGCTTCATGTATTCTCTGAAGGGTTGGTTTTCCGGACATGTATTCTTTCAACTTGTTTATGTCATGGAAGGTTTTTCTCTCTCCTTCAAGTATAATTGACATTTTTGCTGGGTATAGTAATCTGTGTTGGCATCTAGTGTCCTTTAACCCTGGGAATGTTTTGCTCCAGGTTCTTCTTGCTTTCATAGTTTGCATTGAGAAATCAGTTGTAATTCTGATAGTTTTGCCCTTATAGGTCAGTTGTTGTTTTTCTCTAGTGGCTTTAAGGATTTTGTCTTTGTTTTGGGTGTCTAGCATTTTAACTATGATGTGGAGTGGAGAATTTCTTTTCTGATCTTGTCTGTTCAAAGTTCTATGTGCTTCTTTTATTTGTATTGTTTTTTCTTTTTTTAGTTTGGGGAAGTTTCCATCTATTATTCTGTTGAAGATGTGATCGATTCCATCCTCTTGGGATTCTTCTCCTTCCTCTATTCCTATGATGTGGAGGTTTGATCTTTCATAGTGTCCCACAATTCCTGGTTGTTCCAATTTTTTGTATTTTTAAATTTTTCATAATCTTTCCTTGAGGTTTTTAGTCGTTCTGTATTATTTTCCAGGTCTGATATTCTTTGTTCTGCTTCCTCCTTTCTGCTTCTGAGGCTTTTTCCATTCCTTTACTCTTGATTGGAAGAGTATTTGATTTCCTTTTACATTTCCTCTTCTGATTTCTTTAGTATTTTTACGTCTTTTTCGATCTTCTCAATCTCTTCCTGTAACTTTTTCCTTCACTGGTTGGTTTCCTTATCATTTTCAGCATGGGATCTTTTCAGTGTTTCTACTATTCCCAAAGTTTGCCATTCTCTCTCTCTAGGTCCTTCTTGAGTTCTTCATTCTCTTTTCTTAGATCTTTGATTTGCTCTTTATAATCTTGTAGTTCTTTAAATATGTTCCCAATTGTGTTTCTGATATCTGTGACCTGGGGCATCCCCAGAGGGATCTCACTGTAGGAATCTTCCATAGGGTTGGTAGAGCTTGGTGTGGGATTATCCTGCCCCTTTCCTGTGTTGTTTCTTCTTCGTGTTCCTGGCATATGGACTTCTCCTTGCCTGTATTCCAATGTGAGTCCTGAATGCCTCTTTACTGTGTTGAATGCTTGCTTTGCTTGCCTCCTTCAGATGCCTTTGTAATCCCAGTTGGCGGGGGGTGCTCTGTAGCCTGCACCCCAGTACCTGTGCTTCAGCTTGTCTCAAGAGACCTCCCACAGTTGTCTTTAGATCATGAGGAATATAACATTAACTTTGCTCAATCTGTCTTACAATTAGGTACTTGGCACTATCATCCACAATTGAGGGATAACATTTGTCTTGTTTTTCTGAGATTGTGTTACTTCATTAAAATCTTCTAGTTCCATCCATGTACCTGCAAATTTCATGATGCCATCTATATTTACCATTGCATAGAACTCCATTGTGTAGTTGTACCACATTTTCTTTATCCACTCATAAGTTGAGGGACATTTCGCTTTGTTCTAGCTCTTTGCTATTATGAAGAGAACTGCAATAAACTTGTCTGTACATGCATCTCTGTTGTAGGAAGAGTCTGATGGATATATTCCCAGTAGTGGTATGGCTGGCTCAGGTGGTAGGCTCATTTTGAGTCTTTTAAGGGTACCCCATACTGCTTTCTATAGTGGTTGTACAAGTTTGCATTCCCACCAGCAGTGGCTGAGTGTTCCCCCATTCCCCACACCCTCTCCAGCATTTGATATCATTTGTTTTCTTGATCCTTGCCAGCCTTATGAGATGAGATGATATCTCAAAGTGGTTTTAGTTTGCATTTCCTTAATTATTAGTGATGTTGAACACTTTTTAAGTTGTTTCTCAGCCATCTTTATTTCCACATTTGTGAAGACTCTGCTCAGCTCTTTACACCATCTTTTGAGTGAGTCTTTGTTTTATTCTTTGGTTTTTTGAATAGTTTATATATTCTGGAAGTAAATGCTGTGTAAGATGTATCAGCAATGAATGTTTCCTCCAACTCGGTGGGGTTTTGCTTCACTTCCCTGATTGTTTCTTTTGCTTTACAGAAACTTTTGAGTTTAATAATGTTCCACTTATCAGTTGTCAACCTTATTTCCTATGCTGCTTTCTGATTTCGAAAGTCTTTTGCTACACTTATGTCCTGTATGTTGCTGCCAGCTTTTCCTTCTATCACCTTCAGAGTTTTGGGTTTCACATTGAGGTCTTTGATATATTTGGAGTTGATTTTTGTACAGGGTGAGAGGAAGGGGTTTAATTTTATTTTTCTACAAGGGGGATATCTATACCAAACTTCAAATTATATTACATGGCTATAGTCATAGAAACAGCTTGGTACTTGCACAAAAACAGACCTGTTGACCAATGGAACAAAATTGAAGATCCAAACTTGAGCTCATACAATTTCAGCCACCTCATCTTTGACAAAGGAGCAAAAAAGCCTCAACAGAGGAAGGATATGATATTCAGAAAATGGTGCTGGCAGAATTGGATCACCATTTGTAGAAGAACAAAATTAAACCCCTACCTCTCAATCTGTACAAAAATCAACTCCAAGTAGCTCAAAGATGTAAACATGAAAACCAAAACCCTGAAGGTGATAGAAGAAAAGTTGGAAACTACCTACAAGACATAGGCATAGGAAAAGACTTTCTAAATCAGACAGCTGTTGCACAGGAAATAAGGTCAACAATTGACAAATGGGACTTCATCGAACTCAAAAGCTACAGTACACAGAAAGAAACAAACAAGGAGGTGAAGAGAAATCCCACAGAGTGGGAGAAAATCTTCACCAGTGATATAACTGACAGAGCATTAATGTCAAGATTATATAAACTACCCCAAAAACAAAAAGGTAATAAAACAAAGGACTTACTCAAAAGATGGAGTAAAGAACTGAACAGAGTTCACCAGTGAGGAATTAAAGATGGCTGAGAAACATCTTAAAAAATGTTCAACATCATTAATAACTAAGGAAATGCAAATTAAAAATACTCTCAGATGTCATCTCACTCCTATACAGCTGGCTAAGTTCAAGAAAACAAAAGACACCAACTGCTGCAGAGGTTGTGGGGAAAGGGGAACACTCATTCACTGCTGGTGGGAATGTAAACTTGTACAACCATTATGGAAAGCAGTGTGGAGAATCTTTAAAAGACTCAAAAGGAGCCTACCACCTGACCCAGTCATAACACTCCTGAGTATATACCCACAAGACTCATTCTACCACAAAGATACATGCACATAGGGGTTTATTGCAGCTCTCTTCTTAATAGCAAAGAGCTGGAACCAACCCAAATGCCCCTCAACAGACGAGTGGATGTCAAAAATGCCGTACATCTACACAATGGAGTACTAATCAGAGGTAAAGAAAAATGACATCATGAATTTTGCAGGTAAATGAATGGAGCTCGAAGCCATTATGCTGAGTGAAGTAACACAGTCCCAGAAAAGCAAGTGGCAAGTGAATTCCCTCATTTCTGGATGGTAACACCAAATCCCCAGTTTAACAGCAAGCTGAACAACATTATTGTTATATTTCTGCTTATCTGCAAGCAACTATGCTGTTATAATATAAATCTCGCAACAGGCTCTAGAATCCACCCAGCACTTATTTTCAGACTCTGCAATTACTATATGTGGAGTCACCACCGAGATTTGTGGTGGGGCCCACTTAATCCTGGGACGACCCATGTGGAAAATATGCACAGGAAGGCACACCATGTGTACGCGGTTTTAGTTTCAAATGCAGAGAGAGATTTTATTCCAACATGTCTGCTTAAATATCCATCATGACTCAATCCTCAAGGCCAAATGCTAAAACTTTTCATCACTACACTCCACCCCATGGGTGTGACCAAGGAGGTAGCATTGGCTTAGGAATGCTACCCATCTTAACTAAGTTTTCACACAACTATATATGGGTAGAAATTATGTATCCATATTTTAGAGTCATGTAAAATTAAAGGAGGAAAATGTGAATTCCTAAATATAAAAAAAAGAATGAGAGAAAGATGCAGGACAGTTGTGGCAGAATGAATAATATGGGGTGAGGTGGGGGGAAGGGAAAGGGGAATATGCCTAAATTGAACTGAAAAATGATGTCTGAAATAAACAAAACATCAATAAACACATTAAAAAGACAGTGCTTACTTGATTTAATAATACAACTCAAGAATCTGTAAAATAAAAAATGCAAATCCAATCATAGCCAATGATTAGGAATAATAAAAATCAGCAAAATAAAAACATCAATATAAAAATCAAAATATATAATTTCTGGATCTTGAAAAGAAAAAGTTTGCTAGTGCTTCCCCTAAAATTCAAATTTAAGAAAGAGCAGACCCATATCAACAGTCAGAGGTAAACAGAGAAACATTACAGCAGACAGCAAAGTAATTCAAGATATAAGAGAATACATTAAAAGCCTATACTCCAGTAAATTAGAAAATCTATAATAATTGCAAGAATTCTGCATTCATCTTAACCACCAAAGTAAAATCAAGTTGGGTGTAGTAGAGGAATTTTCCTCTCCAGACAGAGTTTACCAACAGCTTTGCAGCCATGTACATAGTGTCCTGCACTCCCTTCCTGACTCTGTCATGTCCCAGTTTCCCTGGTGTGGTGGTTTGAATTAATGTTCCCCACAGGCTTTAAGTATTCATACATTTGTCTCTAGTTGGTGGCACTGTTTTTGGAGGTCTTAGAAGGTGTGGCCGTGCTAGAGGAAGTATGTCACTGGGGGCAGGCTTAGTGAGTTTAACAAGCCTTGTGGTCTCCAGTTGCTCTCTCTCTTGACTTCCTGTGCTCATTGCGAGATGTGACCCTCGGCTTGATCCTCCAGCTCCAGCCGCCATACCTCCCACCACAATGGACTCTAATTCCCTGGAACCATCAACTGTAAACTCAAATAAACTCTTCCTTTTATAAGTTCCTTTGGTCATGGTGTTTTATCACAGCAACAGAAAAGTGACTAATACATCTGGTAACTAAGGCAAAGGAAGTAGAGAACTGTCCAGTCTCAGACTAGACTACAATTGATTGAAATTGGGTACAAAGTAATGGCTGGGAAGCATGCACTCACTCAAGACACAACATTGGGTTCCCAAGTCAACAGGGCCACTTGAAGTTCTGGTGTGAAAATGCTGTGCCCTATGGCTAGGTTGGAATATGGCAAAAGAAGGACCAGCCTAATATTGTGGGTCTTTTGTATGTCTCTCTACCACCCCTGCCACTACACTCCCCATCCAATCCCAGAATTTCAAAGTTCCAAAATTCCAAATCTGCAGAATTTCCAATTATCCTGCACCATTCCATGGTAATGTCAGCGTCCTGCAGAGCAGCACTGAGAAGAAACTCAGTGCACAGCAGGGCTGCCAACTTAGCTCCTCCCATTTCAAAGAAGAAATAATTTATCCCACAATGGGATAAACAATCCAGACACATAAAAATAATGAGATTGAAACTATAACAAAAGCCCAGTTACAGATGGATTCACAACAGAACTCTGCCAGATCTTCAAAGGAGAACTACAACTAAGTTTCTTAAATTATTCATACAGTAATGGAGGGAGAACCCCCAAATTCTTCCTATAAAAGACAGTATATCTGTAATACCCAAATCAGATAAAGACAAAGCCAAAAAATAAACAAAGAAGAAACAAAAGAAAACTAAAATCCAATATATGTGATGAACATAGATACAAATGCAAAAATTCTTGGGGCGGGAGAGATAGCCTAGCGGTTAAGGGCACCGACTGCTCTTGCAGAGGACCAGGGTTTGATCCCCAGCACCCACATGGCAGCTAAGAACCGTCTGTAACTAGAACTCCAGTTCCAGGGGAATCCGAGACCCTCTTCTGACCTCTGTGGCATTGCACGATACAGGTGCACAAACCTACATGCAGACAGTACATTCATACACATACAAAAAAATAAAATAAAAAAATGCAAAAATTCTCTAAGCTTATATCCAAAAAATAATCCACCATGATCAAGTTGTCCTTATTCCAGAAATACTGGGATGCTTCAACACAAATTAACTCAGTAAAACTAACAAAGCAAATAAATGGAATGAACATACAAAAATCACATTAACTTCTAAATAGATATAGAAAAGCCATTTGACAAATTCCATTATCTCCCATAGAGAATCTGACCAGAGAGAATCTCATGATAATTAAGGCTATGTACAAGAAATTCACAGTCAACATGGTTTTAAAGAGATAATAAGACTGGAAGCATTTCCATTAATTCAGGGACCAAGCAGGACTGTGCACTGTCTTACTCATTTTGAATATACTGCTCGAAATCCTATCTAGAGCAAACAGGCAAGAGAAGGAAATTCAAGGATACCAATGGGAAAATAAGTCAAATTATAACGTTGTTATATAACATATGGAAGTCCAAAAATTCCACTAGGAAACTTCTAGAAATGGTCAATACATTCAGGAAAATGGCAGATTGAAAAATCAACTTACAAAAATCAGTAGCCTTTTTGTATACTAATAACAATCAGTTTGAAAATATACCATGGGAACATTATCATTCTTAATGACTTCAAAAATAAAATGTCTGGGAAGTAACCTAATTAAAGTCATTAACAATTTCTGCAAAGAAATCACAAATCATTGAAAAACAGGATTGAAGGTGATGCTAGAAGATGGAAAGTCTTACCATGTTCATGGATTGTTAGAATTTATATAGTCAAAGTTAACATCCTACAAATCAATGTATGGATTTAATAAAATTCCCATCAAAACCTCAATGACATTATTCACAGAAAAAGAAAAGAATCCTAAAATTAATTAAAACAATCACCAAATAAATATCCCAGATAATTAAAGTAATCCTGAGCAAAAAGAACATTGCTTAGGGATTACCATTTAAGGTTTAATTAGAATGTTATTTGCACGAAGCAGGCATGTATGCAGAAAAATGTTACAAAATAAAAGAACAAGACATGAGTGCACACAATTCAGCCACCTGATATTAGACAAGTCATGGAAACTACACAGTGGAGGAAAGATAGAATGTTCAACAAATGATGCTTGGAAAATGGATATCTTCCTGTAGAAGAAGTAAATTATCTCTTACTCTGCACAAAATTTAACCCCAAATGGAACAAAGACATCAATGTAAAACCTGAAAATTTATAACTGTTAGATGAAAACATAGGGATATAGGTTCAAAAAGTACTTTATAAACTGGACTCCACTATTTCAGGAAATAAGGTTAGCAATTGTCAAATGGTAGTGCAGTTAACAAAATCTTCTGCAGAACAAATGAAACAATGAAAAGGAAGCCTCAATAGTGGGAGGTAGGGGGAAATTTTGCAGTTATACATCTGATGGTGTATTATTTTTCAGAATATACAGAGAATTAAAATCAAACAAAGCACAAAAAATTGATCCAATTAAAAAATGGGATACATCTTTCTTTACCACTCCATAGTACTCCATTGTGTAGATGTACCATGATTTTGTTATCCATTCCTCAGTAGAGAGGCATGTGGGTTGGTTCCAACTCAGGAAAGATGACATGAAATTTGCAGGTAAATGGATGGAACTAGAAGATATCATGCTTAGTGAAGTAACACAGTCCTGAAAAAAGGGGGAGGGGAATGTTTTTCTTTGTACATTTCACACAACAATTTTTAATCAAATATTGCCCTCCCCCCATTCACACACATCCCCCACCGGACCTCATGCATATGCTATACATATTAAGTCAAGAATTTCCTTTGGTGCAAGTTCACCTTCTGGAGTCTGGTCAGCCTAACTAGAGATCTTTTTTTTATTTTTTTTTTATTTTTTTTTATTGTATTTATTTATTTATTTTTAACAAATCTAGACCCGTGTTCCCGCTCATTCCCCCACCCCGTCAGAGCTCGTGCATTCTGCCAAACATGCTTTCCATCTCTTAGTCTTTCTCAATATTTTCCATGGGGACGTTGACTGTTTTGAGCAGAAGTTCACTGTTTCAGTCAGTTCTTTGATGCAGTATTTTCTGTTGTTGTTGTTGTTTCCAAAATGCATTATGTCCAACTGCTTTGTACAGAAGCTCAGGGGGCCCTACACAAGAAATACTTACAACTGGGTAATTGGCACTAGCATCCACAGATGAGGGATACCATTCGTCGTTTGTTTTTCTGGGACTGTGTTACTTCACTCAGCATGATGTCCTCTAGCTCCAGCCATTTTCCTGCAAAGCTCGTGATGTCGTCTTTCTTTACTGCTGCATAGAACTCCATTGTGTAGATGTACCACATTTTCTCTATCCACTCGTCAGTTGAGGGGCATTTAGGTTGGTTCCAGCTCCTTGCTATTGTGAAGAGAGCTGCAATAAACATGGCCGTGCATGTATCTCTGTGGTGGCGTAAGTCTTGAGGGTACATGCCCAGGAGTGGTATGGCTGGGTCGGGTGGCAAGTTCATTCCAAGTCTTCCAAGGGTTCTCCACACTGCTTTCCATAGTGGCTGTACGAGTTTACATTCCCACCAGCAGTGGATGAGTGTTCCCCTTTCCCCACAACCTCTCCAGCACTTGGTATCATTTGTTTTCTTGATCCTAGCCAGTCTTACTGGAGTAAGATGATATCTTAAAGTGGTTTTGATTTGCATTTCCTTAATGATTAGTGATGTTGAGCAGTTCTTGAGGTGTTTCTCAGACATCTCTAATTCCTCGCTTGTGAAGTCTCTGTTCAGTTCTTTGCTCCATCTATTGAGCGGGTCGTTTGTTTTCTTTTTTCTTTGTTTTTTGAGTAGTTTATATATTCTGGAAATCAATGCTTTGTCAGATGTATCTGCAGTGAAGGTTTCCTCCCACTCTGTGGGATTTCTCTTCACTTCCTTGATTGTTTCTTTTGATGTACAGAAGCTTTTGAGTTTGATGAGGTCCCATTTGTCAATTGTCGACCTTAATTCTTGTGCAGCTGCTGTCTGATTTAGGAAGTCTTTTCCTACGCCTATGTCTTGTAGTCTGCTGCCAACTTTTTCTTCTATCACCTTCAGAGTTTGGGGTTTCACGTTGAGGTCTTTAATCCATCTGGAGTTGACTTTTGTACAGGGTGAGAGGTAGGGGTTTAATTTCATTCTTCTACAAGTGGTGATCCAGTTTTGCCAACACCACTTGCTGAAGATGCTGTCTTTTCTCCATTGTGGTTTCTTGGCCCCCTTGTCAAATATGAGATGGCTGAAATTGTATGTGCTCAGATTTGGATCTTCGGTTTTGTTCCATTGGTCAACAGGTCTGTTTTTGTGCCAGTACCAGGCTGTTTTTATGACTATAGCCCTGTAGTATAGTTTAAAATCTGGTATAGAGATCCCTCCTGTGTAGCTCTTTTCACTCAGGATTGATTTGGCTATTCGGGGTCTTTTGTTTCTCCAAATGAATTTAAGAACTTTTGTTTCCAAGCCTGTGAAGAAACTCTTGGGGATTTTGATTGGGATTGCATTAAATCTATACAAGAGTTTTGGTAAAATGGACATTTTTACAATGTTAATTTTCCCAATCCATGAGCATGGGAGGTTTTTCCATCTTCTGAGGTCTTCTTCAATTTCTTTCTTTAAGGGTTTAAAATTTTTGTTGTAGAGGTCTTTGGTGTCTTTGGTTAGGTTTGTTCCTAGGTATCTTATTGTTTTTGAGGCTATTGTGAGTGGGAAGGTCTCTTTGAATTCTTTCTCCAGTTGCTTGTTCTTGGTGTAAAGAAAGGCCATTGATTTTCTAAGGTTAATTTTGTATCCTGCCACTTTGCTGAAGCTGTTAATCGTTTCTAGGAGTTTTCTGGTGGAGTTTTTTGCATCTCTTAAGTAAACAATCATATCATCAGCAAATAGGGATAGTTTGACTTCCTCTTTTCCAATTAGTACTCCTTTAATATCCTTTTCTTGCCTTATTGCTCTAGCAAGTGTTTCAAGCACTATATTGAAGAGGAGTGGTGATAGGGGGCAGCCTTGCCGAGTTCCTACCTTTAAAGGGAATGTTTCCGTCATTTCCCCATTTAGGATGATATTGGCTGTGGGTTTCCTGTATATGGCTTTGATTACATTGAGGAATGATCCCTCCAATCCAATTCCTTCTAGGACTTTAAGCATGAAGGGATGCTGGATTTTGTCAAAGGCTTTTTCAGCATCAATTGAGATGATGGTGTGGTTTTTGTCTTTGATTCCGTTTATGTGTTTGATGATGTTTATTGATTTTCGTATGTTGAACCATCCCTGCATCTCTGGTATGAATCCAACTTGGTCATGATGGATGATCTTCTTGATGTGGGTCTGTATGCGATTTGCCAGTATTCTGTTTAGAATTTTGGCATCTGTGTTCATGAGGGAGATGGGTCTATAATTCTCCTTTTTGGTTGTATCTTTGCCTGGTTTTAACTAGAGATCTTAAGGAAGTTCTACTCTCCTTCATCTAGCAGTAATAATGAAATATATTTATAGGGGCTGGAGAGTGGCTCACTAGTTAAGAGTCCCTAGCATTCACATGGCTACTAACAATGATCTGTAACTCCATTTCTAGGGGATCTGATGCTCTCTTCTGGCCTTCATGTGCATTGCATAGAGGTAAAAAAAAAAAGTAAAAGCGAACCAATCAATTAATTAAAAATATATATGCATGGGCAGGGGAGCTGAGGTTTGGGCTAGGCTGCTGGGGCTCAGGCTGCTGGTGCTGAGTGGCCATGGCGGTGCAGACCAGAAGTTTGGTCCCAGAGGTTTCTGGAAGCTGGGGAGCCAATGTTTGGGTTCGGCTCTCAGGTTGCCAGCAGTTGGTGCAGAGTGGCAGCGGCTGTGCAGACCAGCAGTTTTGGTCCAGACCAGAGGTTTCTGGGAGCTGAGGAGCTGAGATTTGGGCTCAGCTCTCGGGGCCATGGCACCTGGTGATAGAGAATATACTGGCGAGAGGGCTAAGCAAGCAAATCAACCAACACCCCTTAACCCTCCCAGAGACTGTTTAACAGCAGATGGAGTACAGTACTCAGAAGTTGTCATATGAGTTATTACCCACCCACTTCCCGCAGAACAGAAAGGGAAGAGTGAGCTACAACTCCCAATATATAACCACAATTGAAAGCCTGAAAGCTAGGCAAGCCAACACTCAATAGATAAGGAAAATAGAATGAAGGCACCTGAAGGAATCAAAGAAAGCAATCCTTCAACAAGGTGAAGAGACATTCAAGATTCACATCAGGCAAATGAAAACCACATGCTGAGAGTAAAATGAAAGAACAATATGGGAAAAGCACAGAATAACTCCAATCAAACTCTATGGAGCCTGTGGAGGACTTCTACAATAGGATCTCCCTAGAGGTTACCCAGGATATATATCATAGAATAACAGTCACAGATTTATTCGGAGAAATCATAAAACAAAGGAGAGAGAATGAAAAACGCAGAAAGGTCCTACAGAGAGACAAGGACAAACTTCAGAATGAAATAAAATGAGAAAATGACAGATGCTGGAAAGAACTAGAGGAATAAAATGGCAAACTCCAGAAGGAAGTGGAAACAATGCAAAGATCCCATGCTGAAATGAAAAAGGAAACCAATGAGAGAAACAAGGAGCTACAAGAAAAGATTGAGAAGCTCCAAGAGCAAGTGGAAATCATAAAGGAAACAGGAAGAAATGAAAAAGGAAATAGAACAGACATCGAATCAGAAGGAAAGAATGGGAAAATATTTCAGAATCAGAAGGGAGGAAGCAGAAAAAGAATATCTGACATAGAAGATAACACAAAACAACTAAAAAGCTCAAGTAAAGACTGACAATTTTTTTTTTTAATTTTTATTGATGGTTTGTGCATTTTATACATCATTTTCCAATTCAGATCAGGCATATTTCCCTTTCCCTTCCCCCCCACCCCCACCCCATCCCAGATCATGTATTCTGCCATAACTGTCCTGCATCTTTCAGGTTTATTTTTTTTCATTTTTTAGCTATAAGTGATAATCCATGAGTATAAGCATCCTTCGTGCAAAACCAATCTATAGACTGTTGTGCCCAAACCCCCACAGTCCCACCATTCAGTGGAGGTTGACAGGTTGTTTGTTCAATCAAGTTGATCAAATGAGTGTCCAGACTACATCGCTGTAGTTTCACCGTTCACCCCAATCGCAGCCTTTACATTCTACCACGCCCCCTCTTCCGCAGATTGTTCCCTAGGCTTAGAAAAGGGGCACAGGTGGATGAGAAGTAAAACTGTCCTCTCTCTCTGGAGCTGTTGACTTGGATTCTGGTCAATTCTGGCTGTTTCCTTTCATGGGCTGACAGTTTGTTCAGGAGTAACCTTTCGATCCTACTAATGAAGCACAAGCAATTAGATATATAGGTATTTAAGCAGCACTAATAGTTATGGTAGGTTACTTTGGCATAGACACATATGTTTGGATGATATGTTAATTCATGAATTACATTTTTACCCCCTGATAAATATAACAGGGTCTTACTGTGGCTTATGACATCTCCTAACCTGTAGAGGATGTAGGCTTGTGGCATCAGCCATGGGTTATTCCTCCAAGGAGAGAGCCAACAGCCAATTAGATTTGGGATATACAGGCACATGGCTGCCTCTGCTGCACAGTATTTCCAGGCAGGTGAAGTGTAGCTGGTGCTGATGGTGGAGTCTTGCTTGACTCAGGGAGACCCGTATTTGCTTTATTGGTTTAGTGGCCTTTGGGAACACTCTCTGGCATTCCAGAGGCCATCTGTACCCTTGCATGTGCGGTCTCAATACATCCCTCCCATGTTAACGTCAGGTCTTCGGCAGCAGGGTCTTATCGCCTCTCCTCCTGCAGGTATCCCAACTTAGGGGCAAGGAGCCCTTACCTTTTGTGGGGCCTTGGATCCCCTGGCCAACATCCCCCTGGTAGAACAATCCATTGCTGATGTCAGAGCTCCTGCATTAATATACTTTGCCTAAGTGCATAGCCCAAGGACTTTAGTATTATATTTGGTTCTGAACAGAGTATAATCCTTTTCACAGTTCTTATGTCTATTAGTCAATTAAAGAAGGCATTTTTACCGGTTTTATAAGAGATTACCTCTATAATAGTTGTCTCCAATTTACAGTTGGAAAATGACATCATCATCGTCATATTTCTCCTTGTTCTATGGGGGGGGAGGCAAGAAAGTCATATCAAAACCTTTGTTGCACCTAGAAGGTATAAGTTTCATTAGGACTCATTATAGATAGTTGTTACATGTAGGATCCACAGAAGGGTTCGATGTTTATGGCAATCTGAGGCTTTTCTTCCTTTCAGTGTTCAGACGGGTCAACCTTTCAGTTGCCACTTTTTGGTACATCCTACTCAATGCAAAGCTGTATCTTTTCTTTCTCAGCCGTTAAGTTGGTGACATTTTGTCCTGTTGGAACAAACAAATCTTTTCCCATAGTTAGTTTTAAGATTTGAATTGCAAGGTTTTTGACTAGAAGGTTTCATGTCTGTCCTGTACCCCCCCCCCCCTTTTTTTTTTTAACCCATGATCTCCAGAAGACAGTTGTATTATACATAACTAGGGGTGGAATCAAGGCACAGATTGATCAAATTCACCCATGCTGTTTTGGGTGACTATATGATTAACTGTGGGAAGCAAACTTAATTTTTGCTTTAAATCATCTTAAAGAGACATGCTACAAGGTGATACTGTTACAACAGAGAAATATAGAGAACAGTTGTATGTGCCTATCCCAAAGTTATTGCTCTAGGATTTTGTGTAAAACAAATGTGACAACAGCAGAGTATCTACATTTAACTCAGATGCTTACGTTTTATCAGAGTCGGTAACCAATGGGTTGTTTAATATACACATATTTACTTTTACTAGTCCAAAACACCATGTATCCTGTAGACAGTGTCTAGGTGAAACTGAGTATTGCTGAACTCACATCATTTAAATATGCCTTGATTGAAAAAAAAAAAAAAAAAAAAAAAAAGACTGACAATTTTTTTAAATACACAAGAGTGGAAGAACCAGGACTTGTGCTACACTATGAAAAGATCAAACCTCTGCATCGTAGGGATTGAGGAAGGAGAAAAATCCCAAGAAAGTGGTATTGATCAGATTGTCAACAGAATAATAGATGAAAATTTCCCCAAATTCAAAAAAAAGAAAACCCATACAAATACAAGAAGCACAAAGAACAGTAAATAGACTAGAACAGAAAAGAAACTCCCCCCTCCATATCATAGTTAAAATGCTAGACACCCAAAACAAAGACAAAATTCTGAAAGCCACAAAAGAAAAACAACAAGTTATGTATAAGGGAAAAAACAATCAGAATTACAGCTGACTTTTCAGTGCAAACTATGAAAGCAAGAAGACCGTGGGCCAAAGCATTCCCAGTGCTAAACAACTAAAAATGCCAACCCAGGTTACTATACCCAGGAAAAATGTTGATTCTAGTTGAAGGAAAGATAAAAATCTTCCGTGACATAAAGAAGATGAAAGAATACATGTCCAGAAAACCAACCTTTCAGAGAATACTTGAAGCAATTAAAAGGACAGAGGAGAGGAGCGACTACCCCCAGGCAGCTTGAAAGAGAAATTAATAAAAGCAGAAATGCAGTAGTAGAAACCTAGATGAAATATGCAAATGGATGATAAGGGGAAAGGAAGCAATACACACCTCTCGTTTATAACCTTAACTATTAATGGAATAAACTCCCCAATCGAAAGGCATAGACTGGGTGAATGGATTAGGAAACAGAATCCATCGACATGCTGCTGTCTACAAGAAACTCATCTCACCCTCAAGGACAGGCACAAACTTAATGTGAAAGGATGGAAAAAATATTACAAGTAAATGGTGCCAAAAAGAAAGGAGGAGTTGCTATTTTAATATCAGACAAAATATACTTCAAAGTAGAAGCATTTAGAAGAGATAAAGAGGGTGATTACATCCTTATCAAAGGGAAAACTAACCAAGAAGACCTCACAATAATGAATATATATGCACCAAACTCCAGTGCACTGACCTTTATAAATAAAACTCTACAGGACATCAAGGCACAGATTAACCCCAGCACACTCATAGTAGAGGACTTAAATACCCCACTGAGTCCTTTGTACAGATCGACTGGACAAAGAATAAACAGAGAGACATCTGAACTGAAAAATACAGTACAGGGAATGGACCTCACAGATATCTTCTTAATATTCCACCCAAGCACCAGAGAATATACTTCCTATTCAGCACCCAATGGAATAGTCTCCAAAATCGTACACATACTCAGACACATAAAAAAAAAAACTCAACAAATACAAAAAATTGAAATAATTTCATGTACTCTATCAGACCATAGTACAATAAAGCTCAATATCAACACCAGGATAAGCTCTGCTACTGACACGAACATATGGAGACTAAACAACACACTCCTGAATAATGATGGGCCAAGGATGAAATAAAGAATGAAATAAAAGTATTCCTGGAACTAAATGACAATGACAGTATAACACAACAAAACCTATGGGACACTTTAAAAGCAGTCATAAGAGGGAATTTTATAGCCCTGGATGCCCACAATAAAAAAAAAAATAGAAAGAGCACAGATAAATAAGCTACCACTGCAGCTAAAAATACTTGAAAGACAGCAACAAATAAACCCTAAACATAACATACAGGAATAAATAACAAAAATCAGAGCAGAAATCAATGAAATAGAAACAAAGAAAACAATAAAAAACAAAACAAAACAAAACAAACAAACAAACAAAAAAAAAAACAATGAATCCAAAAGTTGGTTCTTTGAGATAATAAACAAGATAGACAGACTCCCTAGCCCAGTTAACCAAAAGAAAGAAGGAACAACTCTAAATCAATAGAATCCATGATGAAAGAGGAAATATCACAACAGACAAGGAAAAGATCTAGGCAATCATAAGGGAATACTTCAAAAACCTGTACTCTACTAAATTCGAAAGCCTAAGAGAAATGGATGAATATCTGCAATCCAGGGAATCACCAAAGCTAAACCAAGAAGAGATTGACAGCTTAAACAGACCCATAATATATGAAGAAATTGAAAATGTACTAAGAGCCTTCCCAACTTAAAAAATCCCAGGCCTAGTTGGCTTCACAGCAGAATTCTGTAAAACATTTAAAGAGGACTTACTATTATTACTCAAACTGCTCAAAAGGATACAAGCAGAGGGAAAGCTCCCAAATTACTTCTATAAAGCCTGCATCACTGTAGTACCAAAACCAGCCCAGGATGCAACCATCAAAGAGAACTACGGACCCATCTCAATAATGAACTCAGATTCAAAAATTCACAACAAAACACTTGAAAGCCATACACAGACCCACATCAGAAAGGTCATTCACCATGATCAAGTTGGATTGATACCCGAGATGCAAGGGTGGTTCAACATATGAAAATCAGTAAATATCAAAAAAACACATAAATTGAATAAAGGCAAAAACCA
Source organism: Rhizomys pruinosus (assembly GCA_009823505.1). Taxonomy (NCBI): domain Eukaryota; kingdom Metazoa; phylum Chordata; class Mammalia; order Rodentia; family Spalacidae; genus Rhizomys; species Rhizomys pruinosus. The sequence continues at coordinate 406,758 of VZQC01006234.1, read as the reverse complement.
CACAATCATATCAATAGATGCAGAAAAAGACTGGCAAATTCTAGCATCCCATCATGATTAATGTATTAGAGGGAATTGGACAGGAAGGATGCTTCAACATAATTAAAGCCATATATAAGAGACCCACAGCCAGCATCATGCTAAATGGAGAAAAGTTAGAAGGATTCCCCATAAAGGTAGGAACCTGACAAGGCTGCCCCTTGTTGCCACTCCTCTTCAATATAGCGCTTGAAACATTGGCTAGGGCAATAAGGCAAGAAAAGGAAATTAAAGGAACACTAATTGGAAAAGAGGATGTCAAGCTATCCATTTTTGCAGACGATATGGTAGTTTACATAAAAGGATGCTAAAAACTCCACCAGAAAACTCCTAGAAATGAATAAGAGTTTCAGTAAAGTGGTGGGATACAAAATCAGCCTAGAAAATCAGAAGCCTTTCTTTTCACCAAAAACAAGCAACTGTAGAAGGAAAACAAGGAGACCTTCACAATCACAATAGCCTCAAAAACAATAAAATACATAGGAACAAATCTTAACCAAAAACCCCAAAGATATTTACAACAAAAATTATAAACTCCTGAAGAAGGAGTTTGAATAAGACATGAGAAGTTGGAAAGACCTCCCATGCTCAAGGATGGAAAAATTAACATAGTAAAACTGTCCATTCTACACTAATTAATATATAGATTCAATAATATATAAGGCAATTCCAATTAAAATCTCAAGCACATTCTTCACAGGCTTAGAAATAAAATTCTTAAATTCATATGGAACAACAAAAGACCCTGAATAGCCAAAGCAGCCCTAAGTAAAAAGAGCAATTCATGGGGGATTTCTATACCAGACATCAAACTATTCTACAAGGCTATAGTCATAAAAACAGCCTGGTACTGACACAAAAACAGAAATGTAGACTAATGGAACAAAACTGAAGATCCAATCTTGAGCACATACAATTTCAGCCACCTCGTTTTTGACAAGAGGGCAAAAAGAATCAGTGGGAGAAAGACAGGACCTTCAGCGAATGCTGTGGGCAAAACTGGATCACCACTTGTAGAAGAATAAAATTAAATCCATACCTCTCACCCTGTAAAAAAATCAACTGCAAATGAATCAAAGACCTCAATATGAAGCCCAAGACTCTGAAGTTGATAGAAGTAAACGTTGGCAGCAACTTACGATACATAGGTGTAGTAAAAGACTTTCTTAATCAGACAGCAGCTGCACAGGAAATAAAGTCAATAATTGACAAGTGGGACAATATTAAACTAAAAAGTTTCTGTACAGCAAAAGAAACAATCAAGGAAGTTAAGAGAAAACACACAGAGTGGGAAGAAACCTTCACTGCTGATACATGTGACAGAGCATTAACTTCCAGAATATATAAACTATTCAAAAAACAAAGAAATAAGAAAACAAATGACTCACTTAAAAGATGGAGTAAATAGCTGAAAATAGACTTCACAAGTGTGGAAATAGAGATGACTGGGAAACATCTTAAAAAGTGTACAACATCACTAATAATTAAGGAAATGCAAATTAAAACCATTTTAAGATATCATCTCACCCTGATATGGCTGGCAAGGATCAAGAAAACAAATTATACTAAATGCTGCAGAGGGTGTGAATAAAGGGGAACACACATCTACTGCTGGTGAGAATGCAGACTTGTACAATCACTATGGAAAGCAGTATGGAGAAACCTTAAAAGACTCAAAATGAGCCTACCATCTGACCCAGCCATATCACTTCTGGGAATATATCCACTAGACTATTCCTACCACATAGATACATGTACATCCATGTTTATTTCAGCTTTCTTCACAACAGTAAAGTGCTGGAATCAACCCATGTGCCCCTCAACTGAAGAGTGGATAGAGAAGGTGTGGAACTTCTACATAATGGAGTTCTATGCAGTGGTAAAGAAAAATGACATCATGAAATTTGCAAGTAAATAGATGGAACTAGAAGATTTTATGCTAAGTGAAGTAACACAATACCAGAAAAACAAAAGACGAATATCCCTCATATGTGGATGCTACTACCAAGTACCTTATTGTAAGACAAACAGATCAACATTAATGTTATATCCATCATGATCTAAAAATATCTGTGCTCTTGCATTGTGAATCCCTAAACAGGTTCTAGAGCTTACCTAACATTTATTTTCAGTCCTGGGTTTTTGATACACGATGGAGTGTATGTGTGCATCTATTAGAGAAATTACGGGATTGTTGGGCCTTACAGGGTCTCCAAAAGTATGGCCTGTTGGATATCTCTAAGCTTGGCTCAAGTCTCACTGACTGTCCACCACCTACCAAATAACTTCAGCATAAGAGTTATGTAAACCACTGTAACCACAACAGTCGCTATGACCAGAAACTGAAGAGGGGAGGAAGAAAGAGCGGAGTTCTGATAGGCTCAGAGGTACTTCCCTACTCATAGACAGCTCATGATCAGTGCCTGTTTCCCATTAAGTTCTATGGAGTAATCATTATATACAGCCTGCATGCTGCCTGGGCCTTTGAGACTGCCCATTTGGCACCATGGAAACCCGCTTTGGGGTTTTTGCCTTTATAACTGCTGTGCTGCCCAAAATAAACAAGACCTTGCTTGACTTGGCTCCCCACTGCATCTGATTGTCTCCGGGGACCAGGAGGCTGGGTAATGGGCTAGTGGATGCACCTGACCCTCCTCGATACTCCCGGTCCCACGGGCCTGGGACTGGCTAAGACCCCCGAAGCTCCCACACCTTGATGCCCAATGTGGGGCTCGAAAAAAGGGACCCCACGCTGATCGAGGCAATTGGATGTCCGGGAAAGGTGAGACCCTGAGATGGGTAACACAACTTCAGCTAAGAAAGAGCCGGTCCTGAAGGCTTTGTGCCTTATGCTGCAGTCTCCTGGGCTTGAACTAACCGAAACCAATGCCCTTAATACTTGGGAGATGATCGTTTCCCTAGCCCCCCAGGGTTACAGGGGGAAATCTCTTTTCATGACAGACTTGGGCTACGGTGGAGAAACTGGCAAGAGAGAGAGAGAGAGAGAGGCATTTTGGCATTGATTGGTCCCTCAGCTTTTACCCTACCATTAAGGCCCTAAAGACCTCTTTCCATCTGAATACACTCCCTTCCTGGGGGGAAGGAGCCTCTCGGAGAGCTTTGGGAGGGATAGAGAAGGACACTGAAGAGAAATGATCGGCCTTTACAAAAGAGTGTGCTGAGGGGATGGTGGCACTGGCGGGGGGGCCCTGGAGGCACAGGGGGAGGTGGCTCTGTGTTGCGGCAGCCACTTGGGCATTGGCACCCTCTGGTCTCTGCCACAGCCACTGCTACCAAAGCTGCCACCTGTTGGGTCCTGGCCCCCAGGGGATCTGCTGACCAGCTTGTTGACTGAGCACTTATCTTGCTGGAACATCTCATTACCCTCCTTCTGAGAAGGCCTGACCCACCCACACCAGAGAACCACCTGTGCCTGGGGGCATGAACCTCTGACATTGCCCCCCTGTCTCTTAAATAAATTGGCATCTGCATCCCCTCAGCACAGATGACCTGCTGTCTTTCTTTCAATCCTCAGCCCCTGTCCCGATCTTTTGGGAAATGCAGTAGCGCAGGCACTACAAGTGGAGGTCCCACCGAGATTGGGAAAGAAGGGAAGACTGCTGAAGGATCGCCCAGGAAGGCTGACCAGCACTTCGGATAAGGTAAGGAGTGGGCGTATTGGAAATGGGTGCCTTAGTTCTCATTCTCTTTTGGTGAAGCAACCGGTTGAACTTTTCAAGAAACAAGGCACAGGAATTAAACATAAAACAGCTAAATATTTCATAAAACCTTACAAAAAACTAGTCCCTGATTCCCTGTAAAGAAAGAGGGACCTGATAGTATCCCCAACGTGGGTCTTGGAGAACAGTTTGGTAAGCTAGAATCTCTGCAAGATGGGAAATAACATTTTCAAGGAAGCTATGTTCCAGGAGGAATTGTTTTGTTATGTACGGTATGTGTTTGTTGACTGTGTGCTGTGGTTTGCTGTGGCTGTTGTGTTTCAAGTTGTGTCATGAAGAAAGTTTAGCTTCTCCAAGTCAGTGAAGGCATAGACTTAGTATGGACACAGAGGGAATTCTCCTATTGACTCTGGTGGTGTGCCTGCGGATGGCGCTGATGGAGACTTGGACTGTGTGCTGGAGACCCTTTCTCTGATAGGCTTTGGGAAGCTTGCATTCTCTTGTGAGTTTTCACCCACTTGGAGGGACACTATTATGCAGCCCTTGGGTGCTGTTTTGGCTTCACTGGATTGGGGGCATCTGTTGCTTCCCCAGCCTTCCCAGGTGCTGGGTATTCAGAGAAACTGCGAGAGGAGCCCTTCCTCTCCCATCCATTTGCTAGAGGTTTTGAAATGTGGTTGGAACCTGCCCTGCAGCCTGGGGTCCTGGCTTCTGCCTTCTGGCCAGTGTTCAGGTGGTGTGGCGAAGGTCACAGAGGCTGGAAGGACAGGCATGCCTGTGGAGCATTTTGCAGCAAGCATTCCATAGAGGTGTTCCTAGAGGCCAGTCTTCTATGCTGCAAATTGAGCTTGTAAATTCTAGGCTTGGTGGTGGCCCACGCCTTTAATCCAAACAGATATCTGTGAGTTCAGGGTGGCCTAGTCTACAGAGTGACCTCCTGGCTGGATCTGACTGTAAGAAAGCCCTGCCCAAGCCGGGCGTGGTGGTGCATGCCTTTAATCCTAGCACTCGAGATGGCAGAGGCAGGCGGATCTTTGTGAGTTCAAGGCCAGCCTGGAGTACAATGTGAGTTCCAGGACAGCTGGGGCTACAGGGAGACCCTGTCTCAAAAAGACAAAAAGACTAAAGGCAAGATATGAAGCTGTTACATTTTTCAGTTTGTAGCTGTTTGTAGATATTGTGGTTAATCTAGTCCAATGTTTGTTCTGTGCCCCTCTCCTGCTCTGGAAACAGCGGATGGCTGGTAGGGGAAGGGCTGGCTTTACAGTATTCTGTGTTTCACTGGGAAGCATAAAGTCTCAGGCAAGAGCCCAGGGCAGTGTTCATTGTGTTTTAAAGGTGCAGCTTTGATTCCAATCCTCAGGTGACAGACTGTGGACCTCCGCCCTACCAAGTTGTATCGCTTAAGTAACTCGAATCCATCTCAGCATGCTTAACTTAAAGTCTAGGAGAATTTACAGGCCTTGAAGTTCTAACAAAACAAAACTTGCTCCAATAAATTGTCTTTTTTTAAGGAACATTGGTAAAAGTCTCTTTAACAACGTAAATTGATATTTTGGTTCAATTTAAATAAGATTTATTGAATAAAACTGTTTGGTGTTTCTTTAAGCCCATCTTCAAGCTGTGTGTGTGAGTGAATGCAAGTTCCCACTTTCAATTCATTATAGGCCTACAGGTTTAAATCTGTTTAACTAACTATAAACAAAAATAGATTCAATTCATAGAAAATGTTTGCTTTATACCCCTTAGCAATAACAATTTTTAATTGGGTTTATGGTATGCATATTATTCAGTTTAATGATAGATTGTTGTTAATTATTATTAGTAATTGTTATTTATAGTTATAGTGATTGAATATAATAATAATTGATAGAAATTCAGTCTAATGGTAAATTGTTTATTGTTGGCTGCCATTTTTGCAAATGATTATTCATAATTAATAATTGTGACTAATAATGGTTAATAGTAATTATTGATAATTAATAATAATTAATAATGGCTATAATTGTTGTGATTATGAATAATTATTATTCCAAAGTCCTTAATAACAAGACAAGATGGATCATTCCAAGACTACAAACAACTTTGGCCTGTCTACTTTTTGGGAAACCTCAATCTTTAGATTTGTAAATAGCATAGGGGCAGGCTTAGCAGAAGGACAGCTTAGGAGTTATTAACCAGATGGGACCGGATAGGGAAAGAATAGTAAACTTTAGGTATAGTTCATTGAAGGCAAGTGGCTGCAAATGGGCCTAAGAGGTGGCATATAGATCTCAGCTCTTTCATGCATTACTAGGACATTTATTCTAATTATGTAAAAATAACCCTATAGCAAATTATAAAAATTTCATGTTTTTCATTGGACATCAAACAATATGGCTTTCTTCTCTTACAGGTCAACCTAACAAATCTTTCTTATGTATGGATGTGTGTACTTTTTGTGTTCTAAGTATATAATGTTAACAGCCATAATACCAGTAAAAAAATTGCCTCTGAGTTGGAACGTGGCCCTTCCTTCTCAAGACGCAAATTTATATTAAACAGCCAAAACATAATTCAATTTCAACAAAGGTTATGGGTTATCTATTAAAAATTTTCAAATAATGGATCTACACTGCCACCTACTGGTTATGCTCTTTCAACATCTAAAAGATGCAAACAGGTTTTCATTGTATTAAAGTCTTAATAAGTTTTTGGGTATTTGGGAATAAAAAAAATAAATATATAAAAATTTAAAAATTAAAAAAAATTGAATTACAATTAACATCATTGTGGAATTTGTGGCCGCCATTTTTCTTTTTAAGTTTTTTGTGTCCATTACAGGCTAAGCCTGCATTTTGTTCAGATGGTCAGTGGGTAGCTGGTGTTGAGGCCTGCATTTCATTTGGGTGACCAGTTGATTTGGAAAAAGGCTCCCTTTGTGGACCACCAACCTGGGAAGCTGGTGTGAAATTCCTGTCCTTGACTTGGGCAGGTGGAAAGTTATGGCCAAGAGTGGGAAACGGGTCTCGTTGTCCCAGGCTAAGGACCCGAGTAAGAAATTACCTCACCAGTCAGGTCACAGAAGTGACCGACTGACCTCTACGCAATAAGGCCAGTTCCCCACAGTGTCCACAAAGTGGGCACTGTATGTCCCCTCCCTTTAGACAAAGGAAGCTTCCTAGAAGCTCCCACAAAAACCAAAAAAACAAAAGTCAAGATGGTAATGATGGTAACAACTTTTCATGTGGCATATCTAGCCAGTCTTTAATTAACTGATGGGCATAAGAACTGTAAAAGAAAATTTTATTAAGAGCTAGATATTAAAATCTTTAAAGCAGGTTTTCATGCCAGGCCTGGAGAAGGCCAAGAGCTTGGAGAAAGATAGTTATTAAAATCCACTTTGTAAGGTTTACAGTTTAAAATGGTAATACATTTGAACTAATTGGGGATATAAACTGCTAATTGTTTTATTTGTAATCTGTATTGACTTTCCAACAACTTTGGGGTTAAGGAACACAAATGGTCTCTATATTTTTCTGTGTTCATACAATCAATGAAAAACAATTTGGGTAAATTTGACGAAAACTTACACCTTGGTTCCTGTTTATGGGTATGTGTAATACAACTTAGGCATCTATAGGTCAAAACATAATTTTAAAAACAAAAATGGGGAGGTGGTATAATATTCCTTATATATTCCAAACATTTTGTTAATTTTTTAATTTTGAGGTCTTGAAACTAACAATGGGAGGAGATTTGTATGTTCCCACAGGAAAAACACCAACCTAAATGCCGGAAAATGCACAACTTTTGGCTGTGCAGGATGGACTGGGAAATACCAGCAGAGAGGCTGACCTATCTGAACATTAAAGAAAAAGGAACCTCAGATTGCCTGATTCACGGACACTGAGCATCTCTCTGAATTCTATTTGGGATAACTGTTTATAATGGGCCCTAATGAAGTTTACCTTCCAGATGCTGAGAAACCTTCCTACCTCTCCCCTTTTTAGGAAAAAGAAAAACATGATGACACTGAAGTCATTCCCTAACTGTAAATTAGAGCCAACTGTTATAGTGGTAATTTCTTATACAACAGGTATAACTACCTTCATTAATTGACTGATAGGCATGGGAACTGTGAAAGGATAATTCTCTATTTGGAGCCAAATATAATAGTAATTTATAAACAGTGTAATTGAGCAAAATATGTTAATACAGGAGAGCTCTGATGTCACCAATGGATTGTTCTGCCGAGGAGATGTTGGCTGGGGGATCCAAGCCCCCAAAATTATAAAGGCCTTTTGCCTGTAAAAATGGTTTATGTGCAAGGAGAAAGGCGGTAAGTCCCTGTTGTCAAAGACCTGGTGTAAGCATGAAAAAATGTTTTGAGATGTCACTTGCTAATGTACAGTTGGCCTCTTAAATGCCAGTGTTGCCAAAGGCCGCTAAAGCAATAAAGCAAAATATTGGTCTCCTTGAGTCAAGCAAGACTCCTCTGTCAGTATCAGCTACAAATCAACTGCCTGGAGATACTGTGCAACAGTGGCAGAAATGTGTCTATTTGTATCCCAAATCTAATTGGCTATTAGCTCTCTCCTTGGAGGAATAATTCATGGCTGATGCCATAAGCTTATGTTCTCTAGTGCTTAGGAGATGATATAAGCCACAATAGGAACTTGTCTTCTTTTATAGAGAAACCACAGTTTGTGGATTAGCATACCACCCAAACATCTGTGTCTATGCTTAGCTTGCCATAATCGTTAGTGCTGTTTAAATGCCTGTTTAAATGCCTGTACATCTAATTGCTTATGCTTTGTTAGTGGGATTAAAAAGATACCCTGAATAAGCTGTCAACCCATGAAGGGAAACAACCTGAATAGTCCAAAATGACATCTCCAGAGAAAACTGTTTTGTTTCTCACCCACTTATGCCCCTTGCCCAAAGCCTAGGAAACAAATTGCAGAAGAGGAGGCGTGGTAGAATGTAAGGGCTGTGGAGAGATTGGGGTGAATCGTGAGGCTATAGCAATATAGACTGGACTCTTACTTGATCAACATTCTTGTGCATACAAGCTTCTCCAATTGGACTATGGGAACCTTGGGTTGTTCAAAATATGAACATAGATAATTGGTAATTGGATTTACTTGAATGTTATTTGCATCCATTGCTTATGCTTGACAATCAGCTTACTTCATGGTTGGGATTTTTGGATATTAATTGGCCTTAGTGTGAAAATAAAGATTCAGGTCTGACCTGCACCCCACTGCTCAGGTATGGTTGAGCATGCAGTACAAATGAGTGATCAATGACAGATACTCATTTATATATAAAGAAGGGGGATCTGTTGAGTCCTGGCCCCCAGGGGATCTGCTGACCAGCTTGTTGACTGAGCACCTATCTTGCTGGAACATCTTGTTACCCTCCTTCTGAGAAGGCCTGACCCACCCACACCAGAGAACCACATGTGCCTGGGGGCATGAACCTCTCACCTTGGTTTTTTCACTTGTGCCGTATGCCTATATATAAGGCCCCCTGTCTCTTCAATAAATTGGCCTCTGGCATCCCCTCAGCACAGATGACCCGCTGTTTTTCTTTCAATCCTCAGCCCCTTGCCTGACCCTTTGGGAAATGCAGTAACACAGGTGCTACAGCCACCGAAGCTGCCACCGCCACTGACTGGTCCATGGGCTGTGCGTTTGCAGGCTGCTGCTCCCCAGGACTCTGCGCCCTGGGATGGCTCGGACTGCACTGCACTGTGCTGAGTGCCCGGTGTTGCCCCCGCTGAGCATCTCAGGGCTGGAGAGTCCCCGCCTGTGCCCTGCAGTTGCAGCTGCCTGGCTCCTTGGTTGCTGCCCCCATATTTGTTATACCTTAAGGAGTGTTTTTTTTTCCATTCCCCTGCACCCTGAGGATTGCGCTAAATTCACTTTCTCAGTGCCATCTCTCAACTACTCCCAGCCAGACCACAGATATGAATGGGTGGTGCTGCCACAGGGAATGGCCAATAGCCCAGCATTTTGTCAGCAATATCTTACCACCCTCCTGGCCCCCATGCTGTCACAAGGGGACTCCTTAGTGTACCTCTACATGGATGATTTGATCATTGGCCACCGGGACCCTCATAAGCTGCCAGGGTTCCTGGTGGCAATATCATATACATTGATTAAAGGAGGGTTCACAGTGGCACCTGAGAAAATTCAACAAGTTCCTCCCTTCAAGGTGCTGGGTACCCATCTTTCTCTCTCTCTCAAGTTAGTCCCATAAAACCTAATATAAAAAGACCTAACTGGCTTACCCTAACACAACTCCAAAGCTTACTTGATGAAATCAATTGGCTCTGACCCTGGATAGCCATCCCCACAGAAACTTTAGTGCCATTATTTATCGTTGAAAGAGACAAGAGTCCTCAGGAGAAAATCTCCCTCACCCCAGAACACCAAAAAAATTTCGAGGCTTTTCAAAATGCTTTACATCACTGTTCTTTGAGAAGGTATTCTGCGGAATGCCCTCTGTCCCTTTGGGTCCTTACAGGACAGAGCCTGGCCACAGCAGTCATCACCCAGGAGGGGACCCCTTTGGAATGGATACATACATCCATGGCTGGTACACCTTGAGTAACAGACCAGCTGTCAGATGCTATTATAAGGGGAAGAAATCAGGCACAGGGACACTACAGGATAGACCCTCATGACATCATCCTCCCGTACAGAATGACATATGTTGAATGGCTGGCTTGCAACCATTCACGCCTGGCTATTTCCTTAGAATGCTTCATGGGAAAATTGGATTGTCATTTTGGACTATCTAGGTGGACAGCCTTCCTGCAAAAATTCCCCCTGGAGACCACAGGCCCACATTAGGCTTGACAGTAACCCAATCTCCCCTCTTATGGTAGAGCTTAATGCCCTTTTAGAAGGAAGGAATGCCCCAATATACCTTCAACAAATTAGGAGACACTTGGGCCTTCCTGGTTTCTTATCTATTAGCAACACCCTGGCAGATCAGCTGGCCTTGGTGCCTAACATTCTAACAACTCAGTAAGCTACAAACTTTCATGAGCTAACCCATGTAAATTGGAGAGGTCTACACCAAAAGTTCCCTCAGGTGCCTATAAAAGAATTGAAATTGTTCAAACGTGTAAATCTTGCTAGCCCTTACTTAAGGTAGCCCTGCTTCAACCCCAAGGAGTGAATCCTAGAGGCTTACGACCTAATGCTCTCTGGCAAACCTATGTCACTCATTTTGCTGCTTTTGGAAAGCTTAAATATGTTTTTGTGTCCATTGACACCCATTCTAGAGCCTGCTGGGCCACGACCAACACTGGAAAAAGAGCCAAACATGCCCAGTCTCATTTCCTCCAATGCTTTGCAACGTTAGGACTACCCAGTCAGATTAAAATGGATAATGGGCCTTGCTTTATCTCTAAGACCCTTGCAAACATTCTTGAAAGATGGGGGATTAAACACACTACCGGAATTCCTTATATCACCCAAGGGCAAGCCATTGTAGAAAGAAACCATCAATGTCTCAAGGAGCAATTGCAAAACCAAAAAGGGGGAGTAAGCCCCCACCTGCAGTTGGCACAAGCCCTATTCGCCATAAATATTTTAAATTTTTCCAAGGACATGATGGTTCCAAAAACCTTGGGGACAAGCAAGCCTTAACCTCCAAGTAAAGGTTAAATGGAAAGACCTTTTAATCAATGGAAAGGCCCAGACCCACGAATCACGATGGGGAGAGGCTTTGGATGTGTATATCCTATTGGGGAAGAAGCACCAATCTGGATACTGGCAAGGAACTTAAAATTCCTACCGACCCCCTCGTAAAAGTAAACAATGACACAATTGAATCCAAGGGCTACAAACCCTTGAGTATGTCTTTCCTTGTTCACAGATGGCATGGTTCCTGAGATTGCTAATGGCCACATGGACGGCAACAATGGTTATGGAGGCACAGAACCCTAATGCCCACCAACCACAAAGAGTGACGTGGATAATAGGTGACCTTGTAACCGGACAAGTCCTCAATTCCACCATGAAGGACACAATGCCATCAACATGGTGGCCACCACTTTAACTTGACCTTTGCAACCTGGCCCGAGGAACCTGGGGCAGTGACTACTGGCAAGTTGACCACTGCCTATACAAGGGACATTGAGAAGCAGTTTGGGATTACCCCATATATGTGTGTATTAGTCACTTTTCTGTTGCTGTGATAAAACACCATGACCAAGGAACTTATAAAAGGAAGAGTTTATTTGAGCTTACGATTGACGGTTCCAGGGAATTAGAGTCCATTGTGGCGGGAGGCATGGCAGCTGGATATGGAGCAGCAAGCCGTGGGTCACATCTCACAAAGAGCACAGGAAGCAGAGAGAGAGAGCGGCTGGAGACCATGAGGCTTGTTGCTCCAGATCCAGCCACCATGCCTCCTGCCACAATGGACTCTAATTCCCTGGAACCGTCAATCATAAGCTCAAATAAACTCTTCCTTTTATAAGTTCCTTGGTCATGGTGTTTTATCACAGCAACAGAAAAGTGACTAATACAGTAATTTGGTAACAGACAGTGGGCTGTTGGCTGTGAAGAACCTGACCATGTGGATGTTTGGAGAAATGTGGAAGACTTTGGAACTTTGGGCTAGAAAAGCTGTTGACCACTAAAAGCAGAGCTTAAGGGGCCATTCTAGTAGAAGCCTGGAAGGAAGCATTGCTGTAAAAAATGTAGTTCCAGAGGAAAATAAAGACTCAGGCAGCAAGTGGGATATTTTTATAAAGAGTCTGGCAGCAGTTTGCCCACAGCCCAAATGCTTTCCTGATGCTAAGTTGAAAAGCAATGGACTAATGTCTTTGGTGGAGTATATTTCAAGACAGCCTAATGTAGAAATGGTGGCGTGGCTTTTAATGGTGAATGTTATTCAGATCTACAGTGAAGAAGAGCAGATGGGGCAGAAAGAAATGCAGAATGTACAGTTTGGATCTGGAAAGTACACTAGGAAGATTAAAGTTGTGGACGAGGCATGTGAAGGAGATGCTCCCTTTCATAAGGAGACTAAAGTGATTAAGGAGAGGCCTAGATATTTACAAGTAAACAATGGGAAAGATGAGATTAAAGTGATTAAGGAGAGGCCTCGAGATTTACAAGTAAACAACAGAATCAATAACTTCAGGGCAAGACCACACCCAGCTAATCCTCCAACAAGTCCAGGGCAGAGAAAAAGTGCAAATGTGGTTAAAGGAGGAGAGAGTCCATCCCAAACTTGCAGCCAGATTCGGCAATTTCATTCACGTGGTGCTGGTTTTAGAAGCATGAAGTTTGCAAGAGTGAAGGGGTCATCAGTTCTTCCTCCATGGTTTCAGAGAGCAGCAGAGGCCAGGCAGAGTGCAGCAGGGGCGTCCCTGAATAAAGAAGGCCTTGATAGGCCATTGCGTGAAGCTGTGAATGTGAAGCCTTGTTGTCAGCGGAGACCCCAAGAAGACATTTGAGATGCCAGACCTGTGAGATATTTGCCAAGGAGAGCTGCATACGGGGAGTGGGTGGTACCAGCCTAAGAGAGAGATGTATTTTGCAAACAAAGCTGGAAGGGCTGAGCCATCTAAGCCCTTTGGAGGTCAAGTCCCAGAAGTTGCACATGGAGCTAATGGACTTGGTTTTTGCCCTGCTGGTTTTCGGTCTTGTTTTTGTCCAGATCGATAGTGGCCAGTACTTAGTGGACGTTTTCTCTCCAACTGAAAAGACAGGTTGGTTGAGTCTTACATGAGTATACCAGTGCAGGGACTTCACAGTACCAACAGGGTGCTACTGGGTGCATTAGCAATTGGAGGTTCCCTGTCTAGGGAATGCAGAAGGAAAAAGGATGTGTACCCTGGTTTGAGAAATTGGAAAACGTTTTAGTACACAGAGCTCTAGAATGAGGGCCAGCTTTAATACACGGGGCTCCAGAATGAGAGCCATAACCATGAGAATATAAAATGTGATATTTTCTGGCATGGCACACTAAATCTGTCATCTATCTCTGAGATATTTTCTAACATGGCATAGTAGATTCCTAACTTGGCACAGTAGGTCTCTGACCTATCTCTCTGATAATAACCTATTTCATTTTCTCTTCTTTAGATTACAGTTTCCTGTTGGGGTGTTTAAAACCACACAGTTAATGCAAATAAATGAAGTTTGTTTTGGTGTTAAGATCAGTTGAGGTTCTGTTCTTTAAGGGGTCACTCAGGTCTTGCGCCTGGCTCTCTTCACCAGTTCCATCTATGTGAGGACAAAGTCAGGCCTTGCTTGACCAGAGCTTCCCTTTAAAGCATGAGGTGTCTCTCCTCTATATGAACTTTCCTCCTTTGACCGGACACTGGTAGGATAAAGTCCTTTTAAGTGAATCTCCAAGACTTCCCTGGCATGGGATGACCGGTGACTCGCTGCCACAGGACATGCACAAAGTTGTGGATGCAGGACCCTAGGACCCAAGTCAACCTCACAGGGTAGGGGCCAAAATACTGTCCCATCAAATCCCTCTTGCCAAATCAGATTGGAGCTTTAAGTGTGGTTGCTAAACCTCCAAGAGGATTGTTTGAATTAACTTGGTACATACTTAAACACTGTTAATCAATTCTTAATTGCTGTGGCAAAAATATTCTGACCAATAATAAATGTTCATGGTAGGAGCCTGGTAGTGGCTGCAGCACAGGCTAAGGAAGGATGCTACTTACTGGCTTGTGTTGCTGGCTCATATTCAGCCTATTATTTACAATATAGAAATATCTGGCCAAGAATGGCATTGCCCACAATGGGCACAGGCCAGTCCAATGAAGGCAATTATTGAGGTTTCTCAGCTCAGGTATATCAAGTTGACATTAAACCTATGCAGTAAGTCCTACAATTCGTTCTTTATGATCTATGAAGGTCATTTAGGTACTCAAAGTACAATGATTTAAATCATGCAAGGCAAAAATTTCTAACAACATAGGCCATGAAACAAACCCAAGATAATAAAGGAGTTAAAAACAGTACCTTCTCAAATGAAGGCCATGTCACTTGTCCCCAGATTTTGAATTATAGCTTTGAAAAGGAAAAAGAAGAGGGGGGGCATTGTCACATACAAGCAGCAAGCCAGTGAACAGCATTCCTCCATGGCCTGTGCTTCAGCTCCTGCCTCCAGGTTCCTGTCATGAGTTCCTGCCTTGGGCTCTGTGAGTGATGAACTGTGACCCAGGAAATATAAGCTGAATAAACCCTTTCCTCCCCAAGTTGGTGTCAGTCAGAGTGTTTTGTCACAGCAATGGAAGACAAACTATGACAATGTGTGTCCTGGGAGTAGACGGACTGCACAAAAGATATCTGACTGTTGTGGGCTGGGGGATTTTTATTGTAAGTATTGTGGGTGTGAGACTACCGGATCAGGATATTGGCTCCAACATAGAGGTCCTATTAAGGTGATAAAAATAAGAGGAAAAGATAGTGAAAACTACCTGAGATGTCCTGAGCCCAGCAGAAGGTACCTGGAGGAGATGCCCCTCCCTCTGCCCCCTGCCAACTGGGATCACGAAGAGGCATCTGAAGGAGGCAAGCAAAGCAAGCCTTCAACACAGTGAAGAGGCATCTAGGACTCACATTGGAATACAGGCAAGGAGAATCCCATATGCCAGGATCACGAAGAAGAGACAACACTGGAAAGGGGAAGGATACTCCCTTGCCAAGCTTTACCAACCCTATGGAAGACTCCTGCAGTGGGATCCCTCTGGGGATGCCCCAGGACACAGACATCAGAAACAAAATTAGAAACATATTTAACGAACTACAAGATCATAAAGAACAAATTAAAGAACTAAGAAAAGAGAATGAGGAACTCAAGAAGGACCTAGAGAGAATGACAAGCTCCGGAAGGAAGTAGAAACACTGAAAAGATCCCATGCAGAAAAAGAAAAAGAAACCAACCAGCAAACAAAAGAGCTACAA
>VZQC01006234.1:351992-387396 GCA_009823505.1 Rhizomys pruinosus | reverse complement strand
TGTAGAAGAATGAAATTAAACCCCTACTTCTCACCCTGTACAAAAGTGAACTCCAGATGGATCAAAGACCTCAATGTGAAAACCCAAACTCTGAAGGCAATAGAAGAAAAAGTTGGCAGCAGACTACAAGACATAGGCATAGGAAAAGACTTCCTAAATCAGACAGCAGCTGCACAAGAATTAAGGTCGACAATTGCCAAATGGGACCTCATTAAACTCAAAAGCTTCTGTACATCAAAAGAAACAAGGAAGTGAAGAGAAATCCCACAGAGTGGGAGGAAACCTTCACTGCAGATACATCTGACAAAGCATTGATCGCCAGAATATATAAACTACTCAAAAAACAAAGAAGAAAGAAAACAAATGACCCACTCAATAGATGGAGCAAATAACTGAACAGAGACTTCACAAGTGAGGAATTAGAGATGTCTGAGAAACACCTCAAGAAGTGTTCAACATCACTATTCCTTAAAGAAATGCAAGTCAAAACCACTTTAAGATATCATCTTACTCCAATAAGACTGGCTAGGATTAAGAAAACAAATGATACCAAGTGCTGGAGAGGTTGTGGGGAAAGGGGAACACTCAACCACTGCTGGTGGTAATGTAAACTCGTACAGCCACTATGGAAAGCAGTGTGGAGAACCCTTGGAAGACTTGGAATGAACTTGCCACTTGACCCAGCCTTACCACTCCTGGGCATGAACCATCAAGACTCACGCCACCACAGAGATACAAGCACGGCCATGTTTATTGCAGATCTCTTCACAATAGCAAGGAGCTGGAACCAACCCAAATGCCACTCAACTGACGAGTGGATAGAGAAAATGTGGTACATCTACACAATGGAGTTCTATGCAGCAGTTAAGAAAGATGACATCACGAGCTTTGCAGGAAAATGGCTGGAGCTAGAGGACATCATGCTAAGTGAAATAACACAGTCTCAGAAAAACAAGCGACAAATGGTATCCCTTATCTGTGGATGCTAGTGGCAATTACCTAGTTGTAAGTATTTCTTGTGTGTTGCCCCCTGCGATTTTGTTCAAAGCAGTTGGGCATAATGCATATTGGAAACAACAACAACAACAACAACAACAACAACAACAACAACAGCAACAAGAACAACAGAAAAGACTGCATCAAAGAACTGACTGAAACAGTGAACTTCTGCTCAAAACAGTCAACTTCCTCATGGAGAATATTGAGAATGACTGAGAAAGAGATGAAAAGCATGTTTGGCAGAATGCATGAGCTCTTGGGGGTGGGGGAATGGGTGGGAACAAGGGTCTAGATTTGTTAAAAAAATTAAAATAAATTTATGTGAAAAAGAAATAAATAAATAAATTGAGAAAAAAATTGTGAAAACTTACAATGTAACCCCATTCAGGTGACATTCACTGACAAGGGGAAAAAAAAGGAAGAGAGCTGGGAAGTTGGAATGATATGGGGCCTTAGACTATAACAAGATGGCTATGAAAATGGGGTAATGTTCTCCATCGGGAGACAAATAAATCCCATTGCTAGTGAGATTCAGGTGGGGTCAGATGTCCCAAACCCAACCCCCAACAAAACAAAAACTATAACAAGCCCACCACCAACAGTAAATAGCACCATCCAACCTCACACCACCAACAGAGAATGTAAGGGTAAAGGAAAAAGAAAAGGACACAACAAGGGTAAAGCTAGGAGCAAAACTAGCCCCTGGGAAGCAGCAGTAGAGATAGCTTATGAAGCCCTGAATGAGACCAGGCCTGAGTTAACAGAGTCATGCTGGCTGTGCCTTAGTCCCGAGCCACCGTACTATGAAACCCTAGGGTATACTGGAAATTTTATGAAGAAAAACACATCCTCAGAATGTAGATGGGGCCCCCAATGGTCTAATGCAAAACAAATTATTAAAGGAACAGGGCTGACCTTACCCCTCTGGGGAACAAATTTCACTTGTATAAATCTGCCCTAGAAGTCTCTTCATGGGAGGGGTGTCAGAATGTTACTGGCAATACTGATGATGATGAATGGATAGTATCCTCAGAAGAGGGAATATATTGGCTATGTCAACACTTGGGCCTCATGCCCTGCATAGCAACTGCAGTTCTTAAACAGGACAATGATACCTGTGCTATGGTGGCAGTGATGACCCATGTATTATATCATTCTAATGAAGAAATGGCCACCAGACAGGGTAACCACAGGGAAAAGAGGGAACTCATTACTGCGCTGGCAGTCACTTCCCCTCTGGGGCTTGGAGCAGTGGGAACAAGTCTGGGAGGGGCCTCTCTGGCCCTGGTAAATACTAAATATCAAGAACTCAGGATGCAGATTGATATCAACCTCGATAGAGTGTAACCACTCTCAGATACTTCAAAAAATCCCTAGACTCCCTAGCAAGAGTAGTCCTCCAAAATCAAAGGGGACTGGATCTCCTAACACTTGAACAAGGGGGAATTTACAGAGCATTGGGGGAGGAATGCTGCTTTTATGCAGATCACTCGGGGATCATTACAAAAAATCTGGATGACATTCGAAAGGGAATAGAAGATAGGTGACTAAATTATGACCAGGGCTGGTTCAGCCAATGGTTTGACTATTCGCCATGGTTAACCACTCTTTTATCAGCCTTCGCCAGCCCACTTATAATAGCATTACTTGCTTGCACCATCGGACCCTGCCTTTTTAACAGGTTGACTCGGCTGATACAATACAAGGCCCAGGAAATCCAACTTATGACACTGCAAGCCAGATATGTCCCTTGATAAAACCCCCTGCCCACTGCCTTACACTGACGACGGGTAAGGGTCCTCAAAGAGAGGCCAAGACAGGGGACAGTGTGGTGAAGAGGGGGAGGGGAGAAGACACATGGTACCCAATGACGGGTAAGATCTGACTATCCCTAGGCAACCTAAGACAGGGGTTAGGCCAAAAGCCGCCTTTAACTCCCAATGACAGATAAGCCTAGTAGAGGTAAGCTCAGACAATCTTAGAAAGGGGCCATGCTGACAACCCACCAATACAAAACAAAAAGGGGGAGTTGTTGGGCCTTACATGCTCTCCAAAAGCGTGACCTGTTGGAAATTTCTAAGCCTGGCTCATGTCTTGCTGACTGTCCCCCGCCTACCAAATAACTTCAGCATAAGAGTTATGTAAACAACTGTAACCACAATGGTCACTATGACCACAAACTGAAGAGGGGAGGAAGAAAGAGGGGAATTCTGATAGGCTCAGAGGTACTTACCTACTCCTGGACAGCTCGCAATCAGTGCCTGTTTCCCATTAAGTTCTATGGAGTAATCATTACATACAGCCTGCGTGCTGCCTGGGCCTTTGACACGATTGGCTGCCTGTTTTGCACCATGGAAACCCCCTTTGTGGTTTTTGCCTTTATAACTGCTGTGCTGCCCACAATAAACCAGACCTTGCTTGACTTGGCTCCCCGCTCCCTCTGATTGTCTACAGGGACAGGAAGGCTGGGGAATGCGCCAGTGGATGCACCTGACCCTCCTTGATCCAGCTGGTCCCACGGGCCCAGGACTGGTTAAGACCCCTGAAGCCCCTGCACAGGATTAAAATGGAAAGATGTGAATCAAGAAATATGATATGGAAATAACATACAGTTTGTTTCCAAAGGATACAATTTTAATATAGGTGCAATGTAATAGGCTGTTGCAATTAAGCCATACCAGTTAGGCTCAGGAACCTAAGGGATAACTTTGTTCTTTGCCCTCAGAGGTCAACTAAGTCTTAGAGGATTATACATGGGGACATCTCTTGAAATGTCCTACAAATGTGGGTAACCAATCTTCCTGTCCAGGGAAGTCTTGGAGAGCCACTAATGCGACTTCAGTGTACGGTTTATTTGTTTTTATTTTTTTAATTTTATTTATTTTTGTATGTGTATGAATGTACTGTCTGCATGTAGGTTTGTGCACCCATGTTGTGTAATGCCTCGGAGGTCAGAAGAGGGTCTCGGATTCCCCTGGAACTGGAGTTCTCCTGGAATTGGAGTTACAGAGTTTTCTTAGCCGCCATGTGGGTGCTGGGGATCAAACGCGGGTCCTCAGCAAGAGCAGTCAGTGCTCTTAACCGCTAGGCTATATCTCCAGCCCCCCAGTGTACAGTTTATAAAGATGAAAGTCTCCTCATGCTTCAGAAAAGGAAGCCTGGTCTAGCAAGACCTGATTTTATCCTCGAGTTGATGGAACTGGTAATGATAAGCTGAAAGGAGCAGGGGGCTCCCACACTCCTCCCCCCACCAAACAAAACAAAACAAAACAAAACAAAACAAAACAAAAAACAAGAGACCCCTCAACACCAGTTTCTCAACTGACCTTGAGAAAACAAAAACCTTGGTTAATCTGTGCTATGTGGCCTTAAGCATCCATAAGGAAAGTATAACCAGATATAAATAATTATTAAGGCCAGAGAAAATGTACTGCAGACATAGAACTTGAGATCTTAGTAAAGAGACAAAAAGAAAAAAAAAGAGAGAGCATTGTTGTTTGGCCTGTCATCGATTCTCACTGTCAAGTGCATCAACACTGTGGCTGCCACTACTTTTTTTGCAGTCCTCAAAGACATGAGACACAGCAAATATACCAAAAATCAAGCAGGAATTGCCATTTTAATATCAGACAAACTAGATCTCAAAGTAAAACTAATCAGAAAATACAAAGACGGCCATTACATCATTATAAAAGAAGCAATTAATCCTTAATGTTCCACAATCATAAATATATGTGCACGAAACTCCAGTGCACTGAACTTTATAAACACAATCCTGAAAGGCCTTAAGGCAAAGATTAATCCCAGCACACTGATAGTGGGGGACTTCACTATGCACTGAGCTCTTTGGATAGATCAACTGGACAAAGAATAAACAAAGAGACATCTAAACTGATCAACACAATACAACAAATGGATCTCACAGACATCTACCAAATATGCCACCCAAACACCAGAGTCTATACTTTTGACTCAGCACCCCATAGAACATTCTCCAAAATCAATCACATATTGGGACACAGAAAAAAACTCAACAAATACAAAAGGATTAAAATAATTTAATGTATTCTGTCAGACCACAGAATCAATGAATCCAAAAATGGGATCTTTGAAAGGATAAAAAACATAAAAAGACCTCTAGCCTAGTTAACCCAAAGCAAACAAAGCAAACCGAAATCAATAGAATTTGTGATGAAAAGGGTAACATCACAAGGGAAAACAAAAATATCCAGACAATCATATGGGACTACGTCAAAAAACCTATACTCTACTATTTGAAAACCACGTGAAATGGATGAATATCTGAAGTCCTGGAATTCACCAAGGCTTAACCTAGAAGAGATTGACAGCTTAAATAGACCCACAATATTTGAAGAAATTGAAAATGTAATAAAAAAAAACCTCTCAACCCAAAGAAGTCCAGGCGCAGATGGTTTTACAGCAGAATTCTATAAACCATTTATAGAGGACTTACAACCATTACTACTCAAACTATTCGGAAGTATACAAACAGAGGTAAATCTCCCAATTCCATATATGAAGCCAGTATTACCCTAATACCCAAACCAAGCAAAGATACAACCAAAAAAGAAAACTATAGGCCCATCTCATTAATGAGCATAGATGTAAAAATATTCAACAAAATGCTTGAAAACCACATAACGGCCCACATCAAAAAAATCATCCATCATGACCAAGTTGAATTCATACCAGAGATGCAGGAATGGTTCAAAATACATAAATCAATATATATCATAAAACACATAAATGACTGAAAGACAAAAACCACACGATCATCTCAATTGATGCAGAAAAAAGACTTTGACAATATCCATCATCCCTTCATGCTTAAAGTTCCAGAGGGTATTGGACAGGAGGGAGCATTCTTCAACATAATCAAAGACATATATACAACAAACCAACAGTCAACATTATCTTAAATGGAGAGAAGTTAGATGCATTCCCCTTAAAGGCAGGAACCCAGCAAGTCTGCCCCCTATGACCAGTCCTCGTCAAGATAGTGCTTGAAATGCTTGTTGGGTCAATAAGGCAAGAAAAGCAAATTTTTAAGGAGTACTAATTGGAAAAGAAGAAGTCAAGCTATCCCTTTTTGCAGACAATATGATAGTTTACCTAAGGGATGCTACGACCTCCAACAGAAAACTCGTTGAAACAATAAAGACTTTCAGTAAAGTGGTGGGATACAAAAAAATCAGAAGCCTTTCTTTACACCAACAATAAACAAGTGTAGAAGGAATATAAGAAGACCTTCCTACTCACAATAGCCTCAAAAACAATAAAATACTTAGTAACAAACCTAACAGAAGGCACCAGAAATCTCTACCAAAAAATTTTAAACCCCTGAATAAGGATTTTGATGAAGATATCAGAAGATGGAAAGACCTCCCATGCTCATGGATTGGAAAAAAATTAATATAGTAAAAATTTCCATTCTACCAAAATTAATATATACATTCAAAGCAATTCCAGTTAAAATCCACAAAAGCTTCTTCACAGACTTGGAACAAAATCCTTAAATTTATATGTAAAAACAAAAGACCCTGATAAGCCAAAGAAATCCTGAGTGAAAACAGCAATATAAGGGGGAATCACTATACCAGACTTCAAACTATATTACAGGGATATAGTCCTAAAAACAGCCTGGTACTGGCACAATAACAGACCTGTAAACCAATTGAAGAAAATAGAAAATCCAAACTTGAGCTCATAGAATTTCAGAATCTCATATTTGACAAAGGGGCCAAGGAGACACAATGGAGAAAAGACACAATCTTCAGCAATTGGTGTTGGCAAAACTGGATCACCACTTGTAGGAGAATAAAATTAAATCCCTACTTCTCACACTGTACAAAAATCATCTCCAAATGTTTCAAAAACATCATTGTGAAACCTGAAACACTGAAGGTGATAGAAGAAAACTTTGTCAGCAAACTACAAGACAGAGAGGGTAGGAAAAGACTTTGTAAATCATAGAGCAGCTGCATAGGAAATAAGATTGAGAGTTATAAAGTGGGAGCTCATTAAACTCAAAAGCTTCTGTACAGTGAAGAAATCAATCAGTGCATTGGAGAGAAAACCAACAGAGATGTGTGCTGGATAGCTTTAGTGTCAACTTGACACACCTGAGTTGAGGGATCCTTAATTGGGGAATTGCCTCCATTGGATTGGCCTGTGGCCACATCTGTGGAGTATTGTCTTGATGGTCGAGCAGTGTGGGAGGGGCCAGCCCACAATGAGTAGTGCCACCCTGGGCAGGTTATTATGTACTGTATAAGAGGGCAGGCTGGGCATGAGTCAGGGGAGCAAGCCAGTAAACAGCATTCCTCCATGGCCTATGCTTCAGCTCCTGCCTCCAGGTTCCTGCCCTGAGTTCCTTCCTTGGGATCGCTAAGTGATGAACTGTGACCCAGGAGATGTAAGCTGAATAAACCCTTTCCTCCCCCAGTTGGTGTTGGTCAGAGTGTTTTGTCACAGCAATTGAAGACAAACTAGAACAGGAATTGGTACCAGAAGTGGGGTATTGCTGTGACAGACCTGACCTTGGTGTTTTGGGGGAGGATTTTAGAGGTCTTTGGAACTTTAGACTGGGAAGATCATTGAATGCCTGAAGATTGTTGCTGTGGAGCTTGGAGTAGTTTTGCTGAAAGAGTTGTAGAAGATGGAGGCCAGGCTTGTGAAGTTTCTAGTTTCAAAGGGAAGCAGGGATCATCAGGACTGTTTAATCTGTGGGTTCTGGTCAGCTGGGGCTGAAGAATCACCTGTAAGTAACAAGAGACCAGAACCTGAAGGGAAATCTTTGTTGTACTGGGACAATTGATGCTGGTCAGCTGGGGCTGAAAAATCAGCTGTAAATAACAAGAGACTAGCATCACTGGGGAGAAATCTTCTGGGAAGAATTTCTTCAGGGTCAGCACACAGAAGCTGTGATCCAGAAGGGTCCCGAGCCTCCATCTTGAGCCA
This sequence comes from Rhizomys pruinosus, assembly GCA_009823505.1. NCBI lineage: Eukaryota > Metazoa > Chordata > Mammalia > Rodentia > Spalacidae > Rhizomys > Rhizomys pruinosus. Next base: position 379,416 of record VZQC01006234.1, on the reverse strand, counting down.
GAAGCAGGAATTGGTAACATGTAAGAGTCTCCTATATGGTTCCAGTGTTTAAATTTGAGGTGGTCATAGAGCAGCTGAGGCTTGGCACTGTGAGAGGTCAGAAAAGACCATTGGTGGAAGTGCACCTTAGTTGCAGTGAAGACCCCAGGATTGCAGGGGTCATGGAGAGAAGATGAGGCTTTGCACCAGGAGAGGTCAGAAGAGACCATTGGTGAAGGTGCTTGCCTCAGTCTCAGTGATGACACCAGCTTTTTGGAGATGCCGGGACCTTGGGACAACCACCAAGAGCAGCTGCCGGTGTGAAATGGAGTCAGACTGGGTCTGCGAGATAAGCTGTGTGTGCCAAGGACAGCAGAGTCAGAGAAGGGGAGCTGCCAAAACCCTTTGGAGCCCAGAAGATCGTGAGTGAATCCCAGGTGTCCAGCCTTGAGCTACTTTGCTGGACATAGGTTTTGTTTGAGAGTGCCTGATTCTTCCCTTTGAAATAAGACAGTACTTGTTTTGGATTTTACAGCAGCCCACAGTTAAGAGACTTTTAATAGACTGTTAACTTTTAAGTGTTGGGGCATTTTAAGGACTGTGGGGCTTTTAAGGTTGTACTGTCTTAGGTTGTGATTAATGATAACATCGTACTTTGGGGATAAGAACTGGAAAGGTGATGGTTTAATAGTGATGTGTTTTGTGTGTCAAGCTGACAAGGGGTCAATTGTGCTGGATAGCTTTAGTGTCAACTTGACACACCTGGGTTGAGGGAGCCTCAATTGGGGAATTGGCTCCATTGGATTGGCCTGTGGCCACATCTGTGGAGTATTGTCTTGATGGTCCAGCAGTGAGAGAGGGCCCAGCCCACAATGAGTATTGCCCCCCTGGGCAGGTTTTGTACTGTATAAGAGGGCAGGCTGGGCATGAGTCAGGGGAGCAAGCCAGTAAACAGCATTCCTCCATGGCCTGTGCTTCAGCTCCTGCCTCCAGGTTCCTGCCCTGAGTTCCTGCCTTGGGCTCCCTAAGTGATGAAATGTGACCCAGAAGATGTAAGCTGAATAAACCCTTTTCTCCCCAAGTTGGTGTTGGTCAGTGTTTTGTCACAGCAATTGAAGACAAACTAGAACAGAGTGGAAGGAAACATTCGCTGATGATATATCTAACAGAGTATTAACTTCCAGAATATATAAACTACTCAAAAAAGAAAGAAGTAAGAAAATAAATGACCCACTCAAGATCTGGAGTAAACAGCTGAACAGAGACTTCACAAGTGAGGAAGCAAAGGTGGCTGAGAAACATCTTAAAAATGTTCAACATTGTTAATAATTCAGGAAATGCAAATTAAAACCACTTTAAGATATCATAACACTCCAATAAGACTAGCTAAGCTCAAGAAAACAAATGATACCAAATAATGGAGAGGTTGTTGCGAAAGGGGAACTGCTGGTGGGAATGTAAACTTGTACAACCACTATGGAAAGCAGTGTGGAAAACCATTAGAAGTGTCAAAATGAGCCTACCACCTGATCCAGCCATACTATTGCTGGGTATATACACACAAAACTCATCCTACTGCAGAGATACATGCACAGCCATGTTTATTGCAGCTCTCTTCACAATAGCAAAGAGTTCGAACCAACTCACATGCCCCTCAACCAACTAGTGGATAGAGAAAATGTGGTATACCTACCCAATGGAGTTCTATGAAGCAGTAAAGATGACATCATGAACTTTGCAGGTAAGTGGATAGAACAAGAAGGTATTATGCTAAGTGAGGTAAAACAGTCCCAGAATAATAAACAATGAATGCTGCCCCTCATTTGTGGATGTAAGTAAGACAAACTGAGTAACATTAATTGTATATTACTCTTTACTTAAGGCATCTGTGCTTTTAGAAGGTTAGCCCTTCACAGGCTCTAGAATTAACCTACCACTTATTTTCTGACTTTATAATTTTGGTACAAGAGTGGAGGATATATTTGCATTTTTTTTGAGCAATATAAAATTAAAAGGGAAAAATTAGAATTCCAAAATATGATTTGCGATAAAAAAACACAGTTTATTTTGAGATGGCATGATTTTAGTACATGTGTGACATCTATAAATGCATATGTTGAAACAATATGGATTGGACTGAACAACAATAACAAAAGAACTGGGATAAGGAACTGCCTGAAACAGTAGAGTTTTTCCCACCCAAAAATGATCTTCTGCTTTGAAAAATTTTGAAAAGACTCAGAAGGGGAAAAAGGACAATTGTGTCAGACTGTATGAACTTGTGAGGGGCAGGGGCATGGAAGGGGAAATGAGTCTAGATTTAACTGAGAAGTGATGTATGAAATGAAGCAAACTTTAATAAAATATTAAAAAATGATACACCATTAATTTTGGTATAGAACAAATGTTGCCACCATTAATTAAGAATTATCATCACATACATATCCACGGCATAAGGATCATCCATTAAGACCAAGTTGGACTCATACCAGAGATGCAGGGATGGTTCAACATATGTAAATCAATACATATCATGAAACACATAAATGGACTGAAAGATAAAAATCATGTAATCATTTCAACTGATGCAGAAAAAGCCTGTGAAAAGATCCAGTATCCCTTCATGTTTAAAGTTCTAGTGGGAATTGGACTGAAGGGACTATTCCTTAACATAATCAAAGCCATATACAACAAACCTACTACAAACAGCATAAATGGAGAAAATAAAATTAGAAGCATTCACCTTAAATGCAGGAACCTTGAAAGACTGCCCATTATTTCCACTGTTCTTCAGTATTGTATTCTAAATACTTGCCATGGCAATAATCCAAGAAAAGGAAATTAATGGAGTACTAATTGGGAAAAAGGAAGTCAAACTATCCCTCTTTGCAGATGATATGATAGTTTACCTAAGGGATGCTAAAAACTCTACCAGAAATCTCCTATAAATGATTAAGAGTTTCAGTAAAGTGATGGTATACAAAATTAACAGAAAAATCACTAGCCTTTCTCTACACCAAAAATAAGCAACTAGAGAAGGAATATAAGGAGACCGTCCCAGTCACAATAGCTTCAAAAACATAATAATAATAATAAAGTAACTAGGAACAAACCTAACCAATGACACCAAAGATCTCTACAACAAAATAATTTAAACCCCTGAAGCAGGATATTGAAGAAGACATCAGAAGATTCAAAGAGCCCCCCCCCCCATGCTCATGGATTGGAAAAATTACTATCATAAAAATGTCAATTCTACCAAAATCAATATAAAGATTCAATGGAATCCCAAGTATAATCTCCATGAGTTTCTTCACAGACTTGGAAAAAAAACCCTTAAGATCATATGGAAAAAAAAAAGACCCTGAGGGAAAAGTGCAGTGTAGGTATTCTTATGGCAGAAGCACTTAAGAGAGTTAGCAAGCAGCCTCCAAGTCTGGACTCCTGCTGATATCCTGCTTACCTGCTTACCTATGAAACCTGCCCTGGTGCCAAACTGTCTTTGATGCTTTAGGGCAAAGCGTTGATCTGGAGCAAATGGCCTGAAGTCCCATCTGTCCCAACTGCCTGTCCCAGCCCCCAATTCTGTGTGCCCCAGCCGCCTCCAAGTTTCTGTATAAAATACCCTGAGTTACAACATTAAACCACATTTTCCCCTTGTGGAATTACTCCTGGTCTCTATGAGTGCATCTTTTCTTTCTCTTCCGGTCTTATTCCCTATCTCCCTCCACCTCCCTACTTATGGCTCAAGCCTGGTGACTGTTAACTGGCTGGCTTGGGAATAGTCCCGAGACTTGCAGTGCTGCAGAACTCTGAGCACAGGTCCAGGGAAGATGAACATATACTGGAAGGCAGCACACGTGTGTCATACATTTAAAGGAACACCATACGGTAAACTCCAGATGACAAGTGGCATAAAGATGTGGGGCTCAACCTTCTATAAGAAGGAAAAAGGAAAAAAAGGTACTTTCTTGGGCTGTCTCTCTAAGCTCAACCTTTCCCTCACGAGGGGGAAAATTTTCTGAGGGTTCAGAGTAGGGAAGTAAACCACCCCTGAAAAGAAGGTTCAGGGTAGTGGCCAGGCTATTGGCACATCTTTGTGTAGGATAAGTTTTTCAACCTGTCTTTCAGCTCCTTTTCTCTAGCGGCCAGGCTATTGGCACATGCCCACAATGCTCTTCTCGTGTGGGATAAGTTTCAAACCTTCTGCTCCTACGTGTTTCTCTACTCACTAGCATTTCTGATCTTTCTCTAATGTAGTAGTCTGTACACTGATAATTACACAGTGCTCCTGCACAGAGCTTCTCCCTCATCAACCTAACCTGCCCTAGGCAGGTGAACATACAAGCAGTTGAGTTGCAGACCTGGGCCAATCACAAGGTGACATGATGACTGCATTAAGAGGAAAGCAGTGGAATGAGAACAGTACATAAACCATAAACTTACCCCCAACAAATGAGTCTGCATCAGTTCCCCTTCTGCCCAGATTCACCTGACTCCCAGGGTCTGTGTTTTGTTGACTCTGTTCCATGCCTCCTACACCCTTTTGGTCATGGTCAGACCATGAAATTCCCTGGCAGGCCTGGGAGATTGACTACATCTGGCACCCAACTTGGTTTTTCAAACCCACCCCCCTCCCTGTGCTAGCAGGGTACCCCATTCCTTGATTGGTGAGTAGGCCCCCTTTTGTGTTCTTTGTTCTTTCGGCTGAGCTAGGGTGAGCTCCCGGCTCCAAACCCCCCCTCTCCTCACTTACCATTTCCTGCCTCATAGATAATATTCCTCCCCACATTCAGGAGCCACAGATGGCTGCCCTAAAGGCTCTCCTCCAGACCTGTGGCCTGAAACTGAAATCCTAGGAATTGGATTCATTTGGGAGAAGGTTATTTGCATTGCCCCTTGTTCTAGTTTGTCTTCCATTGCTGTGACAAAACACTCTGACCAACACCAACTTGAGGAGGAAAGGGTTTATTCAACTTACAACTCCTGGGTCACAGTTCATCACTTAGGTTCATCACTGGGTTTGAATTGTTGGCCTGCTGGTCTGGCCACTCCTGGAAATTCCCCAGCCAGGCGTGGTGGGCCACACCTTTAATCCTTGTATGCCCTCAATCCCAGCACAGCCAAGGTTTAAAAAGTGGTGTTTATATGAGCCATTTCATTTTCCATCTCTTATTAAATTGGAAACAAACCCAGTTAGGGATATTTATTACATTTGAACATCGCCCTGACTGCTCTGGTTACCACTTAGAGCCTCAGAGTGTGGCCCAGCTTCAGTTTTAACTATAGTAATTGTTAAGATAAGAATGGACCCTAAACCCACAGAAACACAGAGATGTCTGTGAGGCTAGAGCTAGGCAGTGCAGTGGCACAGCTACAAGCTGAGTAGACCAGGCACTGCCAGCAAATAGCTGGATTTTCCCAGAGCCTCACCAGAACCAACGCTGCCCCAAACTCAAATTTAGACTTCTGATTAATGTTTGCACTTTGAAGCTACCTAGTTGATTGTTGATTTACTTAGAAGGGAGAGAGAAAATGCAAGCCAGAAGCCAGTTTGAGGATTTAGAGACAACTCTCCAGAAGACATCTATCCCCAGACTTCTAAGTGATTTTTCTAATAATGCTTTTTGTACAATACAGATCTATCCTCTCAAGCTGTACAAACCAGAGACCAATGGCTGTGACAGGCCATACAGTAGGGGCCCAAGGACCCCACACTAGACTGGGTCCAGACTCCAGCAAGCTTATCTGGGAAGGTGACATCCTTTGTCTCTAATGACCTAGTATGGTGCCTGTCAGTAGCTGTGAGAAGCAGGCTGCTTCATGAGCAGCACCTTGGTTAAAACATGTGTTTACAAAAATCTACTCAGATGGTTTTAAAAATATAAAGATCATTAGTGTAGAATTTCTGAGTCAGAAACAAATAAGTGACCCAAGAATCCAATTAATCTTAAATTAAAAATAAGAAAATTTAACTCACAGCTAGACGACCTCAGTATTTTATAAACTGTTAAGTTTAAAATGTTGTTATGTTGACTGTTATAAACTTCAGTGACATATTATACTCTGATTTAAGTTTTCATCTCTGATTTAGAGTTTTCATCAAGGTGTTGAAGTTTTGGGTTTGAAACTTGTTAAATGAATAGGCTCACATCTAATGCTAATGATTTATTTGATATCAAGTTGATTCACAAGTAAACTATCATGTGAGCTAAAACTGTTAAATTATACTGTGGTCCTTGTTCCTTAAAATATAAGTTCATTTTAAAGAATGATAACTTCTGTTCTAGGGTGCAATTTATTTCCACACATTACACATGTGGGGACATTTGCCAGACCTAGGTAAAATATCTCTATGCACTTAAAGATAATTGGTCATTCAAAACCTGCTCCCAAGCTGGCATGAATATCTCACAGTTTATAATTGTGTATTTGAGATAACTGTCCCATCTCTTTACATGGGAAATAAATATTAATTACTTTGTAACTCTGCACAATTAAGGGATAATCTGTTTATGAATGTTAAGTTTCATGGTATTAAAAAGGATACAAAAAGGTGAAAAATGTTAAAAATGTATTTTTAGTAAGGATTTTTGTGAAGATATGATGAGAAAGTCTATTCAATTGTTAAAAGTTTGAGGAGATCTGTTATGGTAGGTAAAAGTTGAGACTATATGACTACACTTAATTTTCTAAGGTTCAGTCAACTAGTTTAAAAAACAAAATGTTGACGGTGGAGTCTTGCTTGACTCAAAGAGACACTCATTTGATCAACTTGATTGAACATACAACCCCTCACCCCCCGCTGGAAGGTGGCGCTGTGGGGGTTTGGGCACAACAGCCTGCAAATTGGTTTTACATGAAGGATGCTTGTACTCATGGATTATCACTTATAGCTAAAAATGAAAAAAAAACTGAGAGAAAGATGCAGGACAGTTATGGGAGAATGCATGATCTGGGATGGTGTGGGGGGGGGGGAAGGGAAAGGGAAATATGCCTGAACTTAATTGGAAAATGATGTATGAAATGCACAAAGCATCAATAAAAATGTTAAAAAAATCAAAATGTATATCTAGTCAAGGTTTGTTTAAGAATGTTCAGTTTTTGTCCAACCCTTATATCCATATCACATGACACTTCAAGTTACAATAAACTGATAAGATACCTGTATTAAATTAAATTGGTATAAACACTCAAGCTAGTTTACTAGTGGCCTGAGTAGGATTATAAATATACAGAATTAATTTTCAGTCCACTTCTGGCTTGATCCTGATTCCCTGTTACAGGTTTGGATTAAATGGGCATAGACAAAAAGAGGGTTACCTATGGCTACTGAAATGTACTTTATGTTTCTTGCAAGAGTTGCTTTTGATATTTCATTTGACCTAACCAGGTAATTTGGCTCAAAAAACTAGGTTCTATCTCCCTGAACCACCTGCATGCAGTCCAGGAGGAGAGAGTTTGGAAGAGCTTGGTAATCCTTATAAGTTTATTATCCTATCTTCTCGTGTGGGTTACAACTCCTGTCTTTCTGGGAAACTGTAAATCAGGAAAAGGGGTCTGAAAAAGAAAAATATTGCTCCTGTCTGCAGTAATTGTAGTAAACAGTTTACATTTAAGATAAGCCTGAAATTGTTTAATTCGATCTTGTGGGTTATGGATGCTTAAAGTATGGTGTTAAGTCCCTCCTCCAGTCAGTATTATTCAAGGCTGCTTGAACTTTTGTCCAAGCCTTATGTAAAATATTATACAGTAATCAAATGTATTAGACTGGTGTAACCCAGACTTTCTCAATGGATAACCACCATAAATAATGCCCATACTAATTTGGCCAAAAAGAAGAATTAGTTAATCTGGGCTAACTCTATGGACTTAAACACCCAAAAGAAAGGTATAACCAAAAGATAAGTAATCATTATATTTCCTTTAAATTCTAAGATATTGTGCCTCCAAACACCAGATTTTAAATCATTTAAAGTCATACAAGACCTGTTGTTACCAAATAATCAAGTTACTTTCTCTGTATTTAACCAACTACCTAAGGGAAAACTCACACCATGACTATCGAAATTTCCTGGAAAGCAGATGTTGAGTCCAGACACCATGTACAAATGAACAAAAGGAGAAGCCCAGTACTGGATGCTTCAGAATCTCTTGTTGAGAAATTCTAATGGACTTTCAAGTTGGACATTTAATTCACCCTGTTCCTCTCATCCCTGCCTAAAAAAATCACCTAGCTACTCTCACATTGACAGGCACCAGTCAAGGATTTTGTTCTCCCTGTAACTATACTTTTGGGGTCTTTTAGGTAGATCCACTGAGCAGGCGTACCCCAGTTGCCACCTCCTACACACCTTTTCAACATGGAAGAAGTCAGGCAGTCAGTACCCTGATTCACTCTTTGCAAATGGGGTAACCTCCTCAGAGGGTGTTCTAGTTGGTCTTCCATTATTGTGACAAAACATTCTAACTGACACCAACTGGGGGAGGAAAGTGTTTATTCAGCTTAAACCTCCTGGGTCACAGTTCATCACCTAGGGAGTCCACGGCAGGAAATCAGGGCAGGAACCTGGAGGCAGGAGCTGAAGCACAGGCCCTGGAGAAATGCTGTTCACTGGCTTGCACCCCTGGCTCATGCCCAGTCTGCCTTCTTATACAGTATACAACAACCTGGGATCTCCCAAGACCACCTGAGTCACAGGTAAGAGCTGGGTACTTCATCCAGGTGGATTGTTGACTGGAATTCATTGTCTTTGTTGATCTTTCGCCCAATTGGCTGGTGTGGCTGTGGGGGTGGAATTATCCTCCCAGCTGGTATAAAAGCTGGGTTTCTGTGAGTCTGGAGATTGAGATCAGGGATCTCTTAAGACCACATGAAGCACACGTACTGGGCCATGGGCTAAAGAGCACCCAGCGGCCTACAGAGCACACCCACTCCAACTGGGATTACCGAAGGAAAGAGTGTCCAAGGGAATTATTTGGAGAACCTTCAGAATAGAAAGAGAAGAGTGAGTTAGACTTCCAATAGAAAGCCTAGAGAGCTTAGAGTAGTCAACACTCCATAAGCAAGGAGTAAAGGAGAAAAACAAATCAATCAATCAAAAAAAAAAAGGTAGTCATCTGAAGGAGGCAAGCAAAGCAAGCCTTCAGCACAGTGAAGAGAGATTTGGGATTCACATTGGAATACAGGCAAGGAGAAGCCCATATGCCAGGGACGCAAAGAAGCGACAACATGGGAAAGGTTCAGGATAATCCAACACCAAGCTCTACCAACCCTATGGAAGATTGCTACAGTGGGATCCCCCTGGGGCTGGCCCAGGTCACAGACATTAGTACAATGGTGAACATACTTCAAGAAGTACAAGATTATAAAGAGCAAATCAAAGAATTAAGAAAAGATAATGAAGATCTCAAGAAGAACCTAGAGAGAGAGAATGACAAACTCTGGAAGGAAGTAGAAACACTGAAAAGATCCCATGTTGAAAAAGATAAGGAAACCAACCAACTAAGCAAAGAGCTACGGGAAGAGAAGCTCCAAAAGGAAGTGGAAATACTAAAGAAATCAGAAAACAAAATGAAAAAGGAAATAAAAACTCATCCAATCAAGAGGAAAGGAATGGAAAAAGCCTCAGAAGCAGAATGGAGGAAGCAGAACAAAAAATATCAGACCTGTAAGATAACACAGAACAACTAAAAACCTCAAGTAAAGATTGTGAAAAATTTAAAAATACACAAAGTGGAACAACCAGGAAATGTGGGACACTATGAAAAGATCAAACCTCTGCATCATAGGAATAGAGGAAGGTGAAGAATCCCAAGAGAATGGTATTGATCAGATCTTCAACAGAATAATAGATGAAAATTTCCCCAAACTAAAAACAGACAAACTAATAAAATACAAGAAGCATATAGAACTCCAAACAGACAAGATCAGAAAAGAAACTCTCCATGCCACATCATAGATAAAATGCTAGACACCCAAAACAAAGACAAAATCCTTAAAGCCACAAGAGAAAAACAACAAGTGACCTATAAGGGGTAAAAACCTATCAGAATTACAACTGAATTCTCAGTGCAAACTATGAAAGCAAGAAGAATGTGGAGCAAAGCATTAAAGGACAATAGGTTCCAACCCAGGTTACTATACCGAGGAAAAATGTTGGTTATAGTTGAAGGACATAAAAAAAAAACCTTCCATGACATAAAAAAGTTGAAAGAATACATGTCTCGAAAACTAACCATTCAGAGAATACTTGAAGCAATTCAAAGGACAGAAGAAAAGAGCAACCAACCCCAGGCACCTAGAAAGAGAAATCAATAAAAGCATAGCTGCAGAAGTAAAAACCTAAACCAAAACTACAAAAGAATAATGGACTAAATTACTCAATCAGAAGACAGAGATTGGGAGATCGGATTAGGAAACAGAACCCATTGATATGCTGTCTACAAGAAACACATCTTACTTTCATGGACAGGCACCATCTTAAAGTGGAAAGATGGAAAAAATTATTCCAAGAAAACGGTACCAAAAAGAAAGCAGGTGTTGCTATTTTAGTATCAGAGAAAGTAGACTTCAAATTAAAATAAATCAGAAGAGACAAAGGAAGCCATTACATTTTTATCAAAGGAAAAAAATCACCAAGAAGATTTTACAATTCTGAATATATATGTACCAAACTCTGGTGCACCAAACTTCATTAAGAAAAATCTCTAGGACCACAAATCACAGACTAACCCCAGTACACTCATAGTAGGGGACTTCAATACCCCACTAAGCCCTTTGGACAGGTCAACAGGACAAAGAAGAAACAGAGAGACATCTGAACTGAATGATATTATACACCAAATTGACCTCACAGACTTCTACTGTATATTTCATACTTATACCAGAGAATACACTTTCTACTCACACCCAACAGAACATTCTCCAAAATCGATGACATACTGGGACACAGAAGAAACTTCCACAAATACAAAAAGATTGAAATAATTTCATGCATTCTATCAGACCACAGTGCAATAAATCTCAATATCAACACCAGGATAAGCACTACTATCTACAAGAACACATGTAGACTAAACAACACACTCTTGAACAATGAATGGGTCAAGGAAGAGATAAAGAAAGAAATAAAAGCATTCCTGGAAATGAATGACAACGATAATACCAGACAACAAAACATATGGGATAATTTAAAAGCAGTTATAAGAGGGATGTTTATAGCCCTGGTTGCCTACAGTAGAAAAACAGAAAAAGCTCAAGATAATGATCTAATACTGCAGCTAAAAGCGCTTGAGAGGCAACAACAGATGAACCCTAAATGCAACACACAGGGAAAAAATAACAAAAATCAGAGCGGAAATCAATGAAATAGAAACAAAGAAAATGATACAAAAAATCAATGAATCCAAAAGTTGGTTCTTTGAAAGAATAAACAAGATAGATCTCTAGCCAAGTTAACCAAAAGAAGAAGGAACAACTTCAAATCAATACAATCCATGATGAAAAGGGAAATATCACAACAGACAATGAAAAGATCCAGAAAATCATACGGGAATACTTCAAAAACTTATACTCTACCACGTTTGAAAAAATAGAAGAAATGGATGAATATATGAAATCCAGGGATTCACCAATGCTCAACCAAGAAGAGATCTACAGCTTAAACAGAACCATAATAAATGAAGAAATTGAAGATGTAATGAGAAAACTCCCAACTAAAAAAAGCCCTAGCCCATATGGTTGCACAGCAGAATTCTGTAAAACATTTCAAAAAGACTTACAACCATTATTACTCAAATTGTTTAGAAGGATACAGAGGGAATTCTCCCAAATTCCTTCTATGAAGCTACCATCACTTTATTACCAAAATGAGGCAAAGATGCAACCAGAAAGGAGAACTATAGAGCCATCTCCCTAATGAACACCGGTGACAAAATTCTAAACAGGATACTGGCAAATAGCATACAGACGCACATCAAGAAGGTCATCCATCATGACCAAGTTGGTTTCATACCAGAGGTGCAGGGATGGTTCAACATATGAAAATCAATAAATATTATCAAGCATATAAATGGACTGAAAGACAAAAAATACACCATCATCTTAATGGACACAGAAAAAGCCTTTGACAAAATCCAGCATCCCTTCATTCTTAAAGTCCTAGAGGGAATTGGATTTGAGGGATCATTCTTCAATGTAGTCAAAGTCATATACAGGAAACCCACAGCCAATATCATCCTAAATGGGGAAACGACAGAAACATTCCCTTTAAAGGAAGGAACTCGGCAATGCTTCCCCCTGTCACATCTCCTCTTCAATATGATGCTTGAAACACTTGCTAGAGCAATAAGGCAAGAAAATGAAATTAAATGAATACTAATTGGAAAACAGGAAGTCAGGCTATCCCTATTTGCTGATGATATGATTGTTTACTTAAGGGATGCTAAAAACTCCAACAGAAAACTCCTAGAAACAATTAACAGCTTCAGCAAAGTGGCAGGATACAAAATTAAACTAAAAAAATCAGTAGCCTTTCTTTATACCAAAAACAAACAACTGAGGAAGGAATTCAAGGAGAACTTCAGACTCACAATAGCCTCAAAAACAATAAAATACCTAGGAACAAACCTACCCAAAGACACCAAAGACCTCTACAGCAAAAAAGAAAATTAAAGCTTTGAAGAAGGAAATTGAAGAAGACATTAGAAGATGGAAAAACATCCCATGTTCATGGATTGGGAAAAATAATACAGCAAAAATGTCTATTCTACCCAAACTCCTGTATAGATTTAATGAAATCCCAGGTAAAACCCCCAAGAGTTTCTTCACAGGCTTGGAAAAAAAGTCCTTAATTTCATTTGGAAAAACAAAAGACCCCAAATAGCCAAAACAACCTTCAGTGAAAAGAGAAATACAAGGGGGATCACTATACCAGACTTCAAACTATACTACAGGGCTGTAGTCATAATAAAATCTTGGTATTGGCACAAAAACAGACCTGCTGACTAATGGAACAAAAGTGAAGTTCCAAACTTGAGCACATACAATTTCAGCCATCTCATATTTGACAAGGAGGCCAAGAAGACACAATGGAGAAAAGACAGCATCTTCAACAAGTGGTGTTGGCAAAACTGGATCACCACTTGTAGAAGAATGAAATTAAACACCTACCTCTCGCCCTGTACAAAAGTCAACTCCAGAAGGATTAAAGAGCTCAATGTGAAACCCCAAACTCTGAAGGCAATAGAAGAAAAATTTGGCAGCTGAGTACAATGTATCACCATAGGAAAAGACTTCCTAAATCAGACAGCAGCTGCACAAGAATCAGGTTTGACAATTGACAAATTTGGTCTCATTAAACTCAAAAGCTTCTGTATATCAAAAGAAACAATCAAGGAAGTGAAGAGAAATCCCACAGAGTGGGCGGAAACCTTCACTGCAGAAAGATCTGACAAAGTATTGATTTCCAGAATATATAAACTACTCAAAAAACAAAGAAGCAAGAAAACAAATGACCAACTCAAAAGATGGAGCAAAGAACTGAACAGAGACTTCACCAGTGAAGAATTAGAGATGGCTTAAAAACATCTTATGAAGTGTTCAACATCATTAATCATAAAGGAAATGCATATCAAAACATCTCTAAGATATCATCTTACTCCAATCAGACTGCCTAGGTTCAAGAAAACAAATGACACCAAGAGCTGGAGAGGTTGTGGGGAAAGAAGAACACTCATCCACTGCTGGTAGGAATGTAAACTCATACAGCCACTATGGAATGTAGTATGGAGAACCCTTGGAAGACTTGGAATGAACTTGCCACCTGACCCAGCTGTACCTCTTCTGGGCATATTCCCACAAGTCCCATCTTAACATAGAGATATGTGCACAGCCATGTTTATTGCAGCTCTCTTCACAATATCAAGGAGCTGGAACCAATCCACGTGTCCCTCAACTGACGAATGGATAGAGAAAATATGGTACATCTACACAATGGAGTTCTATGTAGTGGTAAAGAAAGATGACATCATGAGTTTCACAGGTAATTGTATAGAATTACAAGATATGTTAAGTGAAGTAACACAGTCCCAGAAAAACAAACAACGAATGGTATCACTCATCTGTGGATGCTAGTGCCAATTACCTAGTTGTAAGTATTTCTTGTGCCCCGCCTCTTGAGCTTTTGTCCAAGTAGTTGTTAGTGAAGCATATTGGAAACAACAACATAAAGGACTGCATCAGAGAGCCGACTGAAATGGTGAACTTTTGCTCAAAACAGTGAACTTCCACATGGAGAATTTTGAGAAACACTGAGAAAGAGATAAAAAGCATGTTTGGCAGAATGCATGAGCTCTGGTGGGGTAAGGGGGTAAGGTGGGGTCATGGGTCTAGATCTGATTAGTAAAATCAATGTATTCTACCACAATATATATATATGATATAACATATTATATAATTATATATATATATAATCTTGTACAAATATATATTATATATATATATTATATATATAATATATATATATAGATATAAAAATAGATAATGGAACCTGCCAGCCATGATGACATTGGCCTTTAATTCCAGCATTCCAGAGGCAGAAGAATGTGGATCTCTGTGAGTTTAATTTTAGATTGGTCTGCATAGCAAGTTACAGTGCTCTTGTGACTACTGGGAAACCCTATATCAAAAAGACTAAACAACAGCAACAACAATATATCCAAAATTCATGTGTGTCGTTGTGGTTTTCATTGTTCAATGTCTTTGAGTCACGCATGACTGCATTCCACACACTGTCCTTCCCTTCTTGGCTCAGCTCCAGGACTTGTCTCCTGCCTGCAGGCCAACAATCTTTAGGCTTAGCTCCAGCAAGAAAGGGGGAGGGAAAACCTTGGGAGATCACCCATGGAAGTGAACATTCTCACATGCACAGGGAGAGCCGGGGAGGATAGGAACTCCGTTTATTTTCTTTCAGTGAGGTCTATATATTTGAAGGCTACTGTGTGTGCCGTGGGCAAAGAAGTGGGGAGTAGGTGGAAGGGAGGGGTGAGCCAACTTGGTTCTAATCAGAGGGCTGCAGATCTCCAGTTTGTGCAACAGGTAACTAGAGGTGTGACATTTTGCTCAATGCCTAGAGGGAAGGGGCCTAGTACTTTGCAGAGATAGGGTGACGCAAGAACCATTGTAATATCCCATCCCGAATCTTCCTGCTACAGATAACTCTGAATTCCCACAGGGATATCAAATAACTGGAGATCTCCCGGGACAGGTCTTACAAGTTCTCACTTCAAGCCCAACACAAAGTTTCATCCCCACACATATGGAACCACAAAAGACCCTAGATAGCAAAAAACAATCTTGAGCAAAAAGAACAATGCAGGGGCCATCACCATACAAGATTTCAGGTTATATTACAGAGCTGTCATTATATAAGCAGAATGGTACTGGCATAAAAATAAACACATAGATCAATGGAACAAAAGACCCATACATAAATACATACAGTTTCAACCACCTGATATTTGACAAAGGTGCCAAGAAAACACATTGGGGGAAAATATCTTATTCAACAAATGCTACTGGCAGAGCTGGATAACCACCCATAGAAGAATGAAATCGGATCCTTATATTTCTTTCTACACAGATGTCAAATCCAAGTGGATCAAATATCTCAGTATAAAATCTGAAGCTCTGAAACTGATAGAAGAACAAATGGACAGTACCCTCCAGGATGTGGGAGTAGGAAAGGACTTTCTTAATGGGACATCAATGGCTCAGACATTAAAGTCAACAATCAATAAGTGGGACCTTATTAGGCTACAAAGCTTCTGTACAGCCAAAGAAACAGTCAAGGAAGTGAAGAAGAAACCCATTGAGTAAGTTTTCTAAATTATGTGTCCATTGAATTTATATTTTGTTTCATTTTTAATATTTTACATATTATTTATATTTTATATATATGAGTGTATAGCCTGGATGGATGTAAGTGCACCTATGTTGTGCAATGCCCGTGGATGTCAGTAGAGAGTGTCAGATCCCATGGAACTAGAGTTATGGGGGGTTGTTAGACACCATGTGGGTTCTGGGAATTGAACCCAAGTCCTCTGCAAGAGCAGCCAGTGCAGTTAACTGCTGAACCAACTCTCCAGCCCCTACATTTTTGTTTGTAAATCCGTTGGAAGAAGTCTGTGTCATTTTCCTGGGGAGGTGAGTACACTAATACTTATTAATGAGCAATCTGGTTATTATATTTTTATTTTCTGTTTGGGTTTAGTCCTATTCTGTGTTTCCATAATTATACTTTTTTTTTTCTTTTTGTAGATTCTAGAATGTGCTCATTTCTTTTTTTCATGGCTTTTATTGCTTTGGAGGTACTTTGGTGGATGTGAATTCTATCAGCCAACTGGTATCATGGAAGATTTTCTTTCAGTTTCAATTTTGGTATACAATTTTGCTGTTTAAAATATTCTGTTGGCAACTATGACCATAGAACTTAGAGTACTTTGCATTATGCTTTTCTGACTTTTAGAGTTTGCATTGAAAAGTCAGCTAATGTTCTGAAGGTTTTCTTGGTAAGTAATTTGTTTTCCTCTTCTATATTTCAGTAGACTCTCTTTGCTCCATTTATTTAATGTTTTTACTATTACACCCATGGTGAGTTCCTTTTCTGGTGCTGTCTATTTGGGGTTATGTGGGCTTCTGGTATCTGTATTTTTTTCCTTAATTTAGGAAATTTTCTTCCACAATCCTGTTGAAGGTCTCATCGGTGCCATTAACCATAGGTTCTTCTCCTTCCTCTATGCATGTGATACACAGATTTGGTCTTTTGATGGTGTCTCACATATCCTACATAATGTATCCTTTTTAAAATTTTTCATATTCTTGACTGAGTGGTTCATTTCTTCAAATTTATTATCCATTCTTGATAATCTATTTTTCATTTGACTCATTCTACTGCAGAGGCTTTCTTTACTCTTTTCAAAATTAGTCTACTGAGTTTTGCAATTGCATCTTCATTTGAACCTGAGTTGTTTATAATATTTTTACCACTTTCAAGAGTTCACTTTTAAAATCCTGAACTGTCTTTGTTATTACATTCAAACATGTATTTATATTTTTTGAGTATCAGTAGTTTATTCCTATCCTCTTTGATTTCTTTGAGTTATGTGTTTCTGTGTTCTTTAAAATCATTTAATTCTTTGACCACTATTATTTATTTATTTCATTTAATTCTGTGTCCTGTAGTTCTTCTCATAAGATCTCCTTGTAGAAAAATTCTATAGGACTGGTAAAATTTGACGGTGATGTTTCATCTTGTTTTTTTTTTAATTTTTTTATTATTATTTGTGTTTCTGCATTTTGACCTGTGTACATGAATTTCTTTTGATGTTTGTGCATCTAATATGAATTTCAAGCCTTCCTTTATTGAGTTGAAGTTTGATTCTGTTTCTGTTGATGGAGTTTGGTTGCATTCTGAACAACTAAGGATAATTACTTGATTTATGCTTCAGGTTCTCACTTATGATTTTTTTTCTGGCAGTACTAGATGGTTTGAGGCCAGAAAGGGGAGAGTTTGCCAGCAGGGTTAAGGGGCCTATGGACTTAACAGGAATTATGTGGCTAAATTAGGCAAGTTATGTCTAGAAAAGCAGTGTAGATATAAGCTTTGTAGCATCTAGGAACTGAGTTGTTCTGTTCCCAAAGGGTAGTGGTGACCTGGTGGGCGGGATCTGGTTATCTGATCAGGTTACTTTGGATATCTCTCCAGAAGTTTCTGAAGGAAAGGTCCTGCCTAGATCAAAGGCAGGCAGATGGTAATAAAATAATCCAGTTCTGACCAGCTAAGTAGAGAAAAATCTGGTCCTTGGAGCACTGAGAATGGGCTGGTCCCAAAGTGGTAGTGTTAGTGATCAGGTGGATGTAGTTTGGTTTACTCACCAGGATATTCAGGTACTCTCTAGCAGTAGTCACAAAAAGTAGTCTATACTCAAGTAAGCTGGATCTGATAGCTAAGCCAAGATATGAGCCCTAGTGAAGCTGCTGAATTTTCAGTTACAAATATATAAATATTAATTTTGAAAAACAAAAAATGTTTTAAATATTCATTTTAAAAACTGATTATAATTTACTTGTCTAATAGAAGAAAAACATATGTGAATTACAGAAGGATGACCTCCGTCATAAAAATGTAATAAAATCATGAGAAATATGCACATTCTATCTATCCAAGTAAAGCATTGGATTGTGCTGAAACCCAGGTGTACTGATGATGTATTCTGAAAGGATCTAAAGAAGAAAGAGCTGAATTGGCCTAAAGAAGTTTCATAAATGCAAAACCATCTGTCTAATAACTTTTTGGTATTAAAAACAGTTTTTACAAGCTGAAGAGATGGCTGAGTGGTAGAGGATTTAATGTTCTTCTAGATGACTGGAGTTTGGTTTCCATTTCCATGTCAGGGGTTTCATCACTGTCCCAAACTACAGGGGCTCTGATGCCATCTTCTGATATTTTTGAATATTTGTACATATGTGGCAAGAACACACACTCACACACACACACACACACACACAGGGACATAAGTAATACAAATATTTCTAAATGTTGCAAAATAACGTATAATTTTGAATGTTAAAAGAACAAATTCTGTGCTAGAGAAATGGCTCAGAGATGATATTCACAGGCATTGAACAACACATTTACACTTACATGCTGGGAATAAACTCACAAATAAAATAAAAAATACTAAAATGTTTTAAAAAGAAATTATCCAACATTCAACTTTGGGCTTTTTCAAAATTGTTTTGACAATCTTTCTTCCTGATGGAATCTGTTGTACCTCTTTTCATTAACACTTTGTTATTCTGAGTAATTAAGTTTACAGGTCTGTAATTTGTATAATCTATGCAGTTCTGCAGTAATTAAAATGTCTTATAATTGAAATCACTTTGACTTTCTCATAATTGTACTTAACTATTTAATACATTACATACTTTTAGATACATTATAGTAATATTTTCTTTTCAACTAAGAAATTGATTAAAATTATGTTCCTATTATTTAATTTCTAGAGTATGAAGGAAGCAATAAAATCCATTTCTGGGAGACAGGCCCAAAGGTCCAGCATCAGTGACATTCTAAACTCCCTACCTACTACCTGGGGATTACCTGGGGCCCATCACTCTCCTCCAGGTTAGGGGATATGGTGTGGAAGTTGTGTAAATACAACTCTCCCAATGAGCATGTGAGTCTGACCTCGACCCTGTCCCCAACTGTGAGGCGGCTGAATTCCAGACTCCCTACACACTAGCTAGGGAACACTTGGGGCTTCACCCCTGGCTGGAGGCCAGGCTTTCTCGCACTGGACACAGATCCAGATGTTTAAAACCAGCCCTGGGGAGCAGAATTCACATGGTGTGGGGTTCAAGCCTGCATGATTGTAACCTGTCTTGGGAATCCGGAGGAGTTCCTGACTACAGGAGCAAGAACAAGCTGGTCTCTCCAGTACAAAATCAGAAGGGAAAACCTGAAACTTAGACCAAGAAACATTTCATACCTAATAAGCAGGCCATGTAGGCTCCTGAAGAATACAAACAAAGTCGATCTTCAATTCAACAAAGGAACATTTGAGTTTCATAACAGAATCACAACCAACAAAAGAATTCACATGCCAAGACCACAACAAAAAAACAATAACATGAAAATCCCAAATAAGTCTCTGCTAAATACTACCAAACCTTTAGAAGACTCCTATAATGAGGACTTCCTATCCTAGATGTGAACAAAGACACAGATCTTAAAAGACCTATCATAAATATGATAAAAGATTTCACGGAATTTAAATAATACAAAAGGAAACAAATTGAAGAATTAAATAAAGTTGGGATAAACTAAAAGAAGATAATGATAAACTGAAGAATGAATAGAAATACTGAATAAAACTGAGGCTGCAATGAAAAGATAAGTGAAACACTCAATAAGTCATTTGGAAAGGATGGGAGAAAGCCTCAGTAACAGAATGAATGGAATAGAAAATAGAATATCAAGACTGGAAGACAACATGGAAGAACTGGACCACTCAAGCAAAAGTTATGAAAAATTAACAACTACAACAACAACACAGGAATGGAATGACTGGGAATTGTGAGACACTATGAAAGGACCAAACCTAGGTTTCGTAGGTAGAGAGGAAGGAGATGAATCTCAGGATAATCATATTGTCCAAATCTTCAACAAGATTGTAGAAGAAAATTTCCCCAAGTTAAGGAAAGAAATACCATGCAAATACAAGAAGCACATAGAACACCAAATAGGACCAGAAAAGAAATTCCCCAAGCCATATCATAGTAAAAACATTAGATACTCAAAACAGAGATTACTGAAAGTTGCAAGAGACAAACAAGTCACATATAAAGGAAAACCCATCAGAATTATAGCTGACTATTCACTGCAAACGAGGAAAGCCAGAAAGAGCTCATACCAAAATATTTCCAGTTCTATATGACTATAGATGCCAATCCAGAATACTTTACCCAGTAAAAATGTATATTATAGTTAAAGGAGAAAGAAAAATATTTCATAAAAGAATTCATGTCCGGAAAAACACCCCTTCAGAGAATCCCTCAAGCAACACAAAGAGCAAAAGAAAGGAACAACTATACCCAAGTGGCAATAGAAAGTAATAAATGAAGGTTTAACTATGAAAATACAAAGTAAAGCAAAAATGCAAGCAGAAACTAAAATGATGGGAAACAATATATATTTCTCAAAAATAACTTTAAATATTAATGGATTGAACTCCCCAATCAAGAGACAAAGACTAACATTATGGATTATAAAATTGAAAAAGTAATACAAAACTTCCCAACTAAAATAAAAAACAAAAAAACAAAACCTCAGGGCAGATAGATTTACAGCATAATTCTAGGAGACATTTAAAGAGGACCTACAACCAAAATTACTCAAGTCATTGAAATGGATCGGACCAGAGGGAAATATGCCTTCTATGAAGCTAGAATCACTCTAATTCAAAACCAGGCAAAGATACAATGACAAAAGAAAACTATAGATAATTTTTTAATGAATATAGATGCAAAAATTCTCAATAAAATCCTAGCAAACCACATACAAGCACTCAAAAAAAAGGTCATCCACCATGATCAAGTTGGATTTATTCCAGAGATGCAAGGATGGATCAACATAAATAAATAAATGTTATAAATCATACAAATAGACTCAATGACAAAATCCACATGATTATCTGAAATGATGCAGAAAAGGCCTCTGATAAAATTGAACACAACTTTATGTTAGAGGGAATTGGACTGGAGGGAATATGCCTCAATATAAATAAAGCTATATACAACAAACCCACAACCAACAATGGGATAAATGGAGAAAAACTAGAAGCATTTCCCTTAAACTCAGGAACCTGACAAGGCCCCCTAGTATTTTCCAATATAGTGCTTGAAAATCTTCCTGCATCAATAAGACAAGAAAAGGAAATTAAAGGATTACTAATTGGAAAAGAGTAGGTCAAAGTATCTGTTTTTGCAGGTGACATAGGATTATAACTAAGGGATGCCAAGAATTCTTTCAGAAACTTCCTAGAAATAATTAACAGCTTCATTAAAGTGGCTGTACAGCAAAAGAAACAACCAAAGACATGAAGAGAAAACCCACAGAGTGTGAGGAACTCTTCACCAGTGATACATCTGACAAATGTTTAAAGTCCAGTGTATGTAAACTACTCAAAAAGCAAATGACCAAGAAAATAAATGACCCAAGTAAAAATGAACTAAAGATCTGAACAGAGACTTCTCAAGAGAAGGAATAAAGATGTCTAAGAAAGATCTTAACAACTGTTAATTAATTAAATGCAATGAAAACCGCTTTAAGATTTAATCTTAAACCTTCAAGACTGGCTATGATCAAGAGAAAAATGATATCAAATATTAGAGAGGTTGTGGCCAAAGGGAGGGAAACTCATTCATTTCTGGTTGCATTACAACCTCATGAAACCCCTATGGAAAACAGTGTGAACAACTCTTAAAAGACTAAAAATGAACCAACCACTTGACCCAGTCATACCACTTCTTGGTGTATACCCAAGGATTCTTCCTATAGTATACATACACAACAATGTTCATTGCTGCTCTTTTCACAATAGCAAAGAGCTGGAAACAACCCAAATGGTCCTCAACTGATGACTGGATAATGAAACTCTACTTACACAAAGTAGTTCTATGCAGTGGTAAAGAAAGAAGACATCATGAAATTTGCAGTAAATGGATGGAACTAGAAGCTCTTATACTAAGTGAAGTAACAGTTTCAGAAAAAACAAACTACTTAATAGTGTCTCTCATTTCTGGATCATAGCACCAAATACTTATATGTAAGTCAAGGTGGGTAATTTATTAATAAAAATAACACCATATTGACTGATATTACTATAGATAAGGCTTGCTGTTTATGTCTCTATTTTCCTAAATTCTAAGATTTATGAGAAAAATAAATCTCTTCTTTAAAAGTACATTAAAACATAGATCCGATTGCTATGTAATTTAGAAATGTAAATTTATATTTCTTTTTACCTGCATGCAACTTTGCTGTTGAAATGTGTATGCTTAAATGTGTTTTGGAATTAGCCATATATGTATGGATATTTTTGGAATAATATGTAATTAAAGGCTACAACAACAACAACAACAACAAATACTTGTTTAGAGAACTGACCAAAACAGTAAACTTCTGGTTTGAAAAAGTTAAAAAAAAAGACTGAAAAAAGATGCAAGACAAGACTTAACATGTATGGCAGAATACATGAATTTTGGTGGGGGAGGCATTGATGGGGAAATGGGTCTAAATTTGATTAAGACTCTAAATTTGATTGAGAAAGGATGTATCATGCATGGAAATAGTTTAATAACAATAATAAATTAAAAAGAAATGTATGAAATGCACAAAACCTCAATATAAAATTCAGAAAAAATCCATTTCTATTTTCAAAATTTTAAAAGTTTGCTCTTTTGCCAAATAGAAATCTCTAATAGAATTAAAAAGAGAAAAAACAGTGCCACCTTTTACAACTTTTCTCCCTTTCCCTTTCAATAAGCTTTATTTTTGATATTAAAAATATATATCACCACTAATGCATAAAAGATGAAATTTTGGTGACAATTTTCACCTTCAATTTAACGAAGCTTAATATTGAACTTCAAAACAATGCAGAGTTCTGATGTGCTCATTCATTTTGGAATATGACATTTTCCAATTTGTGTGTCATATCATGGATGTTTCCAGACATATCAAAGGCATTTTTTGAAACTAAGTCAGTCCATGGCAATTAACTCAGGAGTCTATCTTATATGATAACACAAACCTGGTACATAAATGTAACCAAATGATCAAATCTCATCAACAATTTAAAATTCTGAAAAAAACTTCATTGAGTCATCTTTATTAAAAACATTTACAAAATTTTGAGTTTAAAATTCTTTAGAAATATAGAGCATATCCAAATGGCTAAATATATGAAATTTTATTTAATATCAGTTTTACCAAGGATACACTTGTGAAATTTTTGTGTAATTCACAGTATTGTGTTGAAGATGTGATACTACTTGAAAAGAAATAGCAGTGTAATTGTTCAGAATTTAATTCATTCTATTAGTGAAAATGAGTATGTCTATATCCTACGAATCTGGAGTTATCAGAATTATTACATGTATACACACAAATTTTTCCATAAAAACTTTTATGTAAAACACATTCAATCCAAATATCCACAAATGATTACATTAATAAACCAAATTATTCTGAATTAAAGAAAAAATTGAATGTTGAGTGAAATACCTAGAAATGAAAAAGACAGCAAAAGAAAATCAAACATATTATATATTATTTCATTTTTACATATTTCTAAAGTCAGATTTAAAATATAAAATTGAAAGTCAAAATTAAAATGTCCCTCAACTGATAAACAGATAATGAAAATGATGTACATATACACAATGAAATTCTGTTCAGCAGTGAAAGAAAATGACATCATCATGGTACATTGGTGGCTGGACCCAAGAGCGTGATGCCAGGTTGTGGCGCAGCCATGTGGGTTGTAAGGGTCTTGTTGTCCTCAGGGGCATGAGACATAAGAGATTGTTATATTACATGGCAGGGCACGGGCCTTAGGGCTTTATAGCTGGTGCTGGAGTAGCCTAGCCTCCACATGCTGTCCACTCAGAACTGGAATAACAAAGGGAATTTCAGTTAGCAAATGGGCTGAACAGAGGAGCTTTGTAGCCCTGAATGCCCTTTGCATGTAATCGTTATTTTGTAGGGGCTTGTTTGAGTTGTGAGCCATCCTTCTTGGCTCAGTACAGCTTTGCCTTGCCTTGCTCTTTTGGGGCACATCTATGCTGAAGTCCAGGGGAAGAGTTTGAAATGGCAGATCTCGTAATTGAGCCCCTTTCTTAAAGTCCAGCCTCAGTAGCTAAAGGTAAGAGGATCAGGAGTTCAAGGCCAGCTTTATTAGTTGGAGGCCATCCTGGATCACAGATTGGGACCTTGTCACAAAGTTTGATCTCCTAATATTATGCAAATTTGAACCTGGAATATGGCAGCTCTTATCAATGGAGCCCAAAGGGATGGTGCCCTACAAGTTTCTCAAGTGTAGATGGTGGTGCCCTACAGTGACAGTGAGGTTTACAACATTATCAAGAAGGAGCGCAAACAACAGAGGGTTGGATTGGACCTGTTTGCCTAGGAGAAACTTGCAAGGAAAGGAGTGTTAGAGGCCCTGGGATCTTGCTTAAATACATTCTCAGAGGGGTAATCAGGCAAGCTGCTATTCTACCATCCTGGACTATGAACATATGCTGAAGATTGCTGATGAGAATGGGGCATTGATATTCTACAGAAATGGTGTGCCCAGAATGGATCCCAAGACTTGCAAAGATATTCTGTGTGATCTGGAGTCTCTCATTAATACTGCATGTTCCGAGGTCTCGAGGTGCCCCACAATCGTGTCATCACTGGTTTTGCTAGGCTCTGAAGCAGGCCATGACTAGAGAATTCAGTGTCTACCAGTTTAAAGTGGTAGTCAATTTCAGGGCTCTTGCCAAGGCTCTCACTGGGTTAGGCTACAAAAAGTCACAAGTGGTTCTGACAATCTAAAAGATCTCTGTTCCCAGGATCCAGATTGGGGGAAGGGTTGAGAGTATATTCAGGGTGACTGAAATGCACTAAGGCCCAGCAGAATTGCACTGGGGAGTCCAGCGTTGACATCCTGTGGGCTTTTGGGGAAAAAAAAAATCTTTCAAAAAGTAGCACACTTTAACCACAGAGGAATACATCTGACTCTGCAGATTGAGAATGAAATGGATGCAAGAGGCACACTCAAAGAATACAAGGAGAAATTGGCAGGGGATGTGAAGTACCAGAGTGCTGTGCAGGTGCTGCAGGAGAAAGTGGAGAAGTTTGCTTCCAACTTCTCACTACCTGGCCTACCCATCTTCTATAGGATCCAGGCAACCATGTACATGCCAAATGCTGGCACTGCCCTCTGGAAACAGCTCTCAGCACATGTCCTTATTGACACAGAACTGCCCTGCAGTGGACCTCCTGAATTGCACCATGTTCAGGTAAAGGAATTTGTGTCACATTTTTCCTCATCTTTTCACAAATCAAACTTCTGTAAATCCTATTTTTAATAATTCTGGGACAGATACTTAAGGGCTTTAATTTGAACTTCACTTCTCAACACCTTTCTATAAATCTGGAATATATACCGTGTAGCCATTTGGTCTCACAAACTGCTGTCAAGTGGAGAACTATTAGGAAATTTCAGTATTCTCCCCTAGACTCTAAGTTCAGTGGGCTGTGGCATGGCTTGTAAATGCTGTATATTGTCCCTGTTCTTTTGCCCAGTAGGATGAAAAAAGAGCACTAAATTGAAACTGTTCAAATTTTTCTGGTAATGCTGAATTGTCTGCTCTAGGCTTGAAATTATAGACTAGTTGAGTGTATGGCAAGTTTACTGTCAAAAGCTTGATGTATATTGTAGAAGGGTTAGAGGTGACATCACTGGTAAAGTGCATACTCGATGTGTATGAGGTCCAGGTTTTATCCCTAGGACAGAAACACACACAAACACAGTCTTAGAGTATTGAACTCCATTAACCAGCCCAATCCTGTCTTGGCCTGAGAGCCAGGCTATTCCTGATCCAACAGCCTAATATAACCAGCTCCCTCCTGTAAGCAGGAACTCACATGTCACCTTCCCAAAGAATCTTCATTTTTCACGTAGCTGAATTGCAAACCATAGGTGACTGCTCTTAATAAGCACAACCAAATTTTAAGTGCAGAATGTCTACAAGTATTATAGCTACAAAAATACAACCCATATTTCCTTTTTGTTTTAAGAAACTCTGAACTCATCTCTATGCATTGGTAAAGACAGATGGCATCATAAACTTTGCAGGCAAATGGATGGAACTAGAAGAAGATACTATGTTAAATGAAGTAACACAGTCCCAGAAAAACAAACGACGAATGGTATCCTTCATCTCTGGATGCGAGGGCCAATTACCTAGCTCTAAGTATTTCTTGTGCAGGGCTCTTTGAGCTTTTGTCCAAGTATTTGGGAGCGATGCATATTGGAAATAACAACAACAACAACAACAGAAAAGACTGCGCCAAAGAACTGACTGAAACGATGAACTTCTCCAAAAAGTCAACTTCTGCATCGAGAATTTTGAGAGAGGCTGAGAAAAAGATGAAAAACATGTTTGGCAGAATCCACGAGTTCTGCTGGGGTGGGTTTATGGAGGGGGACATGGGTCTAGATTTGATTTGTAACGTAATCTTATGTAAAAAAGGGAAAAATGAGAAATTGTTAGGGATTTAATGCAAACCACCAGGAGTGTGGCTGACAGCACTGAGGTGGTCATTTGACATCTGCTAGCAGAGCAGAGTAAAAAAGAAGAAAGAACCTCTGAACTCAAATAATTAATTTCTTAAAAAGCTCACTCCAAAAAAGAAAAATTGAAAATTAATATTATTAAATTAGTAGGTAAGTTGATGGGACTAGAAGACTGAGAGAGATAGACTAAACTCAGAAAGACAACTGCTTAATCTCCATTTTTGTGCATCTTAATTCAGAATCTTTACATGTGAATACAAAACCTGAAGTAACCACAGAACCCAGGAAAGTAGAAAGGTAAAATGGGGGAAGGAGGAAAAGAAGGAACTTAAGAGAGAGGTGTAGTATGACATTGGGTTCTATCAAAGTGGGAATTTGAATGTGGAGCATCACTTTATCTGGATAATGTTGAGAAACAGTAATAGATAGGAGAGGAAAATACACATGTCTGGAAAATCATGGGGAAGTACATTATTTCATGAGCTCACTTAAAAATAGAACTATATATGTGTGTGTATATATATATATA
>VZQC01006234.1:298941-347903 GCA_009823505.1 Rhizomys pruinosus | reverse complement strand
TCAAAAACCTTGCAATTCAAATCTTAAAACTAACTATGGGAAAAGATTTGTGTGTTCCAACAGGACAAAATGTCACCAACTTAATGGCTGAGAAAGAAAAGATACAGCTTTGCATTGAGTAGGATGTACCAGAAAGTGCCAACTGAAAGGGTGACCCGTCTGAACATCGAAAGGAAGAAAAGCCTCAGATTGCCATAAACATCGAACCCCTCTGTGGCCCCTACATGTAACAACTATTTATAATAAGTCCTAATGAAATTTACCTTCTAGGTGCCGCAAAGGTTTTGATATGAGTCACCCAAAACAACATGGGTAAATTTGATGAAATCTGTTTTCCTACTTTCAATTGATATGTTTACAAGGCAACCCCCAAATGACAGGCTCAGGGAAAATTGTGGAAGAATTAGGGAAGATTGTAAAAGTCAGAGAACCAGGATGCTTGCTACTAGATAGTGTCTCTTAGACATGAAACAGAAGCTACAGCCATGAGATCTCAACAATATGATTGCTTGAATAAGAACTATATAATACCAACACCAGTTCACATGCCAAATGGATTGTGTTTAACTACATAATGTCACACATGTAAATGAAGAGCATCAATCAGTTGATTCTGACATAGGGAAAATCAGTTTTCTCAAGGTTCAAGCTCCTTGATACATTAGTAAATCCCAAAATTTAAGCCCTAAATACATGTATACACAAACACCATTAAATGCACTCAGTGCATTTTTATATATGTATGTACATAAATATAAGTATGTATATGTAAAATTTAGGAAACTGAAAGGAAGGCAAATGAGGGAAAGTTGGGGAAGTTGGAAGGAAAAATTGAGGGATGAAAACCATGTAAATACAGTACTCATATAGGAAATTAATTTATGTATGAAATATTTGTATGTGTGAATTTATGTTTGATTATCTTTCCCTTAAATGTACCCTAAAAATGCATAAAATTATATAAGTAACCAAAATACTATATAAACAGGCACATACGGTCATATATTGAACAAAATCTCAACGTAATGAAAATGTAACACTAAGACATTGATCTACATTTACTTCATTGCTGACATAAAATTTTCCAAAAATCTTAATTTATGGGAGAAAGGAGCTTAATTAAGCTTAAAATTCTGGTTACAATTTAGCATTATGGAAAGTCAAGGCACAAGTTTGAAGTATGTAATCATTTCCCATCCATACTCAAGAACAGAGAGAGTAATAAATGCATACATCCTCACTTTGTGTTGGTTTGTGCTCAGCTTGATTCTCCACAGTTCAGGGAACCCTGCCTAGGAAATAGTGCTGCCTACATTTGGTTGTATTTTCCCATATCAATTAGCTTAAGACAACCCTACATAGACATATGCACAGGCCAAACTAGTGAAGATAATTCCCCATTGATCCACTCTTTCCAGCTGATATTAGGCTGTGTCAACTTGACAATGAACGCTGATCAGCAGACACCAGCTATTCTGTATTTCCCATGTTACATGGAAAAATAAAATCTTGAGCTAAGTATTTAGTAGTGTCAATGACTATTGTGATAACCATGGCTAAAAATAATTGATGATTCTCAAATATACCATTTAATGAATTCTTACTACTTATTCTCTCGACAGTATATAGACACAAAAATCTGTCTCTCTCTCTGTATCTCTCTTTCTGTGTGTGTGACTGTGTGCGTGTGTGTGTGTGTGTGTGTGTGTGTGTGTGTGTGTAGATAATCTCAACAAAGTTCAGCAACATGTTTAAAACCGAAGGTAAATAGAACAGGGCTAAGGTTTAAATAGCATGTGAAGAGTTGGAGATCATAATTTCCCATATCTCTGACAACAAATAAAAACACTACTTCTTAGCATTTAAAAATGTAATAGTAGATGTACCTTAACAAATAGATATATGGACTAATAAAAGTGACCCTATAAAATAAAGATCAAACACATCCCACGATCACAGGGGAATACAGAATTGTCTAGATTACATGTAACTCTGGGCTTCTGTGCTGTATTCATTTAATTCAGTAAACTGAGGTGGGAAGATTCATCTTCAGTGTTGGCGGCACTATTTCATGGGCCCTGTACTAAAAGAAAAGGAAAGAGACAGTTGAGTCCATGCATGGCAGCATATATGCATTTTCTCTCTGTTCTTGACTGTGTATGTGACTAATTGTTTCAAGTTCCTGTTGCATTAACTTCACCTTAGTGAAGGACTGCACCTGTAAGTATAAGGAAAATAAACCCTTTCTCTCTTAATGTTTCTTTTTTTATTGATGTTTTGTGTATTTCATACATCATTTTCCAATTCAGTTCAGGCATATATCCCCTTCCCTTCCCCCCACCCCACCCCTACCCATCCCAGATCATGCATTCTGCCATAACTTTTCTGCGTCTTTCTCTGTTTTTTGTTGTTTTTTTTGTTTTTTTGTTTTCATTTTTTTTAACAGTAGGTGATAATCTGTGAGTACAAGCATACTTCATGTAAAACCAATTTACGAGCAGTTGTGCCCAAACCCACACAGCTCATGGGTCTCACCATCCAGCAGGAGGGGGCTTGTATGTTCAATCAAGTTAATCAAATGAGTGTCCAGTCTATATTGTAGTTTCACCATTCACCCCAATCGTAGCCCTTACATTCTACCACACCCCCTCTTCCACAGATTGTTCCCTGGGCTTAGAAAAGGGGCACAGGTGGATGAGAAGCAAAACAGTCTACTTTCTCTGGAGCTGTTGTCTTGGTCTCTAGTCAATTCTGGCTGTTTTCTTTCATGGGCTGCCAGCTTGTCCAGGCATAACCTTTTGATCCTACTAATGAATCACATGCAATTAGATATATAGGTATTTAAACAGTATAATATATCTAATTTGTTATGGAGGTTACCTTGGTATCGACACAGATGTTTGGATGGTATTATGCTAATCCATGAATTACCCATTCCTTCTTCCTGTTTTAAGTAAGACAGGGTCTTCGTGTTTGGCTTTTACGGTCTCCCAAACCTTAGAGGATGTAAGCCAGCCTGGTGGTATGGTTTTTTTGTGGGGTTATCAGCCGCTTGGGTTTTATTCCTCCAAGGAGAGCGCTAACAGCCAATTAAATTTGGGAAACACAGACATATGGCTGCCACTGGGCACAACTTTTCCAGGTCAGAATGAAGTGTAGGCTGGTTCCTTGCATAGGAGTCTGCCTTGACTCAAGGAGCCCTATAGACCTATATTTGCTTTAGTGGCCTTTGGTAACACTCTTCTAGCATTCAGAGACCATCGTATACTTGCAAGTGAGGTCTCCCTACATCTTCCCATGTTTATCTCAGGTCTTCAACAGCAGCAGTAGGGACTTATCGCCTCTCTTCCTGCCGTTCTTATTCCCCAGTTTGGAGGGCAAGAAGCCTTTACCCTTTGTGGGGGGCTTGGATCCCCTGGCCAACATCTCACTGGCAGCAATAATCCATTGTTGATTGTCAGAGCCCTCCTGTATTACTTATTATTTTGCTTAAGTGCATAGCTTAAGGGCACTTTAGTATTATATTTGGATTTGAATAGAGAAATAATCCCCCCCCTCACAGTTCTCTGTCCATTAGTCAATCAAATATTGCGTAAGGCAGTTCTGTTTTACTGATTTTACAAGAGAATCCTCTATCACAGTTGGCTCCAATTTTCTACAGACTGGGAGAACGACCTCATCATATCATATTTCTCCTTATTCTTATGGGGGGGGGATCGTTAAGAAAGTCTCTTGTAGTAAAACCTTTGTGGCACCTAGAAGGTATAGTTTCAAAACACAAAAGAAGCGAGAAGAAACGAACGAAAAAACACATATGATATTGAATCACTCAGAAGATGGAGCAAAGATTTGAGCAGAGACTTCACAGAGAGGAATAGATATGGCTGAGAAGAAGGGAACACCTTAAGAATGTTTCAACACCGCTAGTCATTCGTACATTAAGGGGAAATTTGCATATATTTATTATTAAATCCCCTTACTTGATTAAATCTACTCTCAGTAAGGACTTTGGCTAGGATCCAAGAAACAAATGACAATGAAAAACAAATGATGCCAAGGATGGAGAGGTGGTGTGGGGAAAGGGGAGGAACACTCATTCATTGCTGGTGTGGTGTGAATTGTCGTAAACTTGTGCAAGCCCCCTCTGGAAAACAGTTTGGAGTGTGGAAAGAACCCTTAGAAGAATCCAAAAATGATCCGCATTTGACGCACAGTTATATCACTCTTTGTTATATACCCACAAGACTCATCTTACTCAGAGATACATACACAGGTATATATTCTTTGCCCTCTGTTTCCCTACTAGCAAAAAAAACTTGGAATCCAACCCAAAATGCCCCCCCCTCAAACGACGATTATGGATAGACAAATTTGGTGTTGGGTACATGTACACAATGCGAATTCTATGCAGCGTTAAATTTTTAAAGAAAGGACAACATCATGAAACTTTGCAGGCAAATGGATGGAGCTTGAAGACACCCGTCATGTTAAGTGAAGAGTAAACACACAGTCCAGAAAAGAAAAAACAAACGACAATGGTATCTCTCATATTTGGATGCTAGTACCCATACCCCCCAGTTCTAAATATTTCTTATGGAAGAGGGATGCATATTAAAAAGCAACACCAGACAGATTGCATCAGAAAAACTGACTGAAATGGTTTGACTCGGCACGGGTCGGGATAGGGGTGGTAGGAGAGGGAGGAGCCGGACCCGGGGTTTTTTGTTTTTGTATTTTTTGTGTTTTTGTTTTTTTGGTGAGACATCGATTTGTTTTGGTTTGCAAGTTTTAATTGATGTGAGTTCAACAATATCTAGTTTTGCCCAGACTCTGTTTACAAGGATACATGAGTTGTTTTTAGGTTTTTTGTGTTTTAGGACTTTAGTAAAAGTAAAAATGTCAAACAACATTAATTTAAAGGTCTTTAACAAAAACAGTAATACATCTGAGTTAATTGGTGATATAAAATGCTGTTGTCCACAATAGCTTTAACTAAAATCTGTTTAACAATTACTCTGGGATTGATATAAACAAATGTTCTCTTTATTTACCTTCATGCTTGTCAGTCTAGTATGCCCTGGTAACACTCTCTTTCTCACCATAGGATGATTTATCTAAAACATACCGTTTGGTTTCCCCAGTCATCACATCCCTGTAACCCAAAACCCAGCATCATGGGTGGAACGGGAGAAAGCTTTGTGCCTTGCGCACCCTATCGGTTATATTATTTTCCTCCATATTCTGCTTTTCTTGTGAGATTCTTTCCACCCTTTTCCCTTCTCCCTTTTCCCTTCCCCCTCCTCTTGTGTCAAAAACTAAACTCAACAATCCCCTCAAATATAAATCAAACGATATCCCCACTGGCCGGGTGACCTCCTGGGCCCTTTCTTTATTTTACCTATATCCTACCCTACTCAGCTACTTATTTTATACTTCTTTCTTTTTGTTCACACCCACCACTCTACCCACGGCATCCCATCCTCACACCTGTTACCTTAACTCACTCCTTTTGGTGACTTTTTATTGATTTGTTTATTTTTCTNGATTTGTATGTTCTAACAGGCCAGAGTATCACCAACTAAATGGCTGAGAAAGAAAATGCAGCTTTGCAAGGAGTAGGAAGTACCAGAAAGTCCCAGCAGAAGGATTGACTCCTCTAGGCATTGAAGGGAAGAAATGCCTCAGATTGCTGCAGACACCAGGCCCCTCTCTGGATCCTACTGGTAACAACAATTTTTAACGAAGCTTACCTTCTAGGTGCCACAAAGGTTTTAATACAAGAGACTTTCTTAATGTTTCTTTTGGTGTTTTATCATAGCAACAGGTAACAAAGATAAAGCACTAAAGAATAATCTAAAACTTTGTTACCTCTAATCAATTAGTGAAAATGCAATTGCTTGGATAAAACAGCTATTTTAATTTTTGTACTACTTTCAGTTATTCTTTTTGAGTTATTTCACAATTTACTATAAACAAAGTAAACAGCTTGTTTTCATTCATCCTATTAGGTATTTATATACTGATGAATGATTCATTCAATTAAGCAATATATGTTAATGTTATATAAATGAATGTTTAGTTTTTATTTTAGGTAAAATTGTAATAACAAATATTGATTTATCTGACATGTTTTAAGTGATTCTCTCTTTAGATATAGGTTCTGCCCATGTAGATAACCCTCACAGGGAAGTGAAGGACATTATTTATCAGAATACAGTTGTGTGTGGGCTGGAGAGATGGCTAGGCAATTAAAAGCACTGGCTGTTCTTGGAGAGGACCAGGGTTCTGTTTCCAGCACACACATGGCTGCTGACAATGTCTGTAATTTCAGTTCCAAGGGATCGAATACCTTGTTCTGAAATCTGCAAAATTGCAAGACATGAATGCACTTATATATACATAGGCAATACAGTCATGCATATAAAATTTAAAAAAATGTACTGATGCTTCCACTAAACATCCAAAATTACCCTACATACAATAATAGTTAAATCTATTTAATCTAGGTATTTAACCTTTTAAAGTTTTGTGCAACATTTTAGTAGCTTTCTCGGCTTTATAAAAAATTAGAATTTCACAGGTAAAATGAAAGTTATTTTGTCACTCTGTCAACATTCCTGTAGAATTATTACTGTTATAAAACAAAGAGTAGTCGGGGCTGGAGAGATGGCCTAGCGGTTAAGAGCTCTGACTGCTCTTTCAGAGGATCCGAGTTTGATTCCCAGCACCCACATGGCAGCTGAGAACCATCTTTAACTCCAGTTCCAGGGAATTATGACATCCTCTTCTGACGTCTGTGGCATTGCACTACATGGGTGCACAAACCTACATGCAGACAGCTCAGGAAATTATAATGTATGGGAAAATCATTCCATACAAAACCATGAGAACTTAGTTGTCTCTTTTAAATGAGGTTACAAGTCATATAAGTAATCCCAAAATTATTGCCCATTTGACGCTAAAATTTCAGACATCTATTGATTTGCGCTAGTCTTCAAAATATAATTTCATACTTTCCTCAAAACAAACATTCACGATATATAGGCTTCTGTCATTTTTAATTAACAATTAATCTCATCTGTATCCTCTCTGTGAAGACTATATAATGAGCTATTTTTGACAGAGGTGCAGGAAGCAAAAGCGGTAAGAAGTCAGCAGGATGTCAAAATGTGAATACCAAAGCAAAATATATTTCTTGATGTTCACTGTAATACTTTTTCATTATTACTTTCACACATTTTGTTAACATAATATGTCTAAAATAATCTTTGACAGTTTCACTAAACCATAATATGATTTATGAGAGTACTCTATTAATGAAAAGTAAGGCAGTTAAGACTTTGTTTCGTTGGGGCTGGAGAGATAGCCTAGCGGTTAAGAGCACCGACTGCTCTTGCAGAGGACCCAGGTTCGATCCCCAGCACCCACATGGCGGCTAAAAACCGTCTGTAACTCCAATTCCAGGAGAACTCCAGTTCCAGGGAAATCCGAGACCTCTTCTGACCTCCGCGGCATCGCACGACACGGGTGCACAGACCTACATGCAGACAGTACATTCATACACATACAAAAATAAATAAAATTAAAAAAAAAAGACTTTGTTTCGGATCATATTGGAGTACTATAACACATCAAAGGTTTATTTTTATAAATAAATTTGCTTACATTAATAATGTTGCACTTCAACCTTTCATGTTAATTCTAAAATTAAATATTAAGCATAACAAGAAAGCAAAAATTAAATTAAATCAGTACATTACCAGAAAAACTACACATATTCAAAATTCAACAAATAAATAAGTTTAATAAAATAAATTCACAGCCAAATATACTATTACAATAAAGGTCTGTGTCCTTGCCAAAATACGAATACATTAGGATGTTTTAAGACACAATTCTTTCTGCTCATAGATTAATCAGTTATGCCATTCCTTTCTGGGGCTTACGGTGAAAGGAATATTAAACCTATATCCAACAATGCAATCTATGAAGTCATTACCACTTCCAGAGAAGCACCTATATAGTTGTGTAGAGAAAATGTGTTTTTTTTTCCCTCCAATGGCATTTTATTTTGAGTTTTAGTATAGACAATTGGCTGCAACCAGATTCATTACCTGTGGCAAAAATATGAAAATATACAAGAAGATCCTGCATTGAATTTTAATGCATGTGTCAGGACATGCTTGGGTCTGAAGTTTTAGAGCAATCTCATTTTAAGCATATTCCTGCCCTCTCATGTGAGCAGGAGAACATATAACAGAAAACAGATCCCAAGTATTAGACCCTAGGACACAGCTTATATTAGTCTTGGTACAAATATTTCAAATGTCACAAACTTCATACACTTTCTCTGAGATTTTTAATCTCATCCAAATGTTAATTATTTTTTAGCTCAATTTATTTCAAGTAAATGCTTTTGTTTTTTTTTTCTTCAACTCTTTAAGAATGGATATGAAAGAAATTTTTATTATCATCTTCAGTTGTGCAATTTGCATGAAATATGTTATCACACTCCAGGAAGTGGATATTATTTTGTTTATTTTAGAGACAGAAATACTGAAGTTCATAAAAGTAAAATATCTTGCCAAGGTCATTCTCAGTGCAAAGGAAATTCAAGTTCCCTTAACTCCAGAAGTTGCTTCAATTCCCTGTAAATGAAAATTAAGAAATATATTTGCATGTAATCCAGGTGAAATCCTTAGATGAAATTGTTTTCTTTGAAATCTATTTGAAATCCCCGTGTTTACCTCTATACATGTCTGAAAGGAAACAACAGTGGATTTAAATTTAGGAGACTAGCCCTGCATGGTGGTGCAGGCCTTTAATCTCACCACTTCAGAGGCAGAAGCAGCTGGATCTCTGGGAGTTCATGGCCAGCCTGGTCTACAAAGCGAGTTCCAGGCCAGCTAGGGCTACAGGAAGAGCCTGTCTCAAAAATGCCTATAATTGCTAAATGCAGGGGGAGTCTATTAAATTTTTCTAAAGTTGGACATTGTCACTCTGTCAGTATGTGTATCAAAATTGAAAATACATAGGAAAATTATCATTACGTGCAGATACACTTATAATTGGCATCAGAGAAAATAACCTTTCTCCTGGGATATAGAAAAATGTCTATTTCAGGGGATTTCACAATCTTTGGTTCCCAGTGGGCCAAAATATCTTAGAAACTAAGTTTTATAAATAGTGGTCTGAGATTTCTGTTGAGACTTTTTAACCACATCAAGTACTAGAGAACCATGGCCAATATTCAGCATTATTCTTTATATCTCCTAAGAATTGATTTTTTTCTGGTTGACTTTTTTCAGGGTCTCACTACATAGCCCAGATGTCCTGGAACTCCCACTATGAAAACTATCCAAGGCTGGCCTTGATCTCACAGTGATCTACCTGCTTGTGCCCCCTAAGTGCCATAATTGAACGCTGGCCCAACTATGCCCAGAGGAAGTTTTGATATTTGCTGTATTACATTTTTCTCATTATTTCTTTAATTTTATTTTTCTTATAGTTTGAGAATTTATAGATGTATATAAATCCATACGCACTACACCCCACAAACTCTTCTCATATCCTCTTATGCCTTTTAACTCCCAACATCATATGTTCTTTTAAATTAATTAATTAATTAATTAATTAATTAATTTTGATGGATAAGTTCTCACGATGTAGCCCTGAGCAGTGTAGGATGCTTTCCTTGCTACGAGCAGGTACAGTGCAGTCCTGCTAAGGGAAGGAGAGCACAGTAGCCGCCTGCAGTCACTGTGGGGAACTGACCCCTCCATGCAGAGGTCACCTGGTTACTTTCATAACCCAACCTTAGAGGTACTTCCAACTCAGTTCCTTAGCCTGGGAAGCAGAATGCCTCCTGCTTGGCCGTGCTTTCCTACCTGTCCAAAGACTGCTGCTCTCTGGACAGAAATTTCAAGCTGATGGCTGAAGGCTTATCTTCAGCCCACACCCATTCACAATTCAATTTAGAGTGGTGACCTGATAGTTCTCCATCCAGCCCCATGCTAGTTTACCAAGCTGGTGATCTGATAGACCTATGTCCAAACCCTAGCCACGGACACTCGAAATCCAGATCTGCTTTGGCCTGTATGTGCACAAAAATTACAAATCTGAGAATTCTGTGTAATGATGGTAATGGAGAATTCAATTTATTGACTGCTGCAAGCAGGGTCAGAGGAATCCCGTGACTCCCACATTGTGCCCTGAGAACTGGCCCCTAATTCAAACTGGATCTTCCCACAGACCAGGCTGGGCTTGAAGGCACCTGCATCTTGTTGAAAAATCTGAAGCTTAGAGTGCTGACACTAAAGACATGGACCACTGGCTATATGTTCTTTTGTAAAACCAACTTAGTCCACATAATACTATCAGTATAAATATGGTGTAAGACTATAGACTGGATCATTGTTAGTTTCTCAGAGGCCACATCCATAGGGAAAACTGCCATTCTCCAACATCCATCAATTGCCAATAAACTTCTCACATAGGGGTAGAACTTCATGAGTCCCTCCCTACCCTTGGAGATTTTGGCAGACATGTTCTCAGTCAAGTATTAGAAATGCACTCACAGCTCCTGTAAGCTTTTGTGTCCAACAACACTATCATGCTTAGTAAATGATCCCCGAGTCTCTTGCAGAGAAAGTGTGATATAGAATCCCATTTATGTCTAAGAACTATGCAGTCTCCTACTCTATGCACACTGGCCAGTTGTGACATTTTGTACTAATCACCATCTACTGCAAGAGCAACTTGAACTGCACTAACTAATCTACAATTATTAATTTAAGTGCTTAAAGTGACTTTTAACACTATGTCCTTTTAACAGAATATTGGTAGTAATTTCTTCCCTCTGGCCCATCACCTAAACAATAGCAGTCTCTTAGTTCTTTGACCAGATTATAAACACAAGAGCATAGTAATTACTAGCTCCTAAAATTAGTGTGCCTAATTTTACTTTTATTGTGCTTTGAGTTTTAAAATACATATGAAATCCTGCTGCTTAACAAAATGCTTCTGGAAATGCAGCCAGTGTTATTAAACTTCCCTCATTACAGCTATCCAAAAAAAAAAAAAAAGAGAAATTACCACAAAACACTTATAATTGAGTGAATCGTTTTGATTATTCTTACAGCAGAACATTGCCACAAAAATAGTAGCTTTATTTTCATAACTTCATTCTTCTAAATATTACATGACACACCATGTGTCCAGGAAACACCATATGTATACACACACAAATTCACACACAGAGAGACAGAAAGGGACAGATAAAAAATGTCTTCTAAAGTTTCTAAGTCTCCAGAGAATACCACAGGGATATTTGCTCTAATCCCATTCATCATACAGGATTATATGTGATAGAACTATGAAGCAATGATTTGATTTCATTATTGAACAAAGAGCTACACTGTAGTGATTATGTTCAATTTCATTTTTCCTTGTGTAAAAGTGGTACAATACTATATTCTTAAATACTACTGAAAAGGCTTGAGTTAAAACATCAAGATTGCTTTCTAATTTCTGAAAACATCAAGTCTATTCTTTTCAAGGTGGTAAAACAGGAACCAAATTATGTTCAGTTAAAGGCAATATATTTATTAGGATTTCAATACATAGACATAGTCATAGATACTTCATTGAATACATAAATTAAGATTTAAGATTTAAAGATTTAAACCACAATAGTGATAAATGATGCTGTGGATTCATGTGTGCACCTGCCACATGTTGTGTTTGGAAAGCACTATTTTGATGTGCTTATACACTCAATCTTATTCATTCAATTTTTCTTCATCCCTTTTTTGATGATCTCTAAGCCTTACCAAGAGGGATGTGGTATAGATAACCAATTTAGAGATGAACACTGCAGTGTCTTATTCTCTGAATGTTGTCCAGCTATGGGTATCTGTATCACCATCTACTGAGAAAAAAAAATAACTTCTCTGTTGAAGGCTGTGAGATTGACTAATCTCTAGGTTTAACAATAACTATTAGGATGTGTTTTAATTTTATGTCAATTTAGCATAATAATAGCAGTAGGTTTTCCCTTAGGGACTATGCTTATGTATCCCAGGGTTCTTGGCTGTGAGAACAGTGCCAAGTGTGGGATGCATCTGTGGAATGGCCTAAAATCAACAGAACTTGTTCTGTTAACCTTTATGCAAAATTTTCATGAGTAGCTTATCTTGCCAGGCCAGTCCTTAAAGTACCAACATTGATCTCAACTAGATAAGAATGATGATTACACTTATTGTAGAACAACTTATGGCAATATGAAAGCTAGCCATTAGGGATGATGGTTATCAGTCAGTACAAACTTGATTTCACCATTTTCTACAACTCAAGTCTTCTGCAACTGCATCTCACAATTTCTTGAGGGTAACCAAGAGCAATTTCAATGGCGAATTGGCCAATAATGTCTGGAGATCATGTCTATGGTATATATTCACCAACATCTCCAAAAGTGGAATGTCATTCCTAGCACTGGGCTTTCATTAGCATACCTGTATTGTCTATTAGGAGCATAGCCCCCTCTTATAGGACAACTCAATTTAAACTCATTTTACATATGCATATGTATATATTTGTTTGGGGTGAGTGATTTCTCTCCTTTTGGTTTTTTTAATATATTTTCTTTAAATTACAAAATGCATCCATCTCTAGGTGTGGTGGGGCCTGCCTTTAATCCCAGCACTCGGGGTGCAGAGGCATGCGAATCTCCTTGAGCTCAAGGCCAGCCTGGTCTACAAAGTGAGTTCAGGCCAGCTGGGACAGCAGGGAGACCCTATCTCAAAAATACCAAAAAAAAATGCATCCATCAATTTGGTATTCTGATTTTACATATTTTATTTATATTACCAATACTGTAATTCTTATAGTTGGAACATTATTAAGTTTGCAATACATCTGTCCCTAAAGTTGAAAGTGCATCCTAAAGGATAATGTGCTGAAAACTTAATTGTGAAATTTGTGTTAATGATATTTAGAGTTGAGGGCTTAGGAGGTACTTTAGTTTGTTTGCTTTTGTTGTGATAAAACTGACCAAATCTAACTTAATAGAGAAAGGGTTTGTTTGGCTTGTGCTTTATAGTACATCATCAATGTACGCCAAGGCAGGACCTCAAACCAAATACCTGGAACTAGAAACTGAAGAACAGACCTTGAAAGACTATTTGCTTACTAGCTTGCTTCTTCTGGCTTGCTCAGGTAC
The DNA here is from genome assembly GCA_009823505.1 of Rhizomys pruinosus. Lineage (NCBI taxonomy): Eukaryota > Metazoa > Chordata > Mammalia > Rodentia > Spalacidae > Rhizomys > Rhizomys pruinosus. Next base: position 334,684 of record VZQC01006234.1, on the reverse strand, counting down.
CTCTCTTATCCAGCCACGTTTCATTTACAACATGCCTAGGGATGTAACTGCCCTGAGGGGAAATGCCAGACAGACATTCTCCAAGTCCAAACTGATGGAGGAAATTGCACAAATCAGGTTCTTCCAAGATATTTCCAGCTTGTGTCAATGTAACAAAAATAACACAATAAGAAGCTTCCTCACGCCTTAACAACTTGAAACACAAATATATCGCTTTAGTACACACCCTTTTAATTTCGTGTCTTCAATATTTTGTGCTAATATAATATAAAGCAATGCCCATATTTAAAGTATCACAAACTTTTAAAATTTCCTCACTTAAAATGAGCTCAATGTCAATTTAAAAGTACAATATCTCAGAAATCTGGGTACAGATAAAATAAAAAGCAAGTGGAATATTTTCTTATTTCAAAATAGAACAACTGGGCACAATGAAACAAAACCAACATCCAACAATTTAGCTCAATATTTTACACATGCTCCAAATAGATGAATAGGTTCACTTATTTGTTTCTACCATCTGTGACATATATACATTTTGTCTCATAGTCTCAGGCTAAACTCACTGCACACTTATTGCTGTCCTTGGTGAATTTTCTAATGTCCTGGCTTCTAAAATATCTTGGGGCTCCTCTTCAAGTAAGGTTCGTTGTATTTTGACCAATGACCTTGTCAGGCCTGAGTAGGTTCTAATCCCCAGCTTCCCTCCATGATCCCTTCAATCCCTGGGACATTACGGTAATGGAGGCTTCACCATCAAAATGACATTTTCTGGCTTCTCACTGTGTCAAGCCTCAGATTTTCTCCATGATTCCTTCACTTCTGTTTCTTTCATGCCACCAAATTTAGTATGACGTGGAAGACAACTCTTACACATTACCAAATGTGGATTCTAGGTTGAGAGGAAGCCTTGGCACCTTCTGTACCAAAGCTTTTGTATTCTGGCACTGAGAAAATACTACCCAGAGCACTTTGACTAGCTGATACTGTTCTCTTATTATTATTTTAATATAATATTTATTGTTATTAAACTTTTTCATACATCATGCATAATTTTTCAATCAAGTTTAGACTCATCTCCCTTTCAATGCCCATCAGCACACCAGAGTTCAGTCATTCTGCCATACATGTCCTACATCTTTTTATGAGTCTTTTCTGAGCATTTTTCAAAGCAGAGGATTATTGTTTGGGGGAGAAATTCAGTTTCTGTAGTTTTTTTCTTTGGTTTGGTTTTTTTGTCCCAGTTCTTTTGTTGTTGTTGCTGTTCCCTCCAATTTGTATTGCTTCAACATTTGCATATATATATATATATATATATACATATATACAAATATATATGTATATATATATGTGTGTGTGTATGTATAGACAAAAAATATATACATACACATATGTCTCACCTATACTAAAATTATATCATCTGAAAACAAACTGTATGTTATTTCCAAATAATATTCAAGTTTCACATTTTCCATTTTGATTTTCTATTACTCTAAAATATGCATACATACCCTCCACCCATTTACTAAAATTCAAAAGTCTGAAAATGAATGGTAGGTTAATTCTAGAACCTGTTAAGGGATTCACAGAATAAGAGAACACTTGTTTTCAGATCATGAGGAATATAACATTAACATTGCTCAGTTGGCTTTACAACTTAGTATTTGGTGCTGGCATCCACNTTTTTTTTTCTAGGACTGTGTTACTTCACTTAGCAAAATATCTTCTAGTTCCATTCATTTACCTGCAAATTTCATGATATCATCTTTCTTTACAGTTGCATAGAACTCCATTGTATAGATGTACCACATTTTCTCTATCCACTCATCAGTTGAAGGGCACTTGGGTTGGTTGCAGCTTGTCACTATTGAGAAGAAAGCTGTATTGAACACGGCTCTGCATGTATCTCTGTGGTAGGATGAATCCTGTGGTTATATATGCAGGAGTGGTATGACTGGGTCAGGTGGCTGTCTGATTTAGAAAGTCTTTTTTTCCTATGCTTATGTCTTGTAAGTTGCTGCCAAGTTTTTTTTTTTTCTATCTCCTTTATGGTTTCGGGTTTCACGTTGAGGTCTTTGATCCATTTGGAGTTAATTATTGTACACAGTGAGAAGGGTTTAATTTTATTCTTCTAGAAGTGGTGGTCCAGTTTTGCTAACACCATTTGCTGAAGACGCAGTCTTTCCTCCATTGTATCTTCTTAGCCCCCTTGTCAAATATGAGATGGCTGAAACTGTATGTGCTCAAATTTGATATTCAATTTGTTCCATTGTTTCACAGGTCTGTTTTTGTGCCAGTGCCAAGCTGTTTAAATGACTCTGGCCCTGTAGTACAGCTTGAAGCCTGGAATAGGGATCCCCCCCCCCCGTATTTATCTTTTCAGTCAGGTTTGCTTTGGCTATTTGGGGTCTTTTGTTTTTCCATATTAAATAAAGGATTTTTTTTTGCTAGCCTGTGAACAAACTTTTGGGGATTTTTTATTGGGATTGCATAGAATCTTGGTATTAATTTGGTTAGAATGGACAATTTTTTATATTAATTTTTCCAATCCATGAGCATGGGAGGTCTTTCCATCTTCTGATGTTTTCTTCAATCTCCTTCTTCAAAAGTTAAAAATTTTTGTTGAAGAGATCATTGGTATCATGGGTTAGGTTTGTTTCTAGGCATTTTATTGTTTTTGAGGCTATTGTGATTGTGAAGGTCTCCTTGTATTCCTTCTTCAGTTGCTTGTTGTTGGTGTAAAGAAAGGCTACTGATTTTTCTGGGTTGATTTTGTATTCCACCACTTTACTAAAAATCTTGATCATTTCCAGGAGTTTTCTGGTGGAATTTTTAGCATCCCTTTGGTAAACTATCATGTTCTTTGCAAAAAGGGATAGCTTGACTTCCTCTTTTCCAATTAAATTAGTACTCTTTTGATTTCCTTTTCTTGCCTTATTGCCCTAGGAAGTGTTTCAAGCACTATATTGAAGAAGAGTGGTGACGGGGCAGCCTTGCCGAGTTCCTACAAAGGGGAATTCTTCTGACTTTTCTCCATTTAGAATGATGTTGCCTGTGGGTTTCTTGTATATGGCTTTGATTACATTGAGGAATGATCCCTCCAGTCCAATTCCATCTAGGACATTAAGCATGAAAGAATGCTGGATTTTGTCAGTCATTTTCTGCATCAATTGAGATGATCATGTGGTTTTTGTCTTTCAGTCCATTAACATGTTTTATGATATTTACGGATTTTCATATACCAAAGCATCCCTCCATCTCTGGTATGAATCCATCTTGGTCTTGATGGATGATCTTTTTGATGTGGGTCTGTATGTGGTATGTGAGTATTTTGTTGATGATTTTTGCATTTGTGTTTATTAATGAGATGGGTCTATAGTTCTCTTTTTTTGGTTGTATCTTTGCCTTATTTTGGTATTAGATTGATTTTGGCTTTATAGAAGGAATTTAGCAGATTTCCCAATGCTTGTTGTATCCCTCTGAACAGTTTGAGTAATAATGGTTTAAAGTCTTTTTAAAATGTTTTATAGAATTCCAGTCCTAGGCATTGTTATTTGGGAGGTTTCTTTTTACATTTTCAATTTCTTCATATATTATGTCTCTGTTTAAGCTATCAATCTCTTCTTGTTTGGTGATTCCCAGGATTTCAGATATTCATCTGTTTCTCTTAGGTTTTCTTTTTTTTTTTTTTTTTTGGGTCTTTTCGAGACAGGGTCTCCCTGTAGTCCCAGCTGTCCTGGAACTCACTCTGTAGACCAGGCTGGCCTTGAACTCACAAAGATCCGCCTGCCTCTGCCTCCCAAGTGCTAGGATTAAAGGCGTGCGTCACCACGCCCATCTTCTCTTAGGTTTTCAAACTTAGTAGAATATAGGTTCCTGAAATATTCCTGTATAATTGTCTGGATCTTTTTGTTGTTATTTGTGATATTTCCCCTTTCATCACTAATCCTGTTGATTTGGAGTTGCTCTTCCTTTCTTTTGGTTAATTGGGCTAGAAGTCTGTCTATCTTGGTTTTTCTTTCAAATAACCAAATTTTGCATTAATTTATTTTTGTATTGTTTGTTTCTATTTCATTGATTTCTGCTCTGATTTTTGTGAACTCTTCTGCTTTGTTGTGTTTAGGTTTCATTTGTTTTTGTCTCTGAAGTGTGTGTAGCTGCAGTGTTAGATCATTTATTTGTGCTCTTTCTGTTTTTATTTTTTGTTGTTGTTTATTAGTTTTTATGTGTATGAATGTACTGTCTGCATGCACGTTGATGCTCCCATGTCATGCAATTCCAAGGATGTCAGAAGAAGAGGATGTCGGATTCCCCTAAAACTGGAGTTAAAGATGGTTCTCAGCCACCATGTGGGTGTTGGGGGTCAAACTCAGCTTCTCTGAAAGAGCAGTTGGCACTCTTAACCACTAGGCCATCTCTCCAGCCCCTCTTTCTGATTTTTAATGCATGCACCCAGGGCTATAAACTTCCATCTTAGGGCTGCTTTTAAATTATCCTTTAATTTTCACTGTGTTGTATTATTTCCATTTAGTTCCAGGAATGCTTTTATTTCTTTATTTTTCCTTGACCCATTCATTAATTGGGAGTGTGTTGGTTAGTCTCCATGTGTGCTTGTAGATAGTAGGATTTATCCTAGTGTTTATATTGAATTTCATTGAGCTGTGGTCTGATAGAATTATGAAATTATTTCAATCATTTTATATTTGTTGAGGTTTTTTTTTCTGTGTCCCAGTATTTTGGATACTGTTCTGTGGTGTGCTGAGTAGTAACTGTATTCTTTGGTGTTTGGTTGGGATATTCAGTAGTTGTCTGTGAGGTCTACTCAATGTGTCATATTGTTCAGTTCAGATGTCTCTCTGTTTGCTCTTTGTCCTGTTGACCTGTCCAAAGTGCTCAGTGGGGTATTGAAGTCCCCTACTATGAATGTGGTGGGGTTAGTCTGTGCCTTGAGATCCTGGAGAATTGTGTTTATAAAGTTTGGTGCACCAAGTTTGGTGCATATATATTCATGATTGTGAAATCTTCATGGTTAATTTTTCCTTTGAGAAAGATGTAATGACCCTCTTTGTCTCTTCTGATTATTTTTCCTTCAAAGTCTATTTTGTCAGATATTAAAATAACAACTCCTACTTGCTTTTTGTTACCACTTGCTTGGAATATTTTTTTCCCATCCTTTCACCTTAAGTTGGTGCCTATCCTTGAGAGTGAGATGGGTTTCTTATAGACAGCATATAGATGGGCTCTGTTTCCTAATCCATTCTCTCAGTCTATGTCTTTTGATTGGGGAGTTTAGTCCATCAATATTTAAGGTTAAAATTAAAAGATGTGTGTTGCTTCCTTTCACCTTATTACACATTTGTATTTTTGGTCTAGTTCTCTACTTATACAGTTATGCTTTTATTAATTTCTCTTTCTAGGTGCCTGGGGATAATTGCTCCTCCCCTCTGTTCTTTGAATTCTCACAAGTATTCTCCGAATGGTTGGTTTTCTGGCCATGTATTCTATCATGCTGTTTATGTCCTGGAAGAATTTTCTTTCTCCTTCAACTATAATCGACATTTTTTCTGGGAATAGTAACCTGGGGTGGCATCTATAGTCGTTTAGTGCTGGGGATACTTTGTCCCATGACCTTCTTGCTTTAATAGTTTCCAATGAAAAGTCATTTATAATTCTGATGTGTTTACCCTTATATGTAATGTTTTTCTCTTGTGGCTTTCAGAATTTTGTCTTTGTTTTGGGTGTCTAGTGTTTTAACTATGATATGGTGTGGTGAATTTCTTTTCTCTTGTCTCTTTGGAGTTCTATTTGCTTTTTGTATTTTTATGGGTTTGTCTTTTATTACTTTGGGGAAATTTTCATCTACTATACTGTTGACGGTATGATCAATACCATTCCCTTGGGATTCTTCTCCTTCCTCTATTCATATGATGTGAAGTTTTGATCTTTTCATAGTGTTCTTCATTTCCTGGTTGTTCCACTCTTGTGTAATTTTAAACTTTTCATAATCTTTACTTGAGTTTTTAGTTGCTGTGTTATCTTCCAAATCTGATATTCTTTTTTCTGCTCCCTTTGTTCTATTTCTGAAGTTTTTTCTCATCTTTTCTTCTTGATTGGATGAATGTTCAATTTGCTTTTTCATTTCATCCTGTGATTTCTTTACTATTTCCACTTCTTTTCGGAGTTTCTTAGTCTCTTCCTGTAGCTCCTTCCTTCACTGGTTGGTTTCCTTTTTTTTTATTTTTATCATGGGATCTTTTCAGTTTCTACTTCCTTACACAGTTTCACTCCCTCTTGTTCTTTCTGGAGTTTGACATTCTCTTCCTCTAGGTCCTTGCTGAGTTTTTGATTCTCTCTCCTTAGTTTTCTGATTTGTTTTTTATATTCTTTGATTTCTTTGAATATGTCTATGATTTTTCTTCTAAGATTTGTGTCCTGGGTTATCTTTAGGGAGTTCTCATTGTAGGAATCTTTTGTAAGGTTGGTAGAGTTTGGCATGGAATTATTCTGCACTTTTCCCATGTTGGCATTCAATTTTGGTTATATATTAGATGTCTAACTCACTCTTCCCTTTCCGTTCTGAAGGTTCTCCAAAAACCTAGTTGGTCACAACTGGGTAGGTACCATGCTGAGCACTGTGCTCACTCTGCTTCACTGTTTCTTTTATTGCCTTGCACCTCGGAATCAATACTGTGACCCCACTTTGACACTCTTTCCCCAATTAGCAGGGGGAAGGAGAACGGGGGGGGGGGGGGGATGAATTGCTCACTTAGCCTATGCCCTGGTACTCTTTACTCCAGGTGGTTCTGCATAATCCCCCAATCTGATCTCTATGCACTTGAGTACCCCAGTGGCAACAAGCCCACCTTTAAACTGGCTAGCTGGGCAACTCTACCCGTACAGCAGCACAAGCCCATGATCTAATTATCCAATAATCCACCTGGCTGAAGTATCTGGCTCCTACCTGTGCTCCAGTTGGCCTTGCAACCCCCTCCCCCATCTTATCTCTTTGCACTTCTGGTCTCTTATTATTAACAATTAATTCTTCTGCTCCAGATATCTACCATGTGTTATCCTAGTAAAAAAAAAAGAATTAAATTCCACAAAATTTTAATTAAAATCTATCATGTGAATGGCACTGAAAGAATATTTTAAGGAACCAAATTTCACTGTGAAAATTCATAAGTCAGATATCCATTACCTGAATATACTCTCACTATTGTCTTCCAAACTACAGCAGATCAAACCATTCATCTGTGAGCAAACTCAGTAGTTTTATACCTGAAGTTTCAAACACTTCCACAATCATTCTATGAAACAAGATGGTTAGGAGCTTTATAACAATATCACATTATTCTGGTACCAATTTCTGTACTAGTTTATTTTCACTTGAATAAAAAATATATGATCAAATTCAACATGGGGTGAAAAAAGGTTTATCTGTCATACAGGTTAAAATCTATCATTAAGGAAAGGTAAAGAACTCATGAATCCAGAGGCAGGAACTGAAGCAGAGACCATTGAGAAAAATTCATACTTGTTTGGTTCCTCTGGGTTGCTTATACAACTAGTTTCTTATATAACTGTGGCTCATCTGGTGAGGAATGGTACTGCTCACAATGGCATGGACCCTCATATGATAATTTGCAATTAAGAAAATGCCCCACAGACATACCAGAGGTCAATATGAAGGAGGCAGTCCTTTAATGGTGCTTCCCAATGACTCCAGTTTGTATCAAGTTGATAAAAACTGACCAGCACAGTAAGTATTCATGGTTTGATGAGGACATGTAGGTGGTATTCTTAGAAAAGCTACTTAATAAGAAGGGAAATACAGAAATAAACCAGTTCATCTTATGTGTCTTATCATATAATACCCTTCACTATGTTCCATCCATGAAGTAAAACCCCAGTAGTTTTTACGTATCTATGCCATACTCTTAGATGTATACCTGGTAGGACCATAAGGTAAAAAAAAAATGTCTCTAATATCTATTATTTTCCAAGTCTATTATATCTTGTTAAAAATGAAACAGAAAACTAAGTATTTGTTTGCTAATGTGTTACTATTATAAATATAAAGTTATCCAGTTTCTAAAATTAAAGTTAACATAGGCATGAAATGCACAATTAGGAGAATATTGTCAAAGTGGATACTGAACAATTTTGAATGCTAACCTAAAAAAATTGTATATCAATTATAAAAATGTTTTTCCTATAGAGGCTAAAATCCATATTATACATTATTTGACATCTTAGAAAGCAACGCTAAGTAGAAAATATTATCATGTATTCTAGGAAGTATTTTTCTCATTTTCCTATAATCATTATGAATTAATCGTTTTTTAAATGAACTGTTATTTTAAAAAGAGAACTTTGGGGCAAATGGTTTAGCAGCATGTGTGCTTACTGCTACTCCTGGTGTTTCAGTTCAATCTACAGAACACATATAGTACACAGTACAAATCAACCACTGCAAATTTTCATCTCGCTGCCACATAACACATTAATTAATTAATTAACTGAAATTTAAATATTTCCTGGATTATAAAGAATTACTGGTACATTCAAAATCAGTTGGAAAAATAAATTTTTAATGGTAATATGAGAAAGAATACAACATGCCAAACTCTATGGGACACAATGAAGGTAGTCTTTTTTTTTTTTTTTTTTACTTTGTCATCTATTCAGTTTTTTGTGTTTTTTTTTGTTTGTTTCTTTTTATATAAATGTTTTATTAATTTTTATGTGCTTTTTACATACTTTTTCCATCAGTGTTAAGCACCTTTATATTTGCTTCTCCATTGGCATTCTCCCAGCCCCCCACTGAATTCACATGTTCTGTCATTTGTGCTAGGGTCCCCCACTGATTTCACACATTCTGTCATTTATGCTAGGGTCTATGGCTCCAAACTACTCTTCCACCCCCTCCTCAATGGAAGCTCATCCCCTGAGCTCCAGTCAGCCTATCCAGAGACCCTTTCCTAAAGAAAACCAGTTCTTCCTCACCCAACCATAATCAGCTTCCAATATTTCTTCAGGGAAGATTAGACTCTGCTACCCATTTCTGTGGTTATGTGCTAGGTTTTTGTCTGGCTGAGAGATTCACACAACTGGAGAAGTCATATATCTTAGAGAAATCCCCAAGGTTGATACATCACTAGGCTAAGGGAATGTCTTACTAATTTCCAAAGAGGTATCCTTATTTCAACAGGTTAAATATCCCAGACAACACTCAAATAAGACTTCCTTAATTTATATAGGATTAAGTGCAAGCATCAGAAAATTAGAGACATCTCATCTTAATATCTCAATGATGGTTCTTAAGTCCTTGGTAAAACAACTAACAACACCAAAGAAGTTTTGAAGGAAAGAAAGAAAATCAGGGTTGAAATTAATGAACTAGCAATAAAAAATTCAACAAAGATTTCAGTTTTTAAAAAGTTAAAAAAATGAAAAACACAAAGGTAAATCATCCAAAAGAAAAGTAGAATCTAAATTAATGAAATCAGAGATAAAAATATACATTTACCAGAGATACTGGGGTGAGATAGAGAATAATCTAATAGAGATAAGTGAATTTCTAGATATGTATGACCTACACAAATTAAATCATGAAGTAAACAACTTACAAATTACATGGAAGAGCGATAAGTAAATCTACAACCAATGGCGTAGAAACAGTAATTAAAATTTTTCCAACTAATAAAAGTGAAAGATTAGATGGATGCAGTACAGAATTGTACCAAATCTTCAAAAAGGAGCTAATATCAATATTGTAAAAACTGTTCCGTAAAGTAGAAAAGGAACATTTCCAAATTCCTTTTATGAAGCCCATATTATCTGAATTTCCAAACCAGATAAAGATCCAAGAACAACAACAACAACAAAATTATAAGCCAATCTCTCTGATGAATGTAGATATAAAAGTTCTGAATATAATACAAGTTGAATGCAAGAGCAAATTAAAATGATTATCCACTAAACTAGGTGTGATGGCCCGCACCTTTAATCCCAGCACTTATGAGGCAGAGGCATGCGGATCTCAGTGAATTACAGGGCATTTGAGGCTACCAGAAAACTCTCTCTCAAAGATCAAGTTGGCTTCATTCCAAAGAGCCATAGACAATCTAACCTATGTAAATCAATAAATGTAGTTTAACACAGTAACAGAAACAAAGAGAGAAAGTACATGATTATCTCATGAGATGCTCAAAACATTTGAAAAATCCAAAACCCTTTCAAGATAAAAGTAATAGAAGCTGGGGACACAGCTAACATAGCTCAACATAATAAAGGCAATATACAATACATATTTTTATGTTTAAATTCTTTGCTCATCAAGGAATATCCAAAGTAAAAACAATTTTATATTGCATTTTACCACAGTCACAATGGTTTTGATAAAGTAAATAAATAACTCAAAGGGATGTTTTTCCATTCTGGTACTGTGTTTCTTTTTATATAGCATTCAGGTATACACTTGCACTAATTTTCAGATACTGTACGCATATTTTTCAGGGTGGATGAGTTAATACATTTCCCTCTGGCTTTTATGCCACCCGATATTTACTTATCTCTCCTCTGTCTCTCTTCTTGTCTAACCTCCTGTCTAGTTCCCCAGTTTAAGTGCTGTGTTTTCCCATTTCCCTTAGATAATACTTATCTCCTATTATAACCTTTCTCTTGAGTTTCTTCTTCCCATTTAACCCCACCTTCCTTGTGTGTCCTTACCTTCACCCTTCCAGTTGTATATCCTCATTTTCTCCTTGGTAAAATTTGTTCCCTATCCCCTTTCAGGCTCTTTTTTAGTATGCACAGAGAATATACATCTGAGAGATGCCTAGACCTAAGTGACATATCTACAGTCGAACCTTTACACCTAACACACATGGAACATAGTAGAACATAGAAGAACAAGGGTAGAGAAAATACTAATTCAGGCCTCAACTATCACCACTGAGGCTTCCTCATACAATGAACACAGAAGGCCACAGCTGGCTACCTTTTAGAGAATAAGAGACTGCAAAATGTGTGTTCCTTATGTATCCACTGCTGGTGGGAATGTAAACTTGTACAACCACTATGGAAAGCAATGTGGAGAACCCTTAAAAGACTCAGAATGAGCTTACCACCTGATCCAGTAATACCACTCCTGGGTATATACCCCAAAAACCCATCCTACCACAAAGTTACATGCACATCTATGTTTACTGCAGCTCTCTTAACAATAGCGAAGAGCTGGAACCAAACCAAATGCCCCTCAACAGACGAGTGGATGACAAAAATGTGGTACATCTACACAGTAGAGTAGTATTCAGCGATAAATAAAGATGGCATTATGAACTTTGCAGGTAAATGGATGGAGTTTGAAGCCATTATGCCGAGGAAAGTAACACAGTCCCAGAAAGACAAACGGAGAATGGTTTCTCTCATATGTGGATGTTAACACCAAATCCCCCATATGAAAGGCAAGTTGAACAACATTATGGTTATATTTCTGTTTATCTGAAAGCAAATATGTTGTTATAATGTGAATCTCTCAATGGGCTCTAGAATCCACTCACCAATTATTTTTAGATTCTGTAAGTACTGTATATGTATCCATATTTTAGAGTAATATAAAATTGATGGAGGAAAACGTGAATTCCCAAACATAAAAAAGACTGAGAGAAAGATGCAGGACAGTTATGGCAGAATGCATGATTTGTGATGGGGTGAGGTGGGGTGGGGGTAAGGGAAAGGGGAATATGCCTGAAATGAATTGAAAAATGATGTATGGAATCATCAATAAAAAATAAATAAAAAAGTAACACACACAAAATAATAATTTTAAAAATGTGTGTTCCTTGATAGGACTCTATATTCTTTTTTTGTGGGGGGGTCTGTTTGAGACAGGGTCTTGCTGTAGCCGTAGCTGTCCTGGAACTCACTATGTAGACTGGGCTGGACTTGAACTCACAGAGATTTGCCTGCCTCAGCCTCCAAAGTGCTTGGATTGCAGGCCTGTGCCACCACACCCATCTTAGGACTCTATATTCAAAATAACCTACCCATGGTTCAGGGACCATTGTGGAAAAGGGGTTGGAAAGACAGAAGAGCCCAGATAAGTGCATGAACATAAGGAAACAGGTTTTTCAGGCCATAGGAACTTGATCTGTTCAATCAAAGTTCAGTATAGAAGAGAGGATATGTGCAGCAAGGCCAAACTATAGCCAAGGAGCTACTGGCAAATGATTACTATGGGCTAAGGGAGAGTGAATCTTCTTTAAGGAATGACTCTAGATAAGCTGGCTACTCCAGTGGATGAATTTGCAGTGAGGGACACCTGTATAGAAATACTTGACCAGATAGGACTTAACACATATGACAGAAAATCTGAAAACTGGTGGGGGGAGCTATGCGGGGCAAGGAGTAGAGAGGTGGTCTAAATTTGATAAAGTTATATGAAATGTACAAAAACTCTATTTTCAAAAAATGTAAAATTCTGGTGAGGCCGTGGTGAAAGAAGTAGTATTCCCACAGCCAGAAAAAGGCTAAACTATTACAACCACTATGGAATGTGATATAGACGTTCCTCCAAAGATTAAAATTAAACATACCATGTCACTTGGTTATACCATTCCTATGCATACCAAAAGGAATCTTACCACAAGATATTAGCATATACATATTTATCATGGGTCTGCTTACAGCAGCAAGGAAATAGAACAAGCCTATATAACCATCAAGAAAAAACAGATTAAGAAAATGTGGCATATATGGAATACGTGGAATTACATACATGCAATGCACAAAATGAAATTTTACCCAGCTTTCAAGAAAAATGAAAAAGTGAAAGTGATAGGGAATTTATGGAATTGGAAAGGATTATGTTAAGTGAGGTGACCAAGTCTAAAAAAAAAAGAAGCACTTTGTGGGGCTGGAGGGATGGCCTAGCAGTTAAGAGCGTCAACCGCTCTTACAGAGGACCCGGGTTCGATCCCCAGCACCCACGTGGCGGCTGAGAACCATCTGAAGCTCCAATTCCAGGAGAACTCCAGTTCCAGGGGAATCCGAGTACCTCTTCTGAACTCCGCGGCATTGCACGACACGGGTGCACAGACTTGCATGCAGACAGTACATTCATACACATACAGAAATAAATAAAATTAATTTAAAAAATTAAAAAAAAAGAAGCACTTTGCATATTCTTTTTTCATATANCTCTCTCTCTCTCTCTCTCTCTCTCTCTCTCTCTCTCACACACACACACACACACACACACACACACATATATACACACAGAGATGCATGCACACATAAAATCTGAAATTAGGAAAGGGCTATTGCTGGGAAGAAGGCTGTTCCCAGTTAGGAGTAGTACATGGGACGAAACAGGCTACTAAGTGTAAAAAGGCCTAAATTGCATTATATGAGTATATAAAACTGTTAAAGAACCAGGGTTAAAGAATATAATTTTAACTAAAAAAGTTAAAGTTGCAACTTTGGTTTTGAGTAAAAGGCAAAACACTAAGCAATATTATTTTCTTATTTGTAACAATATATAAAATGTGCTATCAAAAATATTCATTTCCCAATTGGCAGTATTAAAGTGAAGCAAGACAAATGTATCTTTAATGATTGTCTTTCTTCTGCCTTTTTCTCCAAATGCAGCTTACCTTCACCCATGTCTTCTACTCTGATATTTAGGTTATGAGCCTGAGCATTTAATGGCTAAACAATCTCTCCAGAATACATTCTTTCATCTGAATCACATTATCTCATCATGTTGTAGTCTTTTTACTATCATTAGAACACACATTGTGATAAAATATTAAAAATGCTAAAATCCCTGTAATTAAAGGGAGGGTCATTCCTCATTTTCATTCAAATTATAATTACCTAACCTATCATTTCTTTAGTTAATACTAAATGCTGCCTTTCATGTTGTGACATAGATGAGTGCCTACTACTTACCAGGCTCCATGCTTGGATCATTGCAAATTAACTCACTCAATCAGTGATATAATCCTTTGAAAGCAGTAGTATTGTCTTCATACATTATAGATCTGGAAAATATAACACATTGGAGTGAAATAATTTGCTCAAAGTCACATAGTTCTTACATATAAATTCTTATCATAGTATAGGGGCGAAATCTACTTTGTTGACCCTTTCTGTTATCTGTCATTTTTTTCCTTCTTACTCTAAATCTAACCTCTATATTGCTTTCTATTTCTCAATATTCATTGATGATCTGCTTTTACTTGAAAACTATGCAGTTGAAAAGGAGCAAATAATTTCCAATTTTCACACAACAGACTCTATATGGCTCAGTTTTATTTACTGGCTTTTAGAAAACTTTCTTTATCCAAGGACTGAATAAAATTGCAATGCCCCTAATGAATCAAATAATTCTGTGTCGTTTCACCAACTGCTCCCAAATATTGGCCTGTAAAACTTTCTATCAAGTTCACACAACTTTCTTGAATTATGCCACATAGAGGGATTGGAAGTTGGAAGTACATAAAGACCCATGTCCTTACCTCAAACACTTTTCTTGTTATTTCATGTCCCCTCACATTCTTGTGTCCGATCATACTGTTGTCTCACTTCAAAAGATGTTAATGTTGAACATGTAATCCACCACTTTGAAAAATTGTGTGGACTGCCTATTTACATCTTGAAGATTATTCTTGGAAATAAGCACACTAGCCACTTAATATTTCAAAATCTTCTCTCCTAGTTATTTATTTCTATAAAGTATAAACACTAAGTGAGCAAGAGATGTGCTATTGAAAGAATGAGTAAGTGAATGGAAGAAATAGGGTTCAAATTCACACATGCTGGAATCATAATTCTGAGTTGCTGGGGCTCGGGAGGGAGGACTGGGGTAGGAATGGAAGTAGAAAAGAACAGAGAAGACTGGACCTTGGGAGGCAACGGAAGCTAGAGTACGTGATGCCTCTAAGACCTCATAAGAAATTCACATACAGTGTCTGAACATTAGTGCACCACTGGTGCAACCTAGAGGCTGTGTGACAGGGTACACAGTTCAAGAAAAAGGATACCTCCCTTTGAATGGTTCATAAGAGAGATCCAAGAGAATCTCAAAACAATGTGGGCTTATCTCCAAAGCTCTTTATTTTCTACCAGAAATAGAAAATAAGCATATCCTGTGCAGAACAGGACAGGCTTCAGGGATAGGACTTAGATTAATGGAACAGGAACTGACTGGGAAGCCTTCTACCTGAAGTCAAGTGCTCATAATGGTAGACAACGTGCACATTGCTAAGGGAGAAAATCAATGATTTAACCCAGCCCTAAAGCCTAGCAGCCATGATGATCTGCCCAGCAAACTACCTCTATTGGTGCAGAAGAGGCACTATTGTCTGGGGAATGGTCAGAGCTATCTAATTGGACTTGGAACTCTCTCAATGAGAGTTAACCCATGAAAGCCACTGTAAACACAGCCAAATGCACAGGGCTGGAGAAAACATAGAGCCTAGAGAAAAACCTATCAGGGTCATATCTGTAGACAAGTGAAATTTCTTACCATATACTAACTATGGATTCTTACATTTACAGACAAGTATATTGAATACCACTCATCAAAAAATCTACCCTTTGCAACATATGGAGGTTACTGCAGAGTCCCAAACTGGTCAGACACACAACCTATATGTCCTAAAAATCCCCATTCCTAGGTGGCGCATCTACAATTGAACTGATACACACAGAAGAAAGGGCGTAGAGAAAATGAGTGCATCCCTCAATTCTGGCCAGTAAAGCTTCCTTACACAATAGAGTGTGGTGAAAACGGAACACCACAAGTCAAGCTACAAAGAATGGGAACCCATAGAGTGTGTATCCCTGGATAGGGTGCCTGTATTAAACCTCACCTCTCCCCAGCGCTCAGGGATCATTGCTAAGAGGGGGCAGAAAGACTGTAAGAGACAGGGTTGGTACATGAATGTAAAGAAGCACTGGATTACAGTCTACTGTAAGCTTTCACATGTGAACTTGTGCCAATGTTGAGCAGGAGAAATGGGCAGGGGACTGATCCTGGAATGAGAACTACCAGAGACTGAGTACTACTGGGTGAAGAGGTGTATGCCTTATCTAGGATTCCTAGAGGAGCTGATTAGACTCCAGCAGATCTATTTGCACAGAAGGACATCTGTGTTTGGGAGATTGACTCTCTCTCTATCTATCTATCTATCTATCTATCTATCTATCTATCTATCTATCCAATTTGAGTTCCATCTACCAAGATGTATTGTACTGCCATCTTAGCAGAGCCAGAGACAAAATGGCATGAAAAAGACACACTCTGTCCTGATTATAGACTCTGGTCACATTATTGTAGAAGAAGAAATTAGGAACAGAAAGCAATCATTTTAAGAATAGAAAATAAACATTTTAGAAAATATACCATGTTTTATTGTTGAAGCAGAGACTGTTGGTAAGTAAAACATATAATTTCCTACCTAATTAATCCAACCAGTCAAATCATGTAGCATAACATATCCATTGTGAATTAATGGCTTCTTCAATTAAAACAACTCAGTTCTGCTTCAAGGTATACCAGCCTATACAGATTTCTTTGATCTAAACTCAGTATTGATATACTCTTTAAAATGATGGCAGTGATTGTTAGCTATGAATCTATAAAAATACTAAGCATACTACATACCACAATTTCACACCTATGACACATTTCTTAAATAATTCTCAAATGGAATTCAAAAATATTTATAAATTAAATAACAAAGAACTACAATATAAAACTAATTATTCAAATCTTGCACTTAAATTTCAGAGGAAGTTTAATGTATAACTCTTTACTATATTATGATGTCAAAGTAGAAATACTACAATAAAATATTCATGAACTAAAGACTTTTCAAATATTCATATTTATGCCAAAAAAAATTTCAACACTTAACATCCAGCAGAAACTTATTATTGAATGGTAAATTTCAGTAAGTTTCCAAAATTTAACATTTCTCTGTTAGACCACATATAATATGGATATATATTAATATTTATGTTAATGTGTACTAATAAATAATTCTATTTTATGCATATAAAAATAAAATAAAATCATTGTTCTGGTTTGTCTTCCATTGCTGTGACAAAACACTCTGACCAACACCAACTTGGGGAGGAAAGGGTTTATTCACCTTACATCTCCTGGGTCACAGTTCATCACTTAGGAAGCCCAAGGTAGGAACTCAGGGTAGGAACCTGGAGGCATGAGCTGAAGCACAGGCCATGGAGGAATGCTGTTCACTGACTTGCTCCCCTGGCCCATGCCCAGCCTGACCTGTTATACAGTACACAACAACCTGCCCAGGGTGGCACCACCCATAGTGGGATGGGCCCTCCCACATTGCTCAACAATCAAGACAATACTCCACAGATATGACCACAGGCCAGTCCAATGGAGCCAATTAATTCCCCAATTGAGGCTCCCTCATCCTCTTGCGTCAAGTTGATACTAAAGCTATCCAGCACAATTGACCCCTTGTCAACTGGACACACAAAACATATCACTGTTAAACCACCACCTTTCCAATTCTTATCCCCAAAGTATGATGTTAACATTAATCACAACCTAAGACAGTACAACCTTAAAAGCCCCATAGTCCTTAAAATGTCCAAATACTTAAAAGTTCACAGTCTGTTAAAAGTCTCTTAACTGTGGGTTGCTTTGTTTTTGTAAAATCCAAAACAAGTACTGTCTTATTTCAAAGGGAAGAATCAGGCACTCTCAAACAAAACCTAAGTACAGCAAAGTAGCTCAAGGCTGGACACCTGGGACTCACGTTCTTCTGGGATCCAAAGGGTTTCAGCAGCTCCCCCTCTCCGACTCTGCCATCCGTGGCTCACACAGCTCATCTCAAAGGCCCAGGCCAGCTCCATTCCATACCTGCCGCTGCTCTTGGTGGTCATCCAACAGTCCTGGCATCTACAAAAAGCTGGGGTCGCCACTGAAACTGAGGCAGCACCTTCACCAATGGTCTCTTCTGACGTCTTCTGGTGCAAAGTCTCAGCTTCTCTCCATGACCCCTGCAATCCTGGTGTCTCCACTGCAACCGAGGTGCACTTCCACCAATGGTCTTTCCTGACCTCTCACAGTGCCAAGCCTCTGCTGCTCTCTGTGACCCCCTCAAATTTCAACACTGGAACCATATAGGAGACTCTTACACATTACCAAGTCCTGCTTCTGGCTCGAGATGGAGACTCAGGCCCCTTCTGGATCATAGCATCTCTGTGCTGACCCTGAAGAAATTCTTCCCAGAAGATTTCACCACAGTGATGCTGGTCTCTTGTTACTTATAGCTGATTTTTCAGCCCCAGCTAACCAGCATCAATTGTCCCAGTACAACAAAGATTTCACTTCAGGTTCTGGTCTCTTGTTACTTACAGCTGATTCTTCAGCCCCAGCTGACCAGAACCCACAGATTACACAGTCCTGATGATATCTGCTCCCCTTTGAAACTAGAAACTTCACAAGCCAGGCCTCCATCTTCTACAACTCCTTCAGCAAAACTGCTCCAAATTCCACAGCCACGATCTTTAGGCATTCAATGATCTTTCCAGCCCAAAGTTCCAAATGCCTCCACAATCCTTCCCCAAAACTCCAAGGTCAGGTGTGTCACAGCAATACCCCCACTCTTCTGGTACCAATTTCTGTTCTGGTTTGTCTTCCATTGCTGTGACAAAACACTCTGACTGGCCAGGGGTGGTGGCACATGCCTTTAATCCTAGCACTTGGGAGGCAGAGGCAGGAGGATCTCTGTGAGTTCAAGGCCAGCCTGGTCTACAGAGTGAGTTCCAGGACAGCTGGGACTACAGGGAGACCCTGTCTCAAAAAAAGACCCCCCCCAAAAAAAAAACCACACAAAAAAAAAAACCACTGTGACCAACACCAACTTGGGGAAGAAAGGGTTTATTCACCTTACATCTCCTGGGTCACAGTTCATCACTTAGTAAGTCCAAGGTAGAAACTCAGGGTAGGAACCTGGAGGCAGGAGCTGAAGCACAGGCCATGGAGGAATGCTGTTCACTGACTTGCTCCCCTGGCCCATGCCCAGGCTGACCTCTTACACAGCACACAACAACCTTCCCAGGGTGGCACCACCCATAGTGGGCTAGGCCCTCCCACATTTCTCAACAATCAAGACAATACTCCACAGATATGACCACAGACCAGTCTAATGGAGTCAATTCCCCAATTGAGCCTCCCTAAACCCAGGTGTGTCAAGTTGACACTAAAGCTATCCAGCACAATCATTTAGCATCATTCCATGAGTCATAAATCCCCTTTTTATGCCAGAGGAACGAAGGACAATGTATAGCAATTTTTTACAACTTCACAATCAAATCTTATCTAGATTAATTATTGAATATGAATTAGAGGTACCATGAATAATTGAAATAAAGTGATAATTATTAAAAGCGAATTTATGCCTTACATTATTAAGAATATTGCTATATTGAGAAGCAAATGGAATTTATATTAATATCTGTCTCAATTTAACATGGGAAAAAGTCTCAACTTTACTCTGGTTTTTTTTTTGTAAGTTTATAAACCAAATAATATTCTTAGATATTAACTGCATGAAAAAGAAGTTCATGAATGTGCAAAGATGACATTCGAGAAATATGTATAATCAATCAATCAGTCGGATATAGACTTATAATTTAGCATAAGTATAAAATAATAATGAAAGAGAAGCAATATCATTGCTGTAAGTTCATATGAGTAAATGAGCAGCTGACTGGAAGACTCTTTTCTTGTGGTCGTCACCTCCACTACTTATTACATTATTTCTTCATCTTCTTCCAGAATGTTTGCTGAGCCTTGGGATGCAATGAAATAGGTGCTTTCTGCAAAGGTAAACACTCAGAGGTCTCTTGTGCTCCACACATTGCCTAATTGTGGGTTTCTGCATTAATATTCATCAGGTGCCTAAGGAAAATTCTCTGATAAATATAGAGAGATGCATTTACCCTACTTGTAGAGGTTGCATTGAAGATGTGTTACTTAGGGTTAAGTTTGTGAGAGACTGTTATTCTCTACATTTGACTAGTTCTGGAACTCTGTAACAAGTTTGCAGAAATGGTTGAATACAAATGTCAAGGAAAGGAATTAAAATAAAAGGATAATTCATAATTAAAAACTTTAATTTCTGTACTTTTAAGTTAATGCAATGAAGGTCTCAATGATGAACAAACCCACTTGATTAGGCATTTAGTTCAATTGCAGAACACATGTTTACCAAGGATAAATCCCTGGGTTTGAGATGACCAAGAACTGCAAAATAGAAAGAAATGTGATGAGCATGGGCTAAGTCACCCACCCATGCTAACTCAGACACCCAGGAACCGAGCATACCTTCAGGTGGGACACAGAAAGGCGGGCAGCCAGTGCAGAGCAAACCTCCTCTTTCCCACCCCCCACTGGAGTAGTGGTACAGACCATGCTGGTGGGGTTGTGGTGCAGATGATCCAATGGGCAGAGTGTCAGTAATTCGAGGTTGCACAGCCAACATATAAGAACTGAACAGCAGGAAGTAGAGTGATCAACCAATCCTCCGTATTAACATTGAAGAAGACTACACCAGAATCCAAACAAACAAACAAAAATCCCACATTCCAAAGCCACAACAACAACAAAAAATAACAACATGGAAAAAGCTCATAATAGACCCACACCAAACTCGACCATTCCTATTGAACATCCCCACAATGAGATCCCCATGGAAGGAAACCAAGACATGTACCTTAGAAGAACAGTTGTAGACATATTCAGGAAAAAGAAAAGACTATAAAGAACAAATTAGAGAAATAAGGGGAGAAAATAAAAAAAAATACTCAGGAAGGATCTAGAAGGAAAGAATGGTAAACTCTCAAGACAACTAGAGGGAGAGAATGACAAACTCCAAAAATAACTAGAGGAAGAAAAACAAACTCTGAAAAGAACTAGAGGGAGAGAATGATGGAAGGAAGTGGAAACAGTAAAAAGATCGCAGGCTGAAATGAAAAAAGCAAAAGACTAGCTAAACAAGGAGCTACAGTAGAGAATGACAAGCTCTAAAAGAAAGTGGAAATACTAAAGAAATCAGAAGAAGAAGTAATAAAGGAAACGGAACATTCATCTAATCAACAGGAAAAGATAGGAGAAAGCCTCAGAAGCAGAATAGATGAGGCACAAAATAGAATATCTGACCTGCAGGATAACACAGAATAATTAAATGCTCAAGTGAAGATTATGAAAATTTAAAAAAAGAGTGGAATAGCCAGGAAATGTGGGAAACTATGGAAAGATCAAATCTCAGCTTCATAGGGATAGGGGAAGGAGAAGAATCCCAAGACAATGGTATGGATCAGATTTTCAACATGATAATACAAGAAAAATTTCCCAAGGTGTAAAAAGACAACCCTATACAAATCTAAGAAGTACATAGAACACAAAATATAAAAACCAGAAAAGAAATTCCCAAGGCCATATCATAGTTAAAATGCTAGATGCTCAAAACAAAGACAAAATACTGAAAGCCACAAGAGAAAAACAACAAATTACATAGAAGGGGAAGCCCATGAATATCACAGCTGACTTCTCAGTGCAAACTATGAAAGCCAGAAGAATTTGGACCAAAGTATTACCAGTAGTAAACGACTTTAGATGCCAACCCAGATTACTATACCCAGCAAAAATGTCCATTATAGTTGAAGGAGAAACAAAAATACTTCACGACATAAACAAAATGAAAGAATACATGTCAAAAAAAAAAAAAAACACTTCAGAAAATACTCAAAGTACTCCAAAAAAACAGAGGAAAGGAGCTACTATCCCCAAGCAAGTAAAGAGAATCTAATAAGTGCATAACACCATAAATACAAACCTAGACCAAGAATGCAAACAAAGAATAAATTGAAAGGAAGCATCACATATCTCTCAATAATAACCTTAAAATACTAATGATCTAAGCTTCCCAATCAAAAGGCATAGACTGGGAGAATGGATTAGGAAATAGAATTCATCTGTATATTTTCTACAAGAAAAACATCTCCCCCTCAAGGACAGGCACTAAGTCATAGTGAAAGGATGGAAAAAATATTGCAAGCAAATGGTTCCATAAAGCAAGCAGGAATTGCTATTCTAATGTCAGAAAAAAATGAACTTCAGAGTAAAGTCAATCGGAAGAGACAAGGAGGGTCATTACATCCTTATCAAAGGAACAATTAACCAGGAAGACTTCACAATCTTAAATGTTTATGCACCAAACTCAGGTTCACTAAACTATATTAACAAAATACTGCAGGACTTTAAGACGCAGATTAATCCCAGCACACTAATAGTGGTGGACTTCATTACCCCACTGAGCCCCTTGGATAGATCAACTGGACAAAAAATAAACAGAGAGACATTGGAAGTGAACAATACAATACAACAAATGGACATCACAGACTTCTAAAGAGTATTCTATCCAAACACCAGAGAATATACTTTCTACTCATCACAACATGGAACATTCTCCAAAATTGACCACATGCTGGGACACAAAAGAAACCTCAACAAATGTAAAAGGATTGGAATTATTTCATGCATTGTATCAGAACACAGTTCAATAAAGCTCAAGATTAATACCAGAATAATCCTGACTAGCTACATGAACACGTGGAGATTAAACACACTCCTGAGTAATGAATGGGTCAGGGAAGAAATAAAGAATGAAATAAAGTATTCATGGAACGAAACGAAAAAGGTAATACAACACAACAAAACCCATGGGATACTTTAAAAAGCAGTCCGAAGAGGGAAATTTATAGCCCTAAGTGCCCATATTAAAAAAAAAAAAAAAAGAAAAAACAGAAAGGGAACAAATAAATGACCTAACACTACAGCTACAAACACTTGAGAAAAAAACAAATGGACCATAAACCCAACAGATAGGAAGAAATAACAAAAATCAGAGCAGAAATCAATGAAATAGAAACAAAGAAAACAATCCCGCCCCCCAAAAAAGAATCCAAAACCTGGTTCTTTGAAAAGATAAACAAGATAAACAGACATCTTTCCCAGTTAACCAAAAGAAAGCAAGACCAACTGCAAATCAATGGTATTCGTGATGAAAAGGAAAACATCACAACAGATAAAGAAAAGATCCAGACAATCAGACGAGGATACTTCAAAAACCTATACTCTACTAAGTTTGAAAACCTAAGAGAAATAAATGAATATCTGAAATCCTGGGAACCACCATAGCTTAACCAAGAAGAGTTTGACAGTTTAAACAGACCAATAACATTTGAGGATATTGAAGATGTAATTAAAAACCACCCAACAACAAAAATGAGTCCTGGCCCAGATGATTTCTTAACAGAATTCTATAAAATATTT
This sequence comes from Rhizomys pruinosus, assembly GCA_009823505.1. NCBI lineage: Eukaryota > Metazoa > Chordata > Mammalia > Rodentia > Spalacidae > Rhizomys > Rhizomys pruinosus. The sequence continues at coordinate 311,289 of VZQC01006234.1, read as the reverse complement.
AAAGAGGTCCTACAAACATTACTACTCAAACTATTCAGAAGGATACAGAGGGAAATCTCCCAAACTCCTTCTCTGAAGCCAGCATCAATCACTCTAATATGAAAATCAGGTAAAGACACAGCCAAAAAATAAAACTACAGACCCATCTCATTAATAAACACAGATGCGAAAATTCTCAACAAAATGAAAATCGCATACAGACCCACATCAAGAAGATCTTTCATCATGATCAAGTTAGATTCATATAAGGGATGCAGGAATGGTTCAACATACGTAAATTAAAAAATGTTATAAAGCACATAAATGGACTGAAAGACAAAAATCACACAATCATCTCAATTGATGGAGAAAAAGGTTTTGACAAGATCCAGCATCCTTTCATGTTTAAAGTTCTAGAGGGAACTGGACTGAAGGGAATATTCCTTACATATGGTGCTGTCAAAACTGCATCACCATATGTAGCCGAATAAAATTAAACCCCTACCTCTCACCCTGTACAAATATCAACTCCAAATGGATCAAAGATCTCAACGTAAAACCTGAAGCTCTGAAGGTGACAGAAAAAAAAAAAGTTGGTAGCAAACTACAAGATGTAGGATTAGGAAGAGACTTTCTAAATCAAACAGCAAGTGCACAGGAAATAAGGTCGACAGCTGACAAGTGGGACCTCATCAAACCCAAAAGCTTCTGTACAGTGAAAAAAAAACAATCAGAGAAGTGAAGAGAAAACGCAAAGACTAGGAGGAAACCTTCACCAGTGATACATCTGACAGAGCATTAACATCCAGTATATAAAAACTACTCAAAAAACAAAGAAGAAAACAAATGACTCACTCAAAAGATGGAATAAAGAGCTGAACAGAGACATCACCAGTGAGTAAGTAAAGTTGGCTGAGAAACATCTTTAAAGTGTTCAACATCATTAATAATTAACGAAATGTAAATTAAAACCACTCTATAACATCTCACTCCAATAAGACTGGTTAAGGTTATGAAAACAAAAGACACCAAATGCTCAAGAGGTTGTGGGGAAAGGGGAACAGTCATCCACTGCTGATGGGAATGTAAAATCATACAACCACAGTGAAAAGCGGTGTGGAGAACCATTAAAAGACTCAAAACGAGCCTACCACCTGACCCAGTCATACCACTCCTGGGTATATACCCACAAGACTCATCATACTGCAAAGGTACATGCACATCTGTTTATTACAGCTCTCTTCACAATGGCTAAGACCTGGAACCAACCCAAATGTCCCACAAATGATGACTAGATAACAGAAATGTGGTATATCTACACAATGGAGTTCTATGCAGCGGTAAAGAAAGATGACATCATGAAATTTGCAGGTAAGTGGATGGAACTGGAAGCCATTATGCTAAGTGAAGTAACACAGCACCCAAAAAGAAAAGGGGGGATGGTTTCTCTAGTTTGTGGATGGTGACACCAAATCCACAGTTGGCAGGCAAACTGATTAAATTCCCATGATGACTGATAAATGTGAATACTTTGAAAAAGTTTCTCACCCCTTGCAGATCAACTTTATAGGACTCCCTATTAACTGCTATGCCCCAATTTTTAATATTAAATTAGTCCAATTTACAAATTTGAAAAGATGTTTTATGCATACACTATCTCAAAATATCATGAATTGCTTATTTGAAAGATACTTTCTTTGAGTTATGCAGAACCTTCAAATATTAAAATATCATTATTCAATAGCAAAAAATCATGTTTAAAAGTTATATCATCAGTTCATTAGTTAATTATTTTACTGTTGAGAAGCTCTGATGACTATTGTGTTGGATACAAGTTTTCCAAAAGTCCGATTTACACTTGAAAGCTCAAAATTCATCATTGGGAACAAATAGCTGGTTCCCTTTCATACCTCTGGCTCATTTATCTCAATTTCAAGGAAATAACTGCCCATATCCATAAATTGATGATCATAAATTTTCTTTCTAATGTTTTTAATGTAAAAATAGCATTCGTTTATATCACTAGATGAGCTCTCAAAACTACCATTAGGAAATTTACACTTGCTTTCATTAAAGAAATTTGTTTAATTTAAATAGTGATTGATAAGGAAGTGGTTCAAAGTTCAATCTTTATCAAATAAAATATTAAGAATACATGGATTCTAGAGTTAATATTTAACAAAAGAATATTTTAATTCTTAATCAAGTAAATTTCAAAGTTAAGATGTTTATTAATATTGTTCTCCCATAAGTATATATGAATACCACTGCTGAAAGACCCAGCATTTATATTTATGCTGCATTCCTAATATAAGTGCAAATATAAACACAATAAAATAAAATTAGAGCATTATCATGAAAATAGCTTTGACCTTGAGAATCCCTTAAAATTTTTGACACCGAAATGCTTCATTGACCACAGTTTCAAAAATAGTGCTCTACAAAAAAAACTATTCATTTTCTTCACTTGTATAAAAATTTTGAAAAAGAAATGGATAATAAACCATATTTATCTTCTAAAGGTATCTGTATAACAGAAATCTGAGTCTCACAATGCTGAAATCAAGGTTTATCATTGCTATGTTACTTTCTGGGGAATGCAGAGAAGAAAGAGCCTCTAAATTCTTTAAAGCTATTGGGAGAGTTCAATTTCTTATCCTTACAGAAATTAGGTCCCAGTATTCTTGCCGCATATGCTGTCAGCCAATCTTTGGTGGTAGAGACCAATCTCACTCATTTTCACTCTGTAAAAGCTGCTAGTGATCTTACCCACTAAACAATCTCTCTAGTGCCACATTTTTATTCTTTGTTTTGTTATATCTAATGAACTCTAGCCAGAAACAAATAAAGAAAGCTGTGTTTTCTGGAGGTCATGTCAGAGACTTGGACAGTAGCTCACTAATAGTGCAGTTGCCTAGCATTTTCATGGTTCAACTGCAATCAGAAGCCTGGATGAAAACTCATGCAATCATGATGACATTGATCCCAACTGGATAATTCAAATAAAATACCAATTTTAAAACACAAATCCCTAGTTAACATCCTTAAAGCCACCTTTTCCATACTGTGTTTAAAACATATAATTTCCCCTACTTTGTGACCAGATGGTGATGCTATTTTGAACAGTTTGTGAACCTTCAGCATTTGAACCCCATCTGGAATAAGTATCTGAGTGTTTGTTGGGAACCTTACGCATTATAGCCAGATACCAGTTCCTCTGCATCTCTGTACTACCTGACTGCTGCCTTGACAAAACCTGACCAAACACCTAACAAGTTGGTACAAGTCAGGATAAATTATTTTCTCTTAAGTTGCATGTATAACATATTTTGTCACTGTGATAAGAAAAATAATTAATATATAACAAAACACAAACATACCAAAGTTTAAATAATGAACATCATGTAAAGTTATGCTATTCACATCCTAAACTTCTCATTTAATCACATTACATAATTAATTGAACTTCTACAATATCATTTAAATTATATCAGGACAAAGTTAACAAATATCTCATTAAAACAATCTTATATTCATTCATCTTGAGTAACTCTTTCATTCTATCTTTGAATCTGTGACACTAAAGAAAGGAGTGAGCAATCTTAAAAGACAAAGGTCTTTCATAGACATTTAAGGACATAGTCACTATAAATGTTCTTTTCCTTAAGTAAGTTTTAGTAGGAAAAAATAGAAAGAAAATCAGAACTTCTGGTCAAAAACATGAAATTCAGCAATGAGACCTCCTTAAGACTTAAAACCTATTGAAACATTTGAATTTCTACGGCTTCTGATCATGATCATAAAATAAGGTATTTTAATGATGTTTGCTTTCTTCCAGTAAAATTTTTGGAATCTGAAAACTGTTTTAATTTTTTTGTTTCTTTTTGGCTCAAAATGGCAGTATTTCTGCTGTTTTAAATTCTCAATAATTTGGCGGACTTTAAGGCAAAAAAAAATTAAGTTAGAAAAAATTTTATTTTTTCTTTGCTCATTTTTCTTTTATTTTAATTTATTTTTTTATTTTTAAGGGATTCTACAATATAATGACACAGTTGTTTGCAGATAACATTAATGTTACACAGTATGTCATAAAATTAGGTAATTGGTGCATTTTGCAAGTATCTATGTCCAAATTTTGAACAACCAAATGTTCCCATAGTCCAGTTGGAGAAGCTTGTATGCACAGGCATGTTGATCAATCAGGAGTCAAGACTATATTCCTGTAGTCTCATGATTCACCCTTATCTATCCACAGCCCTTACAATCTACCACGCCTCCTCTTCCGCAGTTTGTTCCCTGGGTTTGGGAAAGGGACACAAGTGGGTGAGAAGAAAACAGTCTAATTTATTTGGAGTTGTCATTTTGAACTCCAGCCTTTTTAGGTTGTTTCCCTTCATGGGTTGACAGCTTTCCCAGTGATACCCTTTTTAGTCATACTAACAAAGCACAAGCTATTGGATGTACAGGCATTTAAGCAGTACCAATTATTATGTCAAGCTAAGCTGTGAGCATAGACACAGATGCTTGGATGGTATGCTAATCCGCAAACTGTGGTTTCTCTATAAAGGGTGACAAGTTCTTATTGTGGCTTATAACATCTCCTAACCACTAGAGGACATAAGCTTGTGGCATCCGCTGTGAGTTATTCCTCCAAGGAGAGAGCTAATAGCCAAATAGATTTGGGATATATATAGACACTTGGCTGCCACTGTTGCACAGTATCTCCAGGCTGTTGAGGTGTAGCTGATATTGACGGAGGAGTCTTGCTTGTCTCAGGGAGACCAATATTTTGCTGTATTGCTTTAGTGGCCTTTGGTAACGCTCTCTAGCATTTCAGAGGCCAGTTGTACGCTAGCAAGTGACGTCTCATAACATTTTTCATGCTCACACCAGGTCTTCGACAACAGGAACTTACTGCCTTTCTCCTTGCATATATCCCACTTATAGGCAAAAGGCCTTTATAATTTTGGGGGGGGGGCAGGTTTGATTCCCCTAGACAACATCTCCTAGGCAGAATAATTCATTGCTGATGTCAGAGCTTTCCTGTAGTAATATATTTTGCTTAATTACACAACTTATAAACAATTTACTATTGAATTTGGCTCTAGATAGAGAAATATCCTTTCACAGTTCCTATACCTATCAATCAATTAATATGTTATGCCTGTTTTATAGGAAATTATCACTGTAACAATTGGCTCTAGTGTACAGTTAGGGAGTGGTTTCATTACCATCATGCTTTTTCTTTTTCCTATAAAGGGGAGAGATAGGAAGGTTTCTCAGCATCTGGAAAGTAAATTTCATTAGGGCCCATTATAAACAGTCAACCTCATTATTCAGAGAGATGCTCAGTATCCGTGACTCAGGCAGTCTGAGGTTCCTCATTCCTTAACGTTCAGATGGGTCAACCTCTCTGCTGGCATTTCCCAGTTCATCCTGCACAGCCATAATTTGTATGTTTTCAGGCATTTAGATTGGTGATTTTTACCTGTGGGAACATAAAATTCTCCTCCCATTGTTAGTTTCAAGAACAGAAAAATTGAAAATTTTCCATTGTATCCCAGAAAGGATAGTACCCCACCTCCCACCTCCCCTTTTTTTTTTTTAGGTTTTTATGTTTTGACCTATAGATGCCTAAGTTGTAGTACACATATCCATAAACAGGAGCCAAGCATAAGCTTTCATTAAATTTACCCAAACTGTTTCTCATTGACTGTATGCTACTTATTTGGGAAGGAAATTTAAGCTTAGTTCCTTTAAAGTGTCCTACAAGTAAAAGAAAGTGTTATAATGTGATGCTCTGCCCAAGCTTTATCCACCAAGTATAGGATAGTTTAAGGCTTACTGAATTGTTTAGATTAGTTAAATTTAGGTGTAGGTTTTGATGGAAATGGTAATACAATTGAACTAATTGGGAATATAAAATGTTAATTGTTTTATTTATAATTTGTATTGGGTTAAGGTATACAAATAGCCTATATATTTTTTCAGAAAAAATTTTAAAACATGGTTCAAATTATTAAAATGAGCACGAAAGAGACCTATAAGAAATGGAAACATTGAGTTAACAGCCAAACTTTCACACACACACACACACACACACACACACATACACACACACACACACACACACACACACACACACACACAGTCAAGAACCATAAGTGGTACTTTATCAAAAATATTTGAAGAAAAACTATCATTATTTTCTCTCATATGCTTCTTAGAACTAAAGAGATTTATATTACTTACTTTTCTATGGCTGTAGTAAAATATCATGACCAAGGTAATTTACAGAAAGAACAGTTTATTTTAGTGAATAGTGAATTCATAATTGTAGGAAAGACATGGCAGCAGGAGTGACTGGTACAGAAAACTTGGAGCTCATGTGGTTAATCACATATAGGAAGAAGTAGACAGACAGAAAACTTGATTGGGACCAGACTATGAAATCCCAAAATCTGCCCCAATGAAATGCTAACTACTGCAAGACCACACATCATAAACATTCTTGACCTCTCTCAGATAGTACCAGTAATGAACAAGGTGTATATATATGTGAGACTAAGGGGGATATTTGACATTGAAACCATCTCAAAGATGGACTATTTCCTAACTCATTTGATCAGGTCAGGTATACCCTGTGAGCAAAGATGAACAAAGCATTGAAGGAAACCAGTTCACAGCTGCAGCTTTTTTGAATACAGATGGGACATTCCTCAGCATAATACAATAAAACCTAAGCTAGGAGCATATTTAAAAGATTATTAAGCATTATAATATAAAATATATCTAAAGACACAAAAATTAATTATTTTAATACCCTCACTTTAATTTAATAAATGTAAAGCATAAATGATACAATGCAATGCATGAAAAATCATTATTTTAAGAAATATTAACTATATTAGTAATAGAAGGCAAGTTCCAAAATCTTGTATAAGACATTTATGGAAAAACTCCGGCTAATACCTTCAGTAATGCAAACGTGAACAGATTTTTTTTTTTCAGGATCAGCACCAAGAGAGCACTCTAATCTCTTACTACTTCCATTTTAAAAGTTTCCTTGTTGTTCTAATCCAGAAAATTACATTAAAAGGAAAAATTTTCAGTGTATATATAAATCAGAAAATAGAAAAAAATCTGTTTAAAGGTAGAATGATGTAAATGAGATTAATAGTTGATTAGTCAATCATATACAAGACTGAAAGCACTTTAACTAAAATAATCAAAAGAAACAAGTGAAAAGAAACATTAATAAAGGTAGAGAAAAAGCAATGCTAATACAACAGATACCACTGAAATAAATAACATAATTAAGGAGATTATTGGTCATAATCTTATTACTCGATAGATTAGAAATATCTAAAAAGAAAACAGTACATTTCTTTTTTTTAACTCACTCTGTAGACCAGGCTGGCCTTGAACTCACAGAGATCCTCCTGCCACTGCCTCCTGAGTACTAGGATTAAAGGCATGCACCACCATGCCTGCCTTAAAGACGGTTCTTAGCTACCATGTGGGTGCTGGGACTCGAACCCGGGTCCTCTTCAAGAGCAGTCAGTGCTCTTAACCACTGACCCATCTCTCCACCCTCATAATACATTTCTAAATGCATGTTAGCAATGTAAATTGAGCCAACGATAATAAAACAATGTAAAAAGATCAATAAAGAACATTAAGATTGAAACAAAATTAACTACAAAAATCAGTAGTCTTTATTTACACCAACAACAAACAAGTTAATAAGGAATATAAGGGCACGTTCCCACTCACAATATCAGCAAAAACAATAATACTTGGAAACAAACTTAACCAAAGAAACTAAAGATCTCTACAACAAAATTTTAAATCCCTGAAGAAGGATATTGAAGAAGACATCAGAAGATGGAAAGACCTCCCATGCTCATGGATTGGAAAAATTAATATAGAAAAAATGTCCATTCTACCCAAATTTATATACAGATTCAATACAGTCCCAATTAAAATCCCCATGAGTTTCTTCACAGAGTTGGAAAAAAATCCTTAAATTCATATGGAAAAACAAAAGACCTGGAATAGCTAAAGCAACCGTGAGTGAAAAGAACAATACAGGGGGGCTCACTATACCAGACATCAAACTATATTACATGGCTATAGTCATAAAAACAGCCTGGTACTGGCACAAAACAGACCTGTAGAACAATGGAACAAAATTGAGGAGCTAAATTTGAGCACACACAATTTCATCCACCGCAAATTTGACAAAGGTGCCAAGAAGACTCAATGGAGGAAAGACAGCATCTTCAGCAAATGGTGTTGGCAAAAGTGGATCACCACTTGTAGAATAAAATTAAAACCCTAACTCTCCCCGTGTACAAAACTTACCTCCAAATGGATCAAAGACCTGAACATGAAACCTGAAACTCTGAAGATGATAGAAGAAAACTTTGGCAGCAACCTCTGAGACATAGGTGTAGGAGAAGACTTCCTAAATCAGACGGCTGCTACATGGAAAGTGATGTGGACAATTGACAAGTGGGACCTGATTAAACTCAAAAGTTTCTCTACAGCGGAAAAAAAAATCAGTGAAGTGAAGAGAAAACCCTCAGAGTGGGAGAAAACCTTCATCAGTGATACATCTGTCAGGGCAATGACATCCAGAATATATATATATATATATATATATATATACTATTATTATCATAAAGCAAATCCAAAAAAATGACTCATCCAAAAGAGGAGTTGGAGTAAAGAGTCTGAACAGAGCCTTCCACCAATGAAGCAAGTAAAGATGGCTATGGAAACATCTTTAAACGTGTTCAACATCGCTCATAACGGCAATGCCACCTTAAAATGATTTTAAGATATCATCTCACTCCCCTAAGACTGGTTAGGATCAAGGACACAAATTGCTACCAAGTTCTGGAGAGTTTGTGGGAAAGAGGAACACTCATCCCCTGCTGATGGGAAGGGAAATGTAAACTCGTACAACCACTATGGCAAACAGTATGGAGAACTTAAAGGAGACTCAAGATGAGCTTACCTCCTGACTGAGCCATACCCACTGCTGGGCATATTCCCACAAGACTCATCCTACTGCAGAGATCTATGAACATCCATGATTACTGCAGCACTCTTCACACGCCAGAAAGAGCTGGAACCACTGGCAAATTGCCCTCAAACCCAATGAGGTGATAAAGAAAAATGTGGTCAAATCTACACATGCAAATTCTATGTAGTGGTAAGAAAGATGGCATCATGAATTTGTAGGGTGATGGATGGAACTAGAAGATACGATTATAAGTAGAAAGTTAACACAGTCCCAGAATAAGCAAATGTCAATGGTATCCTAATTTGTGGATGCTAGCACCAAGACTAGTTGTTAAGGCAAACTGAGCAACATCATGTTATATACCCTTTCCCTGAAAGCAAGTGTGCTTTTGCTAATGTAAATTATCAAATATATATATATATATATATATATATATATATGCATATTTTGAAGTGATACAGATTGGAGGGAAGAACAATAGCAGAGGAACCTGGACAGGTAACTGACTGAAACAGTAAAGTTCCCCCAAAGACAATAATCCTCTGCTTTGAAAAAAAAACAAAAAAACTTTGAAAATAGTCAGAAAAAGATACAGGAAAAAAAGCAGTGGTAGCCACAGAGTAGGTGCACTTGCCAGTAAGAATTGAAAACAAAGCCAAATAACAGTGCTCTCTTTTTTCTTTTTGTCCCTTTACTAAGATCTCAAGTTTTATATCTGAAGTACAATTTCACTGGTCTTACTGATTATTTATTCCTGGTTTTACTTTCTTTTTGGATGCTTAAGGCTACACAGATAGCCCAGATTAACCAAGGTTTTTGTTTTCTTAAGGTCAGTTGAGGATCTGGTCCTCAGGGGTCTCTCGGGGTTATTTTTTTGGGGGAAGGAGGGTGTGAGCCCCTGGCTCGTTTCAGCTTTTCATTTACCAGTTTCATCCACTCAAGGACAAAATCAGGTCTTGGTAGAACATGCTTCCTTTTCTGAAGCATGAGCAGACTTTCCTCTTTATAGACTGGACACTGTCCTGCAAGTAGAGAAAGATCCAGAAGAGACCACAGCTTAAGATTACCCTCCCTGCTGCCAGGACCCATCTTCATCCACTCTAGGTGGTGCTAACACCAAATCCCCAGATGAAAGGCAAGCTGAACGACACTATTATTATATTTCTTTTTATCTGAAAGCAAAATGCTGTTACAATGTAAATCACTTAATGGGCTCTAGAATCAATCCATCATTTTCTTTCAGACTCGGTATTTACTGTATATGAGTGGCAAGTACGTATTCATATTTTAGAGTAATATAAAATTAAAGGAAGAAAATGTGAATTCCTAAACATAAAAAACGACTGAGACAAAGATGTAGGACAGTTATGGCAGAAAGCATGATCTGGGTTGGGGTGGGGATAAGGGAAAGGGGAATATGTCTAAAAGAAACTGAGAAATGATGTCTGAAATACACAAAACATCAATAAAATATTATAAAAAATAAAAGCAAGAAGCATTATAAAGTATCACATGATTTCTCTCACATGTGTAGTCTATGGTAGGAGAAAGGGACATTAATGTAAAAAGGGGGTTATTAATTATATGAAAGCAAATGTGAGCAATAGGTACAGGGAGGGAGAATAAGAATGAAGAATAAAGAATGTGAATCGATCAAAATGCCCTTTGTGCATATATGGAAATGTCTAAATGAAACATTTTATATTGTATAATTACTTATGCAAATTAAAATTTAATCAAAAGGCTACTGCTAAGATGACAGTAACACATGATATCTCCCAAATCAGTATATCTGTTATTGCTTTAGTATATAGAACACCTCAGGTCCAAACTTCATAGGAAAGTGTGAGACTCCAAATAAGCAAAAGTTCTTTGAGCAAAAACAAAGTTGGAGGACACCTTTCCTTATTTCAATACATTCTCCAAAGTTATAATTTTAAAACTCAGGAGCAAATAAGTGAAATATGAAACAGTGAAATGGATCTGAAACGCTTGAAATATATGTATGTACTCATGGTTGAGTGATTTTGAGAAGGTATTCACGATATTCAAATGTTACAAAAATGACTTCTTCCTTAAATATTACTGGCCCCAAGAAAGTAACCACATGTAAAGCATAAAACAAAGGCTGAGATGAGACGGAAAATTAATAATTGAAAGACTGAGATTTATTTATTGTGAGATTTCTCTCACAAAAGGGGGGAAGGATAAAGAAGATTTCTGACACTCTGGCCTTTCAGTAGGCTTTATTCTTGTATCAGAGCACTGACAGATCAGTTCTGATAAATGGAAGAGTGGTAATGTCTAACTTTGGCAGGCAAACCTATAACCTGTTGAGATAGAGAAGGCATAGAATTTAAGATATTTCCATTAGTTGGAGTTAAGCGAATGGAGCATAATTTTAGCAATTGGACTTTCAGCACACTGCCCAACATGGAGCAGCTAATGTGTCATATATGTTTTAGTGGAAACAGCTCAGCTAGAAATTAATGGAAGGGCGAAGACACCATGCTTTATCTATCATGTCTCTATAAGATTGGAACAATTACAAAATTGCAAGCCATTTCCACAGGAAAGAATGGAAAGAATTATATGACACCTGCAAAGTTGTCACACTGCAGTAGTATAGTCAGAACTCAGAAGACCAATGATGATAATGGTCCTTGGAGGAATAACTCGTGGATGTTTCCACAAGCTTATACCTTCTAGTGATTAGGAGATTTATATGCCACATTAAGGCCTTGTCATCTCTCTCAGGGGAAAATAAAAGTAATCCAGGGATTAAGACACCATCCAAACATCTGTGTCTATACAAAGTAACCTACCATAGTAACTAGCAATGTTTAAATACGTATATATCTAATCACTTGTGCTTCATCAGTAGGATTGCAAGCCTATCCCTGGGCAATCGGTCAGCCCATGAACGGAAACAGCCAGAACTGATTAGAGTCCAAAACGACATCTCCAGACAAAGTAAACTGTTGTGCTTCTTGTCCACCTGTGCCCCATCTCTAAGCCTAAGGAACAATCTGTGGAAGAGGGGGAGTGGTATATTGTAGGGGCTGCGATTGGGGTGAGCGGTAAAACTATGACAATATAATCTGGACACTTATTTGATCAACTTGATTGATCATTCAAGCCCCTCCAGCTGGATGGTGGGAGCCTTGGGCTCTGTGGGCTGCGGCACAACTGCTTGCAAATTGGTTTTATATGAAGGATTCTTGTGCTAAAAAAAAAGGAGCTAGATACTGACATTTGAACTAACTGGGAATATAAAATGCTAGTTGTTTTATTTATAGTTTGTATTGGGTTGGTCTCTATATTTTTCTGAAATA
>VZQC01006234.1:226443-273379 GCA_009823505.1 Rhizomys pruinosus | reverse complement strand
TATATATATATATATATATATATGTATATATAGCCAGTCTTTAATTAATGGGCATAAAAGCTATACAGGAAAATTTTATTAAGAAATAGATGTTAGTAAAAATCTTTAAAGACTTGATAGTTTAGCAAATGTGTTAATAGAAAAAGCTTTGATACCAACAATGGGTCATTCTGCCAAAGAAGCATTGGCTGTGTGATAAAGGCTCCCCCAAACAAAGGCTATTTATCTGTAAATTGAGGTACACATATGTGCATTAAGACCGTGGCTGCTGAAGATATCGAATGAGAACGTAAGTCTGAGAATGGAAAGGACAAAGACCACACTTGCAAATGGCCAACAGGCCTCTAACAATGTCAGAGAGCATTAGCAAAGGCAACTGGAAAGCACAATAATAGTCTCCCTGAGTCAAGCAAGGCTCATTTCTACTCCACACCTGCCAGGAAGACATTGTACATTGAGTGGCTGCCAAAGTTATCCCAAAACTAATTGGCAATTAGCCCACTCCTTTTTTATTTTGTCTTTTTGAGACAGGATCTCCCTGTAGCCCCAGCTGTCCTGGAACTCAGTCTGTAGACCAGGCTGGTCTTGAACTCACAATGATCCACCTGCCTCTCCCTCCCAAGTGCTAGGATTAAAGGCATGCACCACCACACCAGGCAGCCCACTCCTTTGCAGGAATAACATGGCTGGTATTAAACCTTTAGTAATAACAGTATAAAAAAGCCATACTACCTAGACTAGTATGCCATCTAAATATTTGTATCTGTGCCCACAGAACAACTTGTCATGATAATCAATGCCATTTAAATAACCTTGCTGTCTCACTGCTTGCCTCTTAGTAGGATAGAACAAAAGATTCCCCAAACAAACCTTCAGCCCATGAAAGGAAATACCTTGGAACAGAACAGAGTTCAAAGTGACACCTTAAAGAAAAATAGACTCCTTCGCTTCTTGTCCACCTTTGCCCCTCATCCTCTGAGGCCCAGGTATCAAATGCAGAAGAGGGGGTGCATTAGACTGTAAGGGCTAAGGAGATGGTGGTAATTTCTGATATTTCAAAAATTGACTGGAACTTTATTTGATCAACATGCTTGAACTCTGGGGAGCTAGACATGAATAACTGCTAACTAGATTTGTGCACAAGTTGTTTGTATATACTGCCTAAGTTCAATTTGGTTAAGTTAGGATTTGTTTAAGATTAATCAGTCTTAGCTTAAAAAATAAAAGCTTAGGTCTGTCTTTTTATCTGCCCTTATGCTCAAAAACAGGTTTGGAGTTACTGGCTATTCAAAGCCTAGGTTCCTTTGAGATGATAACTCCTCACACAGGCTCACGTGCCTTTTACAAAGAATAAAAAAGGGGATATGTAGGGTATAAAGGAAGCCACCTGCAGCTTCTTTTCTGCTAAATTACCTACTTGACTGCTTACACTGAAACCTGGCCTTGGGCAGGATTTGCATCTGCATTAGCAAGCCTGTGACACCTTGAGATCAAAGGCACTCACAAATTCTTGTGCTCCTGATGCTAGTGCTTTGGATGCTATGGAACTTCAGGCATAGGGTCTGAAACCAGGCCCTGAGATATGATGTCACTCTGGGTATAAAAACAGAATGCTGTGAATCAACAAACGAGTCCTTCTTACCATGTGTGCTGGATAGCTTTAGTGTCAACTTGACACACCTTGGTTGAGGGAGCCTCAATTGGGGAATTGGCTCCATTGGATTGGCCTGTGGCCACATCTGTGGAGTATTGTCTTGATTGTCGAGCAATGTGGGAGGGCCCACCCCACTATGGGTGGTGCCACCCTAGGCAGGTTGTTGTATATTGTATAAGAGGGCTGGCTGGTCATGAGCCAGGGGAGCAAGCCAGTGAAAAGCACTCCTCCATGACCTGTGCTTCAGCTCCTGCCTCCAGGTTCCTGCTCTGAGTTCCTGCCTTGGGCTCCCTAAGTGAAGAACTGTGACCTGGGAGATGTAAGCTGAATAAACCCTTTCCTCCCCAAGTTGGTGTCAGTCAGAGTGTTTTGTCACAGCAATGGAAGACAAACTAGGACACCATGTGACAGGGACTACTGGCCATTGTTTGTGCCATGTATATCTTAGCTCTTGAGGCTTGTGTAGTTGTTACCCGTGAGTTGGATGCTGATCAATGAGGCCACCAATTCAGGAAGCTGGTGTGGGCCAGTGAGTTGGACGGGCGTCAAGCAGACCACCAACTTGTGGAGCTGGCATGAGGCTGGATGGAGACCCATCAGGTCACCAGCTTGCAGTATGGTAAATGCCCCAGGCAGGAATTAGACTGTACAATGCCCATCAGGCAACAGCTTGGGAATTTGGCTGTAGAATGATCATCAGGCAGCAGCCTGGCATTAGACTGTAGAACTCCAAGCAGGCAGAAGTCTAGAGGATCTGGGAGTGCCTGGTGTAGTTTTTAGATTAGATAAGAGGGCAGTGGATAGGTCGCCAGCTTTTGACCCCGAAGTTTAGGACAGCTGCTGGTGGCTGTCTTGAGTCTTCCCTTTTCCCTGTAACCTGCATGTGGCAAAGAGAGATACCCACACCACCCCAGAATACTTGATGAAATAAAACTTCCTACAATAGTTGAAGGGAGGAAAAAATCTACCACGATTCAAATAGGCAGAAAGAAATCCTGTTCACAATACCACACCTACAGAGAACACTCCAAGTAGATCCAAGGAGTGTATGCATGATTGACCACACCTAAGATTTTACAGAAAGGAAAGAAATGAAATTCTAATGATGGGAGTACAAACGTACAAAGATCAGAAACAAAAGATAAAGTTACAGGAACCTACACACATTTTCAGAAATGGATTTAAAATTAATGGTTTCATTTTTCCATTCAAAAACACATTTTATTTGAATGGGTTAAGAAAAAAAATCATTTTTTGTAGTTTACAAGAAACTCATGTCAACTTCAAGGATCAACACTACCTCTGTGTGAAAGGATGGTGTATTTATTACTTTTTGTTTGCTGTGATAAAACCACCATGACCAAGGGAACTTACTAAAGGAAGAGTTTATTTGCACTTATGATTGACAGTTCCAGGGAATTAGAGTCCATTGTGACAGGGAGGCATCGTTGCAGGAGCTGGATCAGAAAGCTGAGGTTCACATAGTCAAGTGGGCACAGGAAACAGAAAGAGAGCAATTCGAGACTGGCAACTAGCATGTATATACCTTCTACTCCCTCCCAAAATAGTGCCACCAATTGGGGAAAAATGTCTGAATATTTGAAGCCTATGGGGAACATTCTCATTCAAATCACCACATTCCATTCCCTGGCCCCCATAAGCTCTCGAACATATAAAATGCAAAATGCATTTGGTCCAACATTAAAAGTACCCATAGTATTTACCATTCTCAATACTATTCAAAAATCTACAGTCCAAAGGCTCTTCTGAGACCCAGGCTACTCTCTTAACTGTAAGCTCCTGTAAAATCAAAAGATAAATTACATATTCCCAACATACAGTGGAAGCCGATACACATTCCCATTCCAAAATGGAGTAATAGAGACATAGGGAAGAAATATAGGACCAAAACAAGACCAATAACCAGCAGGTAAAACACCAAGTCCAGTAGCTCCAAGTGAGACTTCTGGGATTTTACTTCCAAAGGACTTAGATGGCTCAGCTCTTCCAGCTTAGCATGCAACATCTACATCTCTTCCTTAGGCTGGTACCACATCCCTGTATGCAGTTCTACTTGGCAAATATCTCACAGCTCTAACATCTCAAATGTCTTCTTGCGTCTCCAATGCCAACCAGGTTTCACCTTTACAGCTTCACACAATGGCCTATCAGGGCCTTCTTTATGCAGGGACATCCCTGCTGCACTCTGTCTGGCCTTCGCAGCTCTCTGAAACTTGAGAGGAAGAAATGATGACCCTTCACTCTTGAATCCTTCATGCATCTAAAGCCAGCACCAAGTGAAGGAAACTGCTGAGTTTGGCTGCAAGTTTAGGACAGACCATGGCCAACTTCGACCACATTCACAGCTTTTCTCTGCCTTGGACTTGGTGGAGTACAAAACCTCTTCAGTACTTTCCTTTCAAAAGTTGAAGGCTTAGCTGTGTGTGGTCTTGCCTTGAAGGTCTTGCCTTTCCATTGTTTTTTTTTTTTTTCTTTTTTCTTTTTTTTTTTTTTTTGACAGGGTATCCCTATAGCCCCAGCTGGCCATAACTTACTCTGTAGAGGAGACCGGCCTTGAATTCAGAGAGCCACCTGCCTTTGCCTTCCAAATGCTAGGATTAAAGGCTTGTACCACCACTCCTGGCTTACAGACAGTTCTTAGCCACAATGTGGGTGCTGGGAATTGAATCCTGGTCTTCTGAAAAAGCTGTTGGTGCTCTTAAACACTGAGCCATCTCTCCAGCCCCTCTATTGTTTTCTTCTAAATCTCTAGGCCTCTCCTTAATACTCTCACTGTTTCCATTCTTTACTTTTAAATGTCTAGGCCTCTCATTAATCACTTTAATTTCACTCTTTCCATTGCTTACTTGTAAATCTCTAGGTTTCTCTTTAATCACTTTAATCTCTTTATCAAAGGGATCCTCTCTTTCAGCACTTGCCTTGGCTCCAACATTCATCTTCCTAGTGCTCTTTTCCAATTCAAACTGTACATTCTACATTTGTTTCTGCCCCATTTGTTCTTTATCACTGTAGATTTCTATAATATTAACCATTAATAGCCATGCCACCATTTTTATATTAGTCTGTCTTGAAATATCCTCCACAAATTAGACTCAGGCAAGCATTTGAGCTGTGGGAAAACTACAATCAGACTCTGTGAAAATATCCAAGTTGCTGCTTAAGTCCTTATTTTCTTCTGGATCTACATTTTTTTTTCTCAGCACTAATTTTTTCCAGGCTTCTACTAGAATGGTCCCTTAAACTCTCCTTACAGCAGTCAAAACTTTTTCTAGCTCAAAGTTCCAAAGTCTTCCACATTTCTCCACACAACCACATGGTCAGATTTTTAACAGCCAACAAGCCACTCTCTGGTACCATTTACTGTATTAATCACTTTACTGTTGCTGTGATAAAACCAGCATGACCAAGGGAACTTATAAAAGGAAGAGTTTATTTCAGCTTATGATTGAGGGTTCTAGAGAATTTGTGTCCATCATGGTAAGGAGGCACAATTTCAGGAGTTGGAGCAGAAAGCTGAGGTTCATATCTTCAAGTGGGAACAGGAAGGAGAGAGAGAGAGAGAGAGAGAGAGAGAGAGAGAGAGAGAGAGAGAGGAGACTGGCAAGGGCCATTTATGTGTTTCCTCCAACATGTCCACACCTTCTAAGGCTTCCTAAAACAGTGCCACAAACTGGGGACAAAATATTTGAATACCTGAAGCCTATGGAGGACATTCTCATTCAAATCACCACAGATGTGAAAATTATTCTAAGCAAATGGCACTAAGAAACAAGCACTCATTGCAATTCTAATATTTGAGAAATGAGAATTCAAATAAAATTACTCAGAAAAGATAAAGAAGGTCACTTCATTCTGATCAAGGGAAAAATTGATCAATATTGATAATGAACATGCATGCACCAAACTATGGTGTATCCAATTTGATAATAACAGTACTGTAGGACCACAAGACACAGATTAAGCCCAAATCATAATAGTAGGTGATTTCATTTTTAAAAATTTTTTTTATTATATATAATTTTTGTACAAGATTATGTTACTAATCAGATCTACACTGGTGTCCCCCACCGTACCCCACCCACCCCACCAGAGCTCACACATTCTGCCAAACATGCTTTTCATCTCTTTCTCAGTCTTTCTCAAAATTCCTCATGTGGAAGTTGACTGTTTTGAGCTGAAGTTCACTGTTTCAGTCAGTTCATTAATGCAGTCCTTTCTGTTGTTGTTGTTGTTGTTGTTGTTGTTGTTTTTGTTGTTGTTTCCAATGTGCGTCACTCCCAACTACTTGAACAAAAGCTCAAGAAATGACGGATACTATTTGTCGTTTGGGTATCTGGGACTGTGTTACTTCACTCAGCATGATATCTTCTAGCTCCAGCCATTCACCTGTAAAGCTCATGATGTCATCTTTCTTTACCACTGCATAGAACTCCATTGTGTAGATGTACCACATTTTCTCTATTCATTTGTTAGTTCAGGGGCACTTGGGTTGCTTCCAGCTCCTTGCTATTGTGAAGAGAGGTGCAGTATACATGGTTGTGCATGTGTCTCTGCAGTAAGATGAGTCTTGTACGTACATGCCCAGGAGAGGTATGGCAAATTCATTCCAAGACTTCCAAGGGTTTTCCACCCTGCTTTCCATAGTGGCTGTACCAGTTTACATTCCCACCAGCAGTGGATGAGGGTTCCTCTTTCCCCACAACCTCTCAAGCACTTGGTGTCATTTGTTTTCTTGAACCTAGCCAGTCTTATTGGAATAATATCATATCTTAAAGTGGTTTTAACTTGCATTTCCTTAATGATTAATGATGTTGAACACTTCTTAAGATGTTTCTCAGCCATCTCTAATTCCTCACTGGTGAATTCTCTGTTCAGCTCTTTGCTCCATCTATTGAGTGGGTCATTTATTTTCTTTCTTCTTTGTTTTTTGAGTACTTTATTCTAGAAATCAATGCTTTGTCAGATGTTTCTGTGGTGAACGTTTCCTCCCACTCTGTAGGATTTCTCTTCACTTCCTTTATTGTTTCTTTTGATGTACAGAAGCTTTTGAGTTAAATGAGGTCAAATTTGTCAATTGTTGACCTTAATTCTTGCACAGCTGCTGTCTGATTTAGGAAGTCTTTTCCTATGCCTATGTCTTGTAGTCTGTTGCCAACTTTTTCTTCTATTGTCTTCAGAGTTTGGGGTTTCATATTGAAGTCTTTAATCCATCTGGAGTTGACTTTTGTACAGGGCGAGAGGTAGGGATTTAATTTCATTCTTCTCCAGGTGATGATCCAGTTTCGCCAACACCACTTGCTGAAGATGCTGTGTTTCCTCCATTGTGTCTTCTTGCCCCTCTTGCCAAATATGAGATGGCTGAAATGGTATGTGCTCAAGTTTGGACCTTCAGTTTTGTTCCATTGGTCAACAGGTCTGTTTTTGTGCCAGTACCAGGCTCTTTCTATGATTATAGCCCTCTAGTATAGTTTGAAGTCTGGTATAGAGATCCCCCCCCCCGTGTTTCTCTTTTCACTCAAGCTTGTTTTGGCTATTCTGGGTCTTTTGTTTTTCCAAATGAAATTAAGGACTTTTTTCCAAGTCTGTGAACAAACTCTTGGGGATTTTAATTGGGATTGCATTAAATCTATAAAAGAGTTTGGGTAGAATAGATATTTTTACTATAAGGTGATTTCAATAACATACTCTTTGCAATGGACAGGCCAAGTGTACAAAATATAAACATAGAAACATCTAAATTAGATGATATCNATACCATGAATAAAGAAGGGAGAGAAAAATGGCACTGATTAAATTATTTTTAGAAACACATCAGACTTTTATTCAGCAAAAAGAATGAAACTATGCCATTTAATGTAAAATGAATGAAACTGGGTATCACCATATTAAGTGAAATAACTCAGTCTCCGAAAGGCAAATATCACATTTTCTCTTCTTTATAAATTCTATCTTTATGTAAAAAGATAATATATATATATATATATATATATATATATATATATATATATATATTCTAATGTCCATAGATGTTTATTTTTTTCTTTTTACTTAGACTAGAGAATTAATTAGGCTTGCCTACAAAGTGATGGTAAAAACCATACACCCGCAGGAGCTGCATGAAGTGGTTCTTCCTTCTCAAAATGGCTGTCCAGAGTCATGGCATGAATTCTGTGCTCTCTACCCATGCCGGTAAAATGGAAAGAGAGACCTGAGCCCTTTGTGGCAGGGTTTTATATGCCTCAGCAGCATCTCAGAGTTACAGAGTTCCCAGAATCACAGGGACACCATTATAGAACTTCACTGCAGGCAAACCTTAGCCCTTAGCTCCTCCCTCTAATCAGACTCCATAGTTCACAGCTTGTCTGGTGATAAGGGTGATAAATCCATTTCAAGGAATATATATTTTATCCCACAATGTCTCCTGCAGATTCTGCTTTGTTTCTTTCAAGAACACCTGTGAAGAGCTGAGATTCTCTAAACATCCACAGAACAAAGACCTCAGATTATAGAAATTAATAGAATAATAAGTGGTTTTATCTTGGAGATGTTATCAGTACTCTTTTTTCTATTACTTCTTTATTTTTTTCATTTTTAAACAATAAGTAAAAATTTATGAGTACAAGCATCCTTCATGTAAAACCAATTTGCAAGCAGTTGTGCACAAACACACACAGCCCAAGTGTCCCACCATCCAGCTGGGGGGGGGGCTTGTGTGTTCAATCAAGTTGATCAAATAAGTGTCCAGACTATATTGCTGTAGTTTCACCATTCGCTCAAATCGCAGCCCTTACATCATGCCACATCCCCTCTTCCACAGATTGTTCCCTAGGCTTAGAAAAGGGGCACAGGTAGACGAGAAGCGAAACAGTCTACTTTCTCTGGAGCTGTTGTTTTGGACTATGGTCAATTCTGGCTGTTTCCTTTCATGTGCTGAAAGTTTGTCCAGGAATAACCTTTCAATCCTACTAATGAAGCACAAGCAACTAGATATATAGGTATTTAAACAGTACTATTTGTTATGGTAGGTTACTTTGGTATAGACACAGATGTTTGGATGGTATGTTAATCCATGAATTAAGTTTTTCTCTAAAATATGACAAGGTCTTACTGTGATTTATAACATATCTTAACCACTAGAGGAAGTAAGCTTGTGGCATCAGCCGTGGGTTATTCTTCCAAGGAGAGAGCTAATAGCCAATTAGATTTGGGATATACAGGCATTTGGCTGCCACTGCTGCAGTTTTTCCAGACAGGTGAGATATAGCTGGTGCTGACAAAGGAGACTTGCTTGACTCAAGGAGACCTATATTTGCTTTATTGGTTTAGTGGGCTTTGGTAACACTCTCTGGTATTCCAGAGACCAACTGTACACTTGCAAGTGTGATCTCAGTACACCTTTCCCATGCTTACATCAGGTCTTCAACAGCAGGGCCTTATCGCCAATCTTCTTGCAGGTATCCCACTTTACAGGCAAGAAGCCTTTATGTTTTGCTGATATCAGAGCTCTCCTGTATTATTATATTTTGCTTAAATGCATATTTTAAGGAGACTTTAGTATTATATTTGGTTATGGATAGAGAATAATCCTTTTCAAATTTCCTATGTCTATTAGTCAATTAAAGAAGGCAGTTTGGGGGCTGGAGAAGTGGCCTAGTGGTTAATAGCAATGACTGCTGTTGCAGAGGACCTGGGTTCAATCCCCAGCACCCACATGATGGGTAAGAACCATCTTTAACACCAGTTCCAGGGGAATCTGACACACTCTTCTCACCTCTGTGGCATTGCATGACACGGACCACAAACCTACATGCAGACAGTACATTCAAACACATACAAAATAATAAAATTAAAAAAAAATATTTAAAAGAAGGCATTTTAACCTGTTTTATGAGATTACCTCTATAACAGTTGGCTCCAATTTATAGTTAGAGAATGACCTCATCATCATCATATTCCTCCTTGTTTTATGGAGGGGAGGTAAGAAAGTCTCTCGTATGAAAACTTCTCGGCACCTAAAAGATAAGTTTCATTAGTACACATTATAAATAGTTGTTACAAGTAAGATCCACAGAGGAGTTCGATGTCTGTAGCAGTCTGAGGCTTTGCTTCCTTTCAATGTTCAGACAAGCCAACCTTTCTGCTGGCACTTCCTGATACATCCTACACAGTGCAAAGCTGTATCTTTTCTTTCTCAGCCGTTAAATTGGTGACATTTTGACCTGTTAGAACATACAAATCTTTACCCATAGTTAGTTTTAAGATTTTAATTCCAATGATTTTGACAAAAAGGTTATATATATATATATATATATATATATTTATTTTTTTTTTTTTTTTTTTTTTTTTTTTTTTATTTTTTTTTTGACCCATGAGTCCCAAAAAAGCAGTTGTATTAGATCATACCTATAGCTGGAATCAAGGTGCAGAGTTCATCAATGTACCCACTGTATTTGGGTGACTGTATGTGGTTAGCTTGGGAAGCAAACTTAATTTTTTAAGTTAAATCATCCTACAGGTAAAAGAGAATGCTACAAGATGATACTATACAGCAAAAAAGTATAGAGAACATTTGTATGTGCCAATCCCAAAGTTATTGTTATACAGATTTTAAGTAAAACAAATGTGGACAACAACAATTTATATTTCCATTTAACTCAGGTGCATTACCATTTTTATCAGAACCTTTAAACCAATGTTGTTTAATATACACATATTTACTTTTACTAAGTCCAAAAACACCATGTAACCTGTAGACAGAGTCTGGGCAAAATTGGATACTTGTTGAACTCACGTCAATCAAATGTACATTAATCGAATATACACCTGTGTCCCTCTCCCGCCCTTCCCACCCCTCCCGATTCACCATTTCAGTCAGTTTTCTGAGGCAGTCCTTCTGTTGTTGTTCTTTTAATAGACATCCCTGTCAACAAGAAATATTTATAACTGGGTTATTGGCACTGGCATCGACATATGAGGGATACAATTCGTCGTTTGTTTTTCTGGGACTGTGTTACTTCGCATAATATAATATCTTCTAGCTCCACCATTTACCTGCAAAGTTCATGATGTTGTCTTTCTTTACCACTGCATAGAACTCCATTGTGTACATGTACCACATTTTCTCTAACCACTCATCAGTTGAGGGACATTTGGGATGGTTCCAGCTTTTTGCTATTGTGAACAGAGCTGCAATAAACATAGCTGTGCATGTATTTTTGCAGTAAGATGAGTCTTGTGGGTATATATCCAGGAGTAGTATGACTGGGTCAAATGGCAAGCTCATTTTGAGTCATACAAGCATTCTCCACACTGCTTTCCATAGTGGCTGTACAAGTTTACATTCCCACCAGCAATGTATGAGTGTTCACCTTTCCCCACAACCTCTCAAGCACTTGATATCCTTAGTTTTCTTGATCCTGGCCAGTCTTATCAGAGTGAAATGGTATCTTAGAGTGGTCTTAATTTGCATTTCCTTAATTATTAGTGAAATTGAACAGATTTTAAGATGTTTCTCAGCCATCTCTAATTCCTCGTCTGTGAAGTCTCTATTCAGTTCTTTGCTCCATCTTTGAGTGATTCATTTGATTTTCTTCTTTGTTTTTTGAGGAGTTTGTACACTCTGGAAATTAATGTTTTGTCAGATGTATCTGCAGTGAAGGTTTCCTCCCACGCAGTGGGTTTTGTCTTCACTTCCTTTATTGTTTCTTTTGATGTACAGAAGCTTTTGAGTTTAATGAGGTGCCATTAGTCAATTGTCGATCTTATTTCTTGTGCAGCTGCTGTCTGATTTAGGAAGTCTTTCCCTACGCCTATGTCTTGTAGTCTGCTGCCAAGTTTCTCTTCCATCACCTCTAGAGTTCTGGGTTTCACGTTGAGGTCTTTGATCCATCTGGAATTGACTTTTGTACAGGGCAAGAGGTAGGGGTTTAATTTCATTCTTCTGCAGGTGGTGATCCAGTTTTGCCAACACCACTTACTGAAGATGTTGTCTTTCCTCCATTGTGTGTTCTTGGCCCCCTTGCCAAATATGAGGTGGGTGAAATTGTATGTGCTCAGGTTTCAATCTTCAGTTTTACTCCATTGATCTACACATCAGTTTTTGTGCAAGTAGCAAGCTGTTTTTATGAGTATAGCCCGGTAGTATACTTTGAAGTCTGGTAGAATGATTCCCCCATTATTGGACTTTTCGCTCAGGGTTTTGTTGCCTATTTGTGGTCTTTTGATTTTCCAAATGAAATTGAGGATTTTTTCCAAGCCTGTGTATAAGCTCTTGTGGATTTTGATTGGGATTACATTAAATCTGTACAGGAGTTTGGATACGATGGACATTTTTACTATATTCATTTTACAAATCCATGAGCATGAGCATCTTCTGATGTCTTCCTCAATTTCCTTCTCAGGTCTTTAAAATTTTTGTTGTAGAGATCCTTGTCTTTGACTAGGTTTGTTCCTAGGTATTTGATTGTTTTTGAGGCTATTGTGAGGGGAAAGGTTTCCTTGTAGTCCTTCTTCAGTTTATTGTTGTTGGTGTAAAGAAAGGCTACTCGTTTTTGT
Source organism: Rhizomys pruinosus (assembly GCA_009823505.1). Taxonomy (NCBI): domain Eukaryota; kingdom Metazoa; phylum Chordata; class Mammalia; order Rodentia; family Spalacidae; genus Rhizomys; species Rhizomys pruinosus. Next base: position 261,150 of record VZQC01006234.1, on the reverse strand, counting down.
AGATGTATTTTGTATCCTGTCACTTTACTGAAGCACTTAATCGTTTCTAGGAGTTTTCTGGTAGAGTTCTTAGCATCCCTTAGGTAGATAATCATATCATGAGCAAAAAGGGATAGCGTGACTTCCTCTTTTCTAATTAGAACTCCTTTAATTTCATTTTCTTGCCTTATTCCCCTAACAAAGCTTTCAAGCACTATATTGAAAAGGACTGATGACAGGGGGCAGCCTTCCCAAGTTCCTACCATTAAGGGGAATGCTTCTGCCATTTCCACATTTAGGATGATATTTGCTGTGGGTTTCCTGTATATGGCTTTGATTATATTGAGGAATAATCCCTCCAGTCCTCCAGTTAAACTTTTTAGGAGTTTAAACATGAAGGTATGCTGGATTTTGTCAAAGGCTTTCTCCATGTCAATTGAGATGTTGGTGTGTTTTTTGTCTTTCAGTCCTTTTATATGCTTGATGATATTTATTGTTTTTCATATGTTGAACCATCCCTGCATCTCTGGTATGAATCCAACTTGGTCATGATGGATGATATTCTTGATGTGGGTCTGTATGCAGTTTGCCAGTATCCTGTTTAGAATTTTCGCATCTGTGTTTATTACGGAGATGGGTCTATATTTCTCCTTTTTGGTTGTATCTGTACCTGGTTGTGGTAATAGAGTGATGCTGACTTCATAGAAGGTATCTTGGAGAACTCCCTCTATTTGTATCCTTTCAACAACTTAAGTAGTAATGGATGTAAGTCTTTTTGAAATATTTTATAGAATTCTGCCATGAAACCATCTGGGCCTGAGCATTTTTTGGTTGGGAGGCTATTTATTACATCTTCAATTTCTACATGTATTATTAGTCTATTTAGGCTGTCGATCTCTTCTTGGTTGAGCTTTGGTGATTCTCAGGATTTCAGATATTCATCCATTTCGTCTAGGTTTTCAAACTTAGTAGAGTATAGGTTTTTGAAATATTCCCGTATGATTGTCTGGATCTTTTCATTGGCTATTGTGATATTTCCCCTTTCATCACAGATTCTATTGATTTGGAGTTGTTCTTTCTTTCTTTTGGTTAACCGGGCAAGAGGTCTGTCTACCTTGTTTATTCTCTCAAAGAACCAACTTTTGGATTCATTGATTTTTTTTTTGTATGGTTTTCATTGATTCTATTTCATTGATCTCTGCTCTGATTTTTGTTATTTCTTCTTGTCTGCTGCATTCAGGGTTCATTTGTTGTTGTCTCTCAAGTACTTTTAGCTGCAGTGTTGGATCATTCACTTGTGCTCTTTCTGTTTTTGGGGGGTAGACACTTAGAGCTATAAAATTCCCTCTTAGGACTGCTTTTAAAGTGTCCCATAAATTTTGCTGTGTTGTTTTATCATTGTCATTCAGTTCCAGGAATGTTTTTATTTCTTTATTTCTTCCTTGACCCATTCATTATTCAGGAGAGTGTTGTTTAGTCTCTATGTGTTCTTGTAGGTTGTAGGGTTTATCCTGGTGTTGATATTGAGCTTTATGGCACTGTGGTCTGATAGAATGCATGAGATTATTTCAATCTTTTTATATTTGTTGAGTTTTTTTTCTGTGTCTCAGTATATGGTCTGTTTTGGAGAATGTTCCATGAGGTGCTGAGTAGAAAGTGTATTCTCTTGTGTTTGGGTGAAATATTTGATAGATGCCTGTGAGGTCCATTTGTTGAATTGGTGTCATTACATTCAGATGTCTCTCTGTTTACCTTTTGTCTGTTTGAGCTGTCGAGTTGACTAATGGAGGTATTGAAATCCCCTAACTATTAGTGTGCTGGGTTAATCTGTGCCTTAAGATCCTGAAAAATTGTCTTTAAAAGTTTGGCGCACCAGAGTTTGCAGGAGTATAGCTTGAATGATTGTGAGATGCTTCATCATCATTGTCTTTAATAAAGATGTATGGCCCTCTTTAGTGTCTTTTGATTCTTTTGCTTTGAAGTATATTTGGTCTGATATTAGCATAGCACACCTGGCTTTGCGTTTTGGTATCCAATTTGCTTGGATACTTCTCCATCCCTTCACCTGAGTTTGTGCCTAATCCTTGAAATGGAATGGGTATGTTTTTCTTGTAGAACAGCAGATGATGGGGTTTTTATTTCTAATCCGTCTCCAGTCGGCCTTTTGATTGGGGTGTTAGTCCATTAATATTTAAACGTTATAATTGAATATGGAGGTTTCGTCCCTTCGCTTTATTATCCATTTGACTTCTAGCCTCTGAGTTGAAACTCGTTACTCCGACGGTTATGTTTTTATTAGTTCCTTTCGAGGTGTTTGAGGGATCGTTGCTCCTCTCTCTCAGGCATTTGAATTGCTTCAATCGATTTCTAGACGGGTTTGTATCCAGTCTGATTTCTATATCCTCAGTTTATGTCATGGAAGAACTTCGCTCTCTCCTCAACCCGATAATTGACATTTTTTTCTTCGTAAAGTATTCTGGGTTGGCATCCCACAATCCTTTAACACACTGGAGCGCTTTGCCTCAGTTGTTCTTGCTTTTCATGGTTTGAGCCGAGAATACGTTGTAATTCTCATGGGTTTTCCCGTTGTATTTGTTGTTTTTCTTTGTTTTGGGCGTCTAGCATTTTAACTATGATATGGTGTGGGGAGTTTCTTTTCTGATCTTGTCTATTTGGAGTCCTATGTGCTTCTTGTATTTGTATGGGTTTGTCTATTTTTAGTTTGCAGAAATTTTCATCTATTTTTCTGTTGAAGATCTGATCAATACTATTCTCTTGAGATTCTTCTCCTTCCTCTATTCCTATGATACAAAGGTTTGATATTTTCATAGTGTCCCATATTTCCTGGTTATTCCACTTTTGTGTATCTTTAAATTTTTTCGTATTATTTATTTGAGCTTTTTAATTGCTCTGTGTTATCTTCCAGATGTTCTGCTTCCTCCATTCTACTTCTGAGGCTTTTTCCTTTCCTTTCTTCTTGATTCTATGAGTGTTCTAATTCCTTTTTCGTTTCATCCTGTGTTTTCTTTCGTAATTCCATTTCCTTTTTGAGCTTCTCAATCTCTTCTTGGTGCTCCTTACTTCGTTGGTTGGCTTCCTTTTTCAGTGTTTCTACTTCCTTTCAGAAGTTGTTTTTTTCTACCTCTAGTTCTTTCTGGAGTTTGTCAATCTTTTCCTTTAGTTCTTTCCGAAGTTTGTCATTGTATCCCTCTAGGTCCTTTTTGAGTTTTTCATTCTCTATCTTTAGTTCTCTAAATTTTTCTTTATTTTCTTTAATTTCTCTGAATAGGTCTGCAATTATTCCGCTAAGATCTGTTCATTGGGTCACCTCCAGAGGGATCCCATTTTAGCTATCTCCTACAGGTTTGGTAGAGCCTAGTGCGGGATTATCCTGTGCCTTTCCCATGTTGTCCCTTCATTGTGTCCCTGGCATGTGGGTTTCCCTTTTGTGATTCAAATCACAAATAACTTTTCACTATGTTAGTGGATGGATTTGATTGCCTCTTTCCAATGCTTTTATTTTTTTTTCTTTCCTCCTCCTTGCTTATGGAGTATTGACTTCTCTAGGTTTCAGGCTTTCAATTTTATTTATATATTGGATATTGGAAGCCTAACTCACTCTTCTCTTCCTGTTCTGAATGTTCTCCAAAAAATGTCCACTCGGATACTCTCTCACCAATTCCAATTTGGGGGTGGGGGTATATGCTTGATTTAGCCCAGTCCTCGGTACCTGCCTGGAGCGACTTCTGGGTTCCTGTGCCTCAGGAGCTGGCCCGCACAAAGCCACAGAGGCACCAAACCTGACATGCCGGTCTCTGGCTGCAAAGTCGAAGGGCTATCAGTCCTCTTATTGATCGAGTGGGGCTTGTTGAAAAACAAAACTCTAATTTTCAAATTTTCCAAATTTTTTACTCTTTGCTCAGATGGTTTTCTGAGAAATCTTAGTTTAAAAGCTCTCCTGTACTGCATTACAATGACAATTTCTTACTGTTACTCTTTAAAACTGTACACAGGGCTGGAGAGATGGCCTAGAAGTTAAGAGCGCCAACCACTCTTGCAGAGGACCCGGGTTCGATCCCCAGCACCCACATGGTGGCTGAGAACCGTCTGTAACTCCAATTCCAGGAGAACTCCAGTTCCAGGGGAATCTGACACCCTCTTCTGACCTCCGCAGCATTGCATGACACGGGTGCACAAACTTGCATGCAGACAGAACATTCATACACATACATAAATAAATAAAATTAATAAAAAAATAAAGAGTATATCAAGAATTATTAATAAAAATTATTAAAAAAACTGTACACAGAGTTGGGTAGTCAGAGTGTGAATAGCCCTTGAACAGAACAGTGCTCTGAGTTTACTATTAGGAAAGATTTTATTCTAATGTGTGCGTTAGATATTTTAATTGCTGAATTTTATCACTGAGTAAGAATTATTCTCAAATCAAGTATTCTTTAATATACTAAAGTTCTAAATTCTGAAGGCAGTCACTTTGAAATTGTCAACAGTTACAAAACCAAAGAAAAACAATTAAATCACAATTCCAAATGCTAGCTTTTCCCCATGGTATCCATCTCTGAGAAATGCAAACAGACTACTAATTTTAGGCAGAACGTACTCTAAACAGGTTACACTTATGTGACCAAATGATTACACATTATGTAAGATTACACAACATGACCTAACATTCAGAATCTGCTATCTGGAACTGCTTTCTCAGAACGTAAATAATTAACTGACCATTAGTTTTGGAGGGAGGTGGATATGAATGTGGATAAGAAGACTAACTATACATAGAAAAAACTTCTAATTAGTACATTTTAAAGGGTCGGTGTGGTGGCACATACCTTTAATCCCAGCACTCAGGAGTCAGAGGCAGGTGGATCTCTGTGAATTCAAGGTTAGCCTGGTCTACATAGTGAGATCCAGGTCTGCTGGGGCTAGAGGGGGACCCTGTCTCAAAAAGACCAAAAAGAAAGGATTCTAAAGACTATTTTAGACGTTTGACATTGGATATGTAGTCAGCTATCATGAAATATTTCTTCTTTTCATCACAAAGTAGTAAAGATTTACACGATCCAAGAGTCATAAAATCTAAAAACATTTTTATTTTCTTGGCCTGGATATTAATTCTTCAAAGATATTTTCTAAAATATTGAGTAGAATTATTATCCTTTGCCATGAAATATGTGACTTCCTCCACATACTGCTCACCTATTTCTTGCAAATTCTGGTTTCTTTTTTTTAATTTTTTAATTTTAATTTTTATTTTACTTTATATTTTATCTTTTTGTTTATTTTTAAGGGATTCTACAATATAATGACAAGTTGTTTGCAGATAACATTGATGTTACTCAGTATGTCATACAATTTGGTAATTGGTGCATTTTGCAAGTATCTATGTCCAAATTTTGAACAACCCAAGGTTCCCATATTCCAGTTGGAGAAGCTTGTATGCACAGCATGTTGATCAATCAGGAGTCCAGACTATATTCCTGTAGTCTCATGATTCACCCCTATCTCTCCTCAGCCCTTACAATCTACCATTCATCCTCTTCTGCAGTTTGTTCCCTGGGCTTTGGGAAAGGGGCACAAGGGGGTGAGAAGAAAACAGTCTAATTTCTTTGGAGTTGTCATTTTGGACTCTAGTCTGTTCAGGTTGTTTCCCTGCATGGGTTGACAGCTTTTCCAGTGATACCCTTTTTAGTCATACTAACAAAGCACAAGCTATTGGATGTACAGGCATTTAAGCAGTACTAATTATTATGTCAAGCTAAGCTGTGAGGTTAGACACAGATGCTAATCCAAAAACTGGTTTCTCTATAAAGGGTGACAAGTTCTTATTGTGGCTTATAACATCTCCTAACCACTAGCGGACATAAGCTTGTGGCATCTACTGTGAGTTATTCCTCCAAGGAGAGAGATAATAGCCAATTAGATTTGGGATATATATAGACACTCGGCTGCCACTGTTGCACAGTATCTCCAGGCTGTTGAGGTGTAGCTGACATTGACAGAGGAGTCTTGCTTGTCTCAGGGAGACAAATATTTTGCTGTATTGTTTTTGTGGCCTTTGGTAACGTTCTCTGGCATTTCAGAGGCTACTTGTACACTAGCAACTGACATCTCATAACATTTTTTCATGCTCACACCAGGTCTTCGACAACAGGGATTTACTGCCTTTCTCCTTGCATATATCCCACTTATAGACAAAAGGCCTTAATTGTTTGGGGGAGGCGGGTTTGAATCCCCTAGCCAACATCTCCTAGGCAGAATAATTCATTGCTGATGTCAGAGCTTTCCTGTAGTAATATATTTTGCTTAATTACACAACTTATAAACACTTTACTATTGAATTTGGCTCTAGATAGAGAATTATCCTTTCACAGTTCCTATGCCTATCAGTCAATTAAAAAAGTAGTTTTGCCTGTTATATAGGAAATTACCACTGTAAACAATTGGCTCTAGTTTACAATTAGCGGAGTGGTTTCATTACCACAATGTTTTTCTTTTTCCTATACAAGGGAAGAGCTAGGAAGGTTTCTCAGTATCTGAAGCGGTAAACTTTGTTAGGGTCTATTATAAACAGTTAACCCAATAGTATTCAGAGAAACGCTCAGTAATCTGGACTCAGGCAGTCTGAGGTTCTCTTTCTTTAATGTTCAGATGGGTCAACCTCTCGGCTGGCATTTTCAAGTTCATCCTGCACGGCCATAAGTTGTACGTTTTCAGGCCTTTAGATTGGTGATTTTTACCTGTGGAGACATAAAAATTCTCCTCCATTGTTAGTTTAAGATCAGAAAATTGAAACTTATCAATGGATTGGAACACAGAGTTTTACATCTGTATCCCAGAAAGGATACTTCCCCACCTCCCCATCCGAAGGTCACACTCTTTATGTTTTATTTTTTTATCATGTTTTTTGTACCTATAGGTACCTTAGGTTGTATTCACATTACAGAGAGCCAAGGACTAAACTTTCCATTAAATTTAAGGTGCAAACTGTTTCTCCATTGGACTGTATGTAACTTATGTGGGAAGGAGAATTTAAGTTTAGTCCTTCTTAAATTGGTCCTACAAGTAGACAGTGTCATATGTGGATGTTTATAATTCAGAAAATATAGGGAACATTTTTGTACCTTAAACCAAGAACAAAATATACACAAATAAAAATCAATTAAAACTTTTAATATTCCCAATTAGTTCAAACGTATTAACATTCGACCAAACATTACACCTAAATTTAACTAATCTAACCAATTCACTAAGCCTTAAAATATCCTACTAGTTTGTGGACTAAATTTTTGGGAGAGTTGAGTACCTGCTAAATAAATTTTACCCACTAAACACTTTGCTCTTTAAACGCTATATGACTGGACTGTGACTTCTACTTATTTTGGAAGTAAAATTTAAGCTTAATGCCTTTAAATTGTCCTACAAAAAAAAAGAAAGTGTTACCTGTGTGAGATGTTGTTACAAATTGAGATAAATATATGAGACCGCAAACCCCAATGACAACCTGAGTAATTTGAAAGCTAAACCAACTATGTAATAACTAGAATCTTTATATCCCCGTTATTTAATTGTCCGTGATCTAGATCTATTTATTTTTATTTTTTCCAAGCATGCCTTCCATTACTAAAAGAAACCAATTTTGCAAGGCAGTTGTGCCAGCCCACTAAGCCAAGTCTCCCACCACTTCCAGCCCTGGAGGGGCTTGAATGGTTCGACAATCATTGATCAATAAGTGTCCGAGGACTAATATTATCTATAGGTTTGATACTATTCACCCCCATCACCAGCCCTTACATTCTAAACCACTCCTCTATTCTTCCGCGATGTACCTTAGGCTTAGAGCGGGGCCACAGGTGGATACAAAGAAAGCACAAGTCAGTCTACACTTTGTCTGGAGATGTTCCGTTATTTTGGATTGAAACAGTTTTGGCTTTTTCAGATTTCATGCGGCATTGAACCGATTGCCCAGGGATAAGATTTCAATCCTACTAATGAATGGCACAAGCAGTTAGATACATACGTATTTAAACAATTGGCTAGTTACTATGGTAAAGTTACTTAGGTTGAGACACAGATGACTTGGATGGCGTGTTAATCCCTGGATTACTTTTTTTTCCTGACAAAGATGACAAGGCCTTACTGGTGGCATATAAATAATCCTAATCAACTAGAGGTATAAAAGCGTTGGTGGCAACATCCAGCGAGTATTCCTCCAAGGAGAGACTAAAATCAAATAAAGTTGGGATATACAGACAAATGACTGCCACTGCTGCTCGAGTATTCGCGAGAGCATAGTTGAATGACGCTGTAGATGAAATGTTGGTCAGAGTCTTGCGTGACTCAAGGAGAACTATATATGCTTTATTGGTTCAGTGGCACTTTGGTGAAACAATTGCGTAAGTTGGTATTCCGAGACCAAACTAGTAATAATTGTAGGGGGTGCGTATCTCGATACAATCCTCCTTGGTTAAAAATCAGGTCATTGAAGCAGGTGCGGCTTTACCACTTTCTTTGGTCAGATTCCCAGTTTACGCAATAAGCTTTACCTTTTGTGGGGCCTTTGATCTCCTGGCCAACATCTCTGTGGCAGAATAATCCATTGCGTATATAATTGCTTCTCCCTGTAGTGTATATATTTTGCTTATATGCACCACTTAAAGAGACTTTAGTATTATATTTGGTTCTGAATAGACAATAATCCTTTTTACAGTTCCTATGTATATTAGTCAATTAAAGAAAGAAGTTTTACCAGTTTTATAAGAGATTACTTCTATAACAGTCAGCTCTAATTTACAATTAGAGGATGACCTCATTACCACCATGTTTTTCTTTGTTCTATGAAAAAGAGGTAAGGAGTTCTCTCATATTGAAACTGTGCTGTACCTAGAAGGTAAAGTTCATTAGGACTCACTGTAAACAGATGTTACACCTATGGTCCTCAGAGATGTTTGATGCCTATAGCAGTTTGAGGCTTTTCTTCCTTTTAGTGTTAAGATGGGTGAACTTCTCTGCTGGTATTTCTTGGTACAAGCTACAAGATGGAAGGCTGTATCCTTTCTTTCTCAGCCTTTGAGTTGGTGACGTTTTGACCTGTGGGAACGTACAAATCTTTTCCCATGGTTAGTCTTAAAATTAAATTGAAAGTTTTTGACAAAAAGGTTTGATATGTAACTGTATCCCCCCTTTTTTATTTTATTTTATTTTTTGACCCATGAGTCTCAAAAACGCAGTTGTAGTACACATACCTATAGGCAGGGATCAAGGTGTAAATTTCATCAAATTTGTCCATTTTTTTTTTTTTGGGTGTCTCTATGTTGTTAATTTTGGAAGCAAACTTAATTCCTTTAGTAAAATTATCCTACAGGTAAAAGAGGATGATACAAGATGATACTGCATAACACAAAAATTATAGAGAACATTTGTATATGTTAATCCCAACGTTATTGTTATATAAATTTAAAGTAAAATATCATGTAATTTTAAATTAAATATACGTTAATAGAATATAGACCCATGTCCCTCTCCCACCCCTCCCACCCCTCCCAGTTCACCATTTCAGTTAGTTTTCTGATGCAGTCTTTCTGTTGTTGTTCTTTTAATATGCATCCCTCTTCACAAGAAATATTAATAACTGGGTGACTGATGCTCGCATCCACATATGAGGGATACCATTCATCGTTTGTATTTCTGTGGTTGTGTTACTTCACTTAATATAATATATTCCACCTCCATCCATTTACCTGCAAAGTTCATGATATCATCTTTCTTTATTGCTGCATAGAACTCCATTGTTTACATGTACCATATTTTTTCTATCCACTCGTCAGTTGAGGGGCATTTGGGTTAGTTCCAGCTTTTTGCTATTGCAAACAGAGCTGCAATAAATATAGCTGTGCATGTATTTCTCCAGTAAGATGAGTTTTGTGGGTATGTACCTAGGAGTGGTAGGACTGAGTCAAATGGCAAGCTCATTTTGAGTCTTCCAAGGGTTCTCCACACTGTTTTCCATACTGGCTGTACAAGTTTACATTCCCAATAGCAATGGATGAGTGTTCAAATTCTGGTTTCTTTTAAATACCCCATGTACTCAGTCACAAAAACAAAATGAATACAAAAAATGAATGATTTTATGGATTCTACTGGACTACAGCACAATAATGCTTAAAATTAGGAATAAAAGAAGATCTAGTACCTACATGAACTCATGGAAATTAATAAACTGACTCTTTAATGATAAATGGGTCAAAATAGAAATCATGAAAATAATAGTATTCCCAGAACAAAATGAAATTATAATGCAACAAAACAAAACATCTGGCATACAATGAAAGCAGTCCCCAGAGGGATGTTCATAGCTCTAAGTGCCTACATTAAAAAGTTAGAAAGAGGGGCTGGAGAAATGGCCTAGTGGTTAAGAGTGTGGACCGCTCTTACAGAGGACCCAGCTTCGATCCCCAGCACCCACATTGCCGCCAAGAACCATCTGAAACTCCAATTCCAGGAGAACTCCCATTCCAGGGGAATCTGACACCCTCTTCTGACCTCCGCGGTATTGCACGACACGGGTGCACAAACTTGCATGTAGACAGTACATTCATACACATATGGAAATAAATAAAATTAATAAAAAATTAAAAAGCAATAAAATAAAAAGTCAGAAAGAGCTTAAGTAAATTACTTAATGATGCAACTGAAGAATTTAATAAGTCAAGAACAAATTAAATTGAAACAGCACATGAGAAGAAATAAGAAAAATCAAAACATAAAATAATGAGGTAGAAAAAAATACAAAGAATCAGTGAATCCAAGAGCTAGTCCTTTGATGAGATAATAAACACTATAAATAGATACAAGGCTAGTCATCCAAAAGAAAGGAAGCAAATCCAAATCAATAATAGAGGGGGAATCATCAAAACAGACAACAAATTGATCAAGAACACCATAAGGAAATTTAAAAATCTTTAGAGTATTAAATGTGAATATTTAAAAGAAAATAATGAACTTCTAAACATAATGAAGCCATCGATGTTAAACCCAAAATAGATCAACAACTTAAACAGTGATCTAACACATAAGGAAATCAAAACAGTGGTGATATAAAACCTCCTGAGTAAAAATCACCCAAATCCAAATGGATTCACACCAGTATTTTACAAGTGCTTTAGAAATCAATGAACAATACTACTTCAAATAGTCCAAAAGACAGAAGTTGAGATACAACTCTAAAACTCTTTTCCAAATAGTCAGTAACACTCTAATACCAAAACTAGAAAATGACACAACAAAAAGTAAACTATAGGCTTATATCCCTAATCAACACAGCTGCAAAAATTCTCAAAAAATACGCTCAAACCACATAAAAAATACACATCAAAAATATCCACCATGTTTGATTTGACTCTATTTCGGAGATGATGGTTCAACATGTGCACGTGAGTGTGTGTGTGTGTGTGTGTGTGTGTGTGTGTGTGTGTAATGTGTGTGTTCGTTTATGTGGTGTAAGCTTTACAAATCATATAAATGGACCTAATGGCAAAAATCACATCAACATCTCAATAGATGCAAAAACGCTTTTCACAAAATCCAAACTGCATTCATGATAAAAGTCCTAAAGTGAATTAGGCTAGTAGGAACATAACTCAACATAATAAAACTATATTCAAGAAACCAATAACTAGAATCATTCTTTTAAAAATAATTTATTTATTTTTATCTTATTTGTTTGAGAGTAAGGCCTGCATGTGTCACCTCAGGCAATGACCCTGGATGTCAGAAGAGAGTGGTACATACCATGGTACTGTAGGTACAGATAGTTGTTAGCTGCCATGTGGGTGGTGGGAATCCAACCCAGGTATGCTCCAAGAATAGCTAGTACTCTTGACCACCAAGAAAACTCTACAATAGGGCTGGAGAGATGGCCTAGCAGTTAAGAGTGCCGACTGCTCTTGCAGAGGACCCGGGTTCAATCCCCAGCACCCACATGGCGGCCAAGAGCCGTCTGAAACTCCAATTCCAGGAGAACCCCAGTTCCAGGGGAGTCCGACACCCTCTTCTGACCACCGCGGCATTGCACGTCACGGGTGCACATTGCATGCAGACAATACATTCATACACATATGGAAATAAATAAAATTAAAAAAAATTAAAAAAAAAGAAAACTCTACAATACCCACAGTCAACATTGTCATAAATGGAAACAAAACAAAACAAACAAACAACAACAACAACAACAAATATTACATTTAAAGTCAGGAACCAGAAAAGGATATCCATTATCGTACCTTTTTTTAGCTAGAACAATAAGGTAGGGAAGGAAATTAAAAGAATACTCATTGTAAAAGATATGAAATTATGCCTATTTCAGGATGATATGATATTTTATATAGGAGATGCCCACATTCCACCAGAAAACGTACGAATGATCAACAATTTCGGCCAAGTTGCAAAATACAAATTAATTTATAAAGATCAGTAGACTTTCCATATCCAAATACCAAGAAATCAGAATAGCTATTTAGCAAAATACTCTGAATCACAATATCCTAAAGAATAATAAATATTTTTTTTTTAAATTTTTTTTTTTTATTATTTATTTTCATATGTGTATGAATGTATTGTCTGCATGCAGGTCTGTGCACCCGTGTCGTGCAATGCCGCGGAGGTCAGAAGAGGGTCTCGGACTCCCCTGGAACTGGAGTTCTCCTGGAGTTGGAGTTACAGACGGTTCTTAGCCGCCATGTGGGTGCTGGGGATTGAACCCGGGTCCTCTGCAAGAGCATCGGTGCTCTTAACCGCTAGGCTATCTCTCCAGCCCCAAGAATAATAAATATTTTTAAAGGTAAAGGTAAAATCTTAGAAGAAGGAGTTTGAGGAAGACACAAGAAAATGAAAAGATCATCCATGTTCAAGGATTGGTAGAAATAATATACTTGTTGAATGGTAACTCTAGCCAATGTAATTATTAGATTTGGTGATTTTATGCTTCAGTCTAATCCACTTGGCATTCTTCAAAGAAATAGAAAAATTATATCCAAGAATTCATTTAGAAACACAAAGACCCAGTCCAGTAAAAGCAGTTCCGGTCATGGCCGAGAAATGGGAGCAAGTACATGGCAAAGTCAACACACAGACAATGATAGTAGAGTGAAAAGTAGGCAGATTGTGATGCTTATTGCAGACTCATTTTTATCAGGGAATGCAATATATATACTATATATATATATATATATTATATACTATATATATACAATGGGTCTCTGCCCTTCCGCCAATGGATGTGCCAAGTGTTGATCATTGGCCCAGATCGCTGACTCAGCTGTTGCCATGGTTAACTTCCGAGAACAGGCTAGATTGGTGTGCAAGTGCATAACACTCTACACATTTTCCACCCTTTTGTTTCTGTTTTTGTTTTTTTTCTTTGTGTTTTTTTAAGGAATTCTACAATATAAAAGCACAGTTGTTTTCAGATAACGTTGACATTACTCATTTTGCCATACAATTAAGTAATTGGTGCATTTTTTAAGTGAGCCAAATTATTAAGTATAAGCAATGAATGTAAGGAACATTCATGCAAAACCAATTTGCAAGTATCTATGTCCAAATTTTGAACAACCCAAGGTTCCCATAGTCCAGTTGGAGAAGCTTGTGTGCACAAGTATGTTGATCAAATAGGAGTCCAGTCTATATTGCTGTAGTCTCAAGATTCACCCCAATCTCTCCACAGCCCTTACATTCTATGATGCCTCCTCTTCCGCAAGTTGTTCCCTAGGCTTTGGGAAAGGGACACAAGTGGGTGAGAAGCAAAGCAGTCTATTTTCTCTGGAGATGTCATTTTGGACTCTAGGTCTGTTCAGGTTGTTCCACTTCATGGGTTGATAGCTTATCCAGGGATACCTTTTTAATCCTACTACAAAGCACAAACAATTAGATGTACAGGCGTTTAAGCAGTACTAATTATTATGGCAAGCTAAACTGTGACCATAGACATATGCTTGGATGGTATGCTAATCCACAAACTGTGGTTTCTCTCTATATATACACATGGCTGCCACTGTTGCACAGTATCTCCAGGCAGTTGAGGTGAAGCTGATACTGATGGAAGAATCTTGCTTGTCTCAAGGAGATCAATATTTTGCTGTATTGTTTTAGTGTCCTTTGGTAACACCCTCTGACATTTCAGAGGACAATTGTACATTAGCAAGTGACGTCTCAAAACACTTTTTCATGCTTACACCAGGTCTTTGACAACAGGGACTTAACACCTTTCTCCTTGCTTATATCCCACTTATAAGCAAAAGGCCTTGATAATTTTGGGGGCTTGGATCTCCTAGCCAACATCTCCTAGGCAGAATAATTCATTGCTGATATCAGAGCTTTCCTGTATTAATATATTTTGCTTAATTACACAGCCTATAAAGACTTTACTACTGAATTTGGATCGAAATAGAGAATTATCCTTTCACAGTTCCTATACCTATCAGTCAATTAAAAATGGTAGTTACACCTGTTTTATAAGAAATCACCACTATAACAATTGGCTCTAGTTTACAGTTAGGGAATGACTTCATTGCCATCATGTTTTTCTTTTTCTTATAAAGGGGAGAGGTAGGAAGTTTTCTTAGTAATCGGAAGGTAAAGTTCATTAGGGACAATTATAAAGTTAACCCAAATAGAATTCAGAGAGATGCTCAGTGTCTGTGACTCAGGCAGTCTGTGGTTCCTCTTTCTTTAATGTTCAGATGGGTCAGCCTCTCTGCAGGCATTTCCCAGTCCATCCTGCATAGCCAAAAGTTGTACATTTTCAGGCATTTAGATTGGAGTTTTTACCTGTGGGAACATACAAATCTCCACCCATTGTTAGTTTCAATATCTCAAAATTGAAAATTTATCAATAGGTTTGGAACACAGAGTTTTCCATTTGTATCCCAGAAGAGATACTACACCACCTCCCACCTCCCTCTTTTTGATTTTTAAATTTTTATGCTTTGACCTGTGTATATATATGCCTAAGTTGTATTACACATACCCATAAACAGGAGCCAAGTGTAAGTTTTCATTAAATTTATCCAAACAGTTTATCATTGACTTTATGCTATTTATTTGGGAAATAAACTTAAACCTAATTATTTTAAATTGTCCTACAAGTAAAAGAAGGTGTTACAAGGTGATATTATATAACTGAGAAAAAAATATAGAGAATATTTGTGTACCTTAACCCCAAAGTTATTGTTGGAAGTTTAATACAAATTATAAATAAAAACAATTAACATTTTATATAACCAATTATTTCAAATGTATTACCATTTTCACCAAAACCTACAACCAAATTTAACTAATCTAAACATTTCACTAAGCCTTAAAATATCCTATAATATGTGGACAAAGCTTGGGCAGAGTTGAATACCTGCCAAATAAACTTTACCCAATATACACTTTGCTCTTTAAAGCTATATGACTAGACTATTGCTTCAGAGAAATCCAGTCCATTAACTTACATGGTTTATTTTGAATTTCTATGTAAATCTCTACTGAAATACCTCTCTATATAAATATATGTTATTTTTAAGTATACCCTTTTAAACTGCAAACCTTAGAGAGTGGATTTTAATGACTATACTATCTTCCTCCAAGCTCTTGGCCTTCTTCAGGCCTGGCATGAAAACCTGCTTTAAAGACTTTTCAGTATCTAGCTCCTTTTTTTTTACTTTTAAAATTTTTTTTATGAGTACAATCATCCTTCATGTAAAACCAATTTGCAAGCATTTGAGCCCAAACATACAGCCCAAGGTTCCCACCATCCAGCTGGTGGGACTTGTATGTACAGTCAAGCCGATCAAATAAGTGTCCAGTCTATATTGCTGTAGTTTTACCACTCACCCCAATTGCAGCCCTTACATTCTAAAATACCCCCTCTTTGGCAGATTGTTCCCTAGGCTTAGAGAAGGGGCACAGGTGGACGAGAAGCAGAACAGTCTAATTTGTCTGGATATGTCGATTTGGATTCTGATCAGTTCTGGCTGTTTTCATAGGCTGACAGTTTGTCCAGGATTAACCTTTCAATCCTACTGAAGAAGCATAAGTGATTATATACATAGGTATTTAAACAGTACTAATTATTATGGTAGGATACTTTGGTATAGACACAGATGTTTGGATGGTATGCTAATCCATAAATCACGTGTTTTTTTTTTTTTTCTGTAAAAGATGACAAGGTCTTACTGTGGCTTATAACATCTCCTAATCACTAGAGGATGTAAGTTTGTGGCATCAGCCATGGGTTATTTCTCCTAGGAGAGAGCTAATAGCCAAATAGATTTGGGATATAGAGACATATGGCTGCCACTGCTGCACAGTATTTCCAAGCAGGTGAGGTATAGCTGATGTTGATGGATAAGTCTTGCTCTCAAGGAGACCAACATTTGCTTTATTGGTTCAGTGTCCTTTGGTAACACTCTCTGATATTCCAGAGACCAACTGTACACTTGCAAGTGTGATCTCAATATAACCTTTCCATGCTTACATCAGGTCTTCGACAGCAGGGCTTTACCGCCTCTCTTCTTGGAGGTATCCCAGTTTACAGGCAAGAAGCCTTTACCTTTTTTTGGGGGGAGGGGGCTTGGATCCCCTGGCCAACGTCTCCTTGGCAGAATAATCCATTGCTGATATCAGAGCTCTCTTGTGTTAATATATTTTGCTTAAATTCCCAGGTTAAAGAGATTTTAGTATTATATATTTGGTTCTGAGTAGAGAATAATCCTTTTCACAGTTCCTATGTCTATTAGTCAATTAAACAAAGCAGTTTTACCAGTTTTATAAGAGATTACCTCTATAACAGTCAGCTCTAATTTACAGTTACAGAATGACTTCATTACCACCATGTTTTTCTTTGTTCTATGCAAAAGAGGTAAGGAAGTCTCTCATATTAAAACTGTGCAGCACCTAGAAGGTACGGTTCATTAGGACTCATTATAAAAACTTTTTACAAATATAATCCACAGAAAGTTTTGATTCCTGTAGCAGTCTGAGGCTTTACTTCCTTTTATTGTTAAGATGGGCCAACTTCTCTGCTAGTATTTCTTGGTACAACTTACACAATGCAAGGCTGTATCTTTTCTTTCTCAGTTGTTAACTTAGTGACATTTTGACCTGTGGGAATTTACAAATCTTTTCCCATAGTTAGTTTTAATATTAAATTGAAAGTTTTTGACAAAAAGGCTTAATATATAACTGTATCCCCCCATTTTTTATTTTAGGTTTTTATTTATTTATTTATTTATTTTTGACACATGAGTCTCAAAAAGGTGGTTGTAGTACATATACCTATAGGCAGGAAAAAAGGTGTAAATTTCATTAAATTTATCCAAGCTGTTTTTGGTGACTGTATGTTGTTAATTTGAGAAGCAAACTTAATTCCATAAGTTAAATTACCCTACAGGTAAAAGAGAATGTTACAAGATGATACTGTGTAACACAAAAATTATAGAGAACATTTGTGTATGTTCATCCCAAAGTTATTTTTATATAGATTTTAAGTAAAATACCATGTAATTTTAAGTAAAATACCATGTATTTTTTTATTAAATATACATCAACAGAATATAGACCCATGTCCCTCTCCCGCCCCTCCCAACACTCATGGTTCACCATTTCAGTCAGTTTTCTGATGCAGTCTTTCTGTTGTTGTTCTTTTAGTATACAGCCCTCTCCACAAGAAATATTTACAACTGGGTTATTGATGCAAGCATCCACAGATGAGGGATACCATTTGTCGTTTGTTTTTCTGGGTCTGTGTTACTTCACTTAATATAATATTTCTAGCTCCATCCATTTACCTGCAAAGTTCATGATGTTGTCTTTCTTTGTTGCTGCATAGAACTCCATCATGTACATGTACCATATTTTCTCTATCCACTCGTCAGTTGAGGGGCATTTGGGTTGGTTCCAGCTTTTTGCTATTGTGAACAGAGCTGCAATAAATATAGCTGTGCATGTAGTTCTGCAGTAAGATGAGTCTTGTGGGTATATACCCAGGAGTGATATGACTGGGTCAAACGGCAAGCTCATTTTGAGTCTCCCAATGGTTCTCCACACTGCTTTCCATAGTGGCTGTACCAGTTTACATTCCCACTAGCAATGGATGAGTGTTCCCCTTTCCCCACAACCTCTCCGGCACTTGGTATCATTTGTTTTCTTGATCCTGGCAAGTCTTATCAGAGTGAGATGCTATCTTAGAGTGGTCCTAATTTCCATTCCCCTTATTATTAGTGACATTGAACAGTTTTTAAGATGTTTCTCAGCCACCTCTAATTCCTCCTCTGTGAAGTTTCTATTCAATTCTTTGCTCCATCTTTTGAGTGATTCATTTGTTTTCTTTCTTCTTTGTTTTTTGAGTAGTTTATATACTCTGAAAATTAATGCTTTGTCAGATGTATCTGCAGTGAAGGATTCCTCCCACTCTGTGGGTTTTCTCTTCATTTCCTTTATTGTTTCTTTTGATGTACAGAAGCTTTTGAGTTTAATGAGGTCCCATTTGTTAATTGTCGATCTTATTTCTTGTGCAGCTGCTGTCTGATTTAATGTGTTTTTCCCTATTCTTATGTCTTGTAATCTGCTGCCAAGTTTTTCTTCTATCACATCCTGAGTTTTGGGTTTCACGTTGAGGTCTTTGATCCATCTGGAATTTACTTTTTTACAGGGCGAGAGGTAGGGGTTTAATTTCATTCTTCTGCAGGTGGTGATCCAGTTTTGCCAACACCACTTACTGAAGATGCTTTCTTTCCTCCATTGTGTCTTCTTGACCCCCTTGTCAAATATGAGGTGGCTGAAATTGTCTGTGCTCAAATTTGGATCTTCAGTTTTATTCCATTGGTCGACTGGTCTGTTTTTGTGCCTGTAACAGGCTGTTTTTCTGACTATAGCGCTGTAGTATAGTTTGATGTCTGTTAGAGCGATCCCCCCTGTATTGCTCTTTTCGCTCAGGTTGCTTTGGCTATTCGGGGTCTTTTTCTTTTCCAAATGAAATTGAGGACTTTTTTCCAAGCATGTGAATAGGCTCTTGGGGATTTTGATTGGGATTGCATTAAATCTGTACACGTGTTTAGGTAGAATGAACATTTTTACTATATTTATTTTCCCAATCTGTGAGCATGGGAGTTTTGTCCCTCTTCTGATGTCTTCTTCAATTTCCTTCTTCTGTGGTTTAAAAGTTTTGTTGTAGACATCCTTGGTGTCTTTGGTTAGGTTTGATCTTAGGTATTTCATTGTTTTTGAGTCTATTGTGAGTGGGAAGGTCTTCTTGTATTCCTTCTTCTGTTGCTTGTTGTTGGAGTAAAGAAAGGCTACTGATTTTTCTAGATGTATTTTGTATCCTGCTACATTACTGAAGTTTTTAATCGTTTCGAGGAGTTATCTGGTGGAGTTCTTAGCATCCCTTAAGTACACAATCATATCATCAGCAAAAAGGGATAGCTTGACTTCCTCTTTTCCAATTAGAACTCCTTTAATTCACTTTTCTTGCCTTATTGCCCTAGCAAGGGTTTCAAGCACTATATTGAAAAGGAGTGGTGACATGTTGCAACCTTGCTGAGTTCCTACCTTTAAGGGAAATGCTTCTGGCGTTTCCCAATTTAGGATGATATTGACTTTGGTTTTCCTGTACATGGCTTTGATTATATTGAGGAATGATCCCCCCAATCCAATTCCCTCTAGGACTTTAAACATGACGGGATGCTGGATTTTTGTCAAAGGCTTTCTCTGTCTCAATTGAGATGATGGTGTGGTTTTTGTCTTTCAGTCCATTTATATGTTTGATGATATTTATTGATTTTCATATGGTGAACCATCCCGGCATCTCTGGTATGAATCAAACTTGGTCATGATGGATGACCTTCTTGATGTGGGTCTGTAGGGGATTTGCCAGTATCCTGTTTAGGATTTTGGCATCTGTGTTCATTAGTGAGATGGGTCTGTAGTTCTCCTTTTTCATTGTATCCTTGCCTGGTTTTGGTAATAGCGTGATGTTGGCTTCATAGAAGGAATCTGGGAGAACTCCCTCCATTTGTATCCTTCTAAACAGCTTTAGTAGTAATGGTTGTAAGTCTTTATGAAATATTTTATAGAAATCTGACATGAAACCATCTGGGCCTGCACATTTTTTGGTTGGGAGGCTACTTATTACAACTTCAATTTCTTCATGTATTATTAGTCTATTTAAGCTGTCGATCTCTTCTTGGTTTAGTGTGGTGACGCCACCGAGATTTGTAGCAGGGCCCAATTAATCCTGGGATAACCCACGTGGAAAATTTGTGTAGGAAAGCACACCACATGTATGCAGGTTGAGGTTCAAATGCAGAGAGAGAGAGATTTTATTCCAACGTGTCTGCTTAAATATCCATCATGACTCAATTCTAAGGGCCAAATACAAATCTTTTTGTCACTACACCCCATCCCATGAGTGTGGCCAAGGAGGAATGTTTGACTTAGAATGCTACCTATCTTAACTAAGCTTTCCCACATCTCACCCTTTTAATTTTATTTTTTTAATTATTCTGAGAGGCAAGGGATCCCATGGGCGAAGCTAACAACCCAAAGTAGCCTGAGTTTTGAATAGCCTGTTTCTCAAGACTGTTTTGAGTGTTAGGCAGTGGGGGGCAGGTCAGAACAGAAACGTTATTTCACACTAAGGCCAATTAATATCCAAAAATCCCAGCCATGAAGAAAGCTGAATGTCAGGCATAAGCAATGAATGTAAGTAACATTCATATAAAACCAATTTGCAAGTATCTATGTCCAAATTTTGAACAACCTGAGGTTCCTATAGTTCAATTTGAGAAGCTTTTATGCACAAGTATGTTGATCAAATAAGAGTCCAGTCTATATTGCTGTAGTCTTACGATTCACACCAATCTCTCCACAGCCCTTACATTCTACCATGCCTACTCTTCTGCATGTTGTTCCCTAGGCTTTGGGAAAGGAGTACAAGTGGGTGAGAAGCAAAATAGTCTATTTTCTCTGGAGATGTCATTTTGTACTCTAGTCTGTTCAGGTTGTTTCCCTTCATGGATTGACACCTTATCCAGGGATACCTTTTTAATCCTACTAACAAAGCACAAGCAATTAGACATACAGGCACTTAGGCATTTAAACTGTACTAACTATTATGCCAAGCTAAGATGTGAGCATAGACACAGATGTTTGGATGGTATGTTAATCCATAAACTGTGATTTCTCTATAAAAGATGACAAGTACTTACTGTGGCTTGTAACATCTCCTAACCACTAGAGGACGTAAGCTTATGGCATCAGCCATGAATTATTGCTCCAAGTGGAGAGCTATTAGCCAATTAGACTTGGGATATATATANTATATATATACATACACAAGGCTGCCACTGTTGCACAGTTTCTCCAGGCAGTTGAGGTGTAGCTAATACTGAGGGAGGAGTCTTGCTTGACTCATGGAGACCAATATTTTGCTTTATTGTTTTAGTGGCCTTTGGAAACTCTCTCTGGCATTTCAGAGGCCAACTGTACATTAGCAAGTCATATCTCAAATCATTTTTTCCATGCTTACACCAGGTCTACGACAACAGGGGCTTACTGCCTTTCTCCTTGCAGATATCCCACTTATAGGCTAAACCCTTTATAATTTTGGGGCCTTGGATCCCATAGCCAATATCTCCTTGGCAGAATAATCCATTGCTGATGTCAGAGCTCTCCTGTATTAATATATTTTACTTAATTACACAGCTTATAAAGACTTTACTATCGAATTTGGCTCTAAATAGAGAATTAACCTTTCACAGTCCCTATGCGTATCAGTCAATTAAAAATGGTAGTTACACCTGTTTTATAAGAAATTACCACTATAACAGTTGGCTCTACCCTACAGTTAGGGAATGACTTCATTACCATCACATTTTTATTTTTCCTATAAAGGGGAGAGGTAGGAAGGTTTCTCAGCATCTGGAAGGTAAACTTAATTAGGACCCATTATAAACAGTTATCCCAAATAGAATTCAGAGAGATGCTCAGTGTCTGTGACTCAGGCAATCTGAGGTTCCTTTTCTTTAATGCTCAGATGGGTCAGCCACTCTGCCTGTGTTTCCCAATCCATCCTGCACAGCCAAAATTTGTAAGTTTCCAGGCATTTAGGTCAGTGTTTTTACTTGTGGGAAAACAAATCTCCTCCCATTGTTAGTTTCAAGACCTCAAAACTGAAAATTTATCAAAAGGTTTGGAATATAGAAGGAATTAATATTCCTTCTTTTTTGTTTTTAAATTTTTAAGTTGTGACCTATAGATGTCTAAGTTGTATTACACATACCCATTAACAGGAACCAAGGTGTAAATTTTTATCAAATTCACCCACAGTGTTTTTCATTGACTGTATAATATTTATTTGGGGATTGAACATAAATTTAGTTCCTTTAAATTATCCTACATGTGAGAGAAAATGTTACAAGGTGATACTATATAACACGGAAAAATATAGAGACCATTTGTGTACCTTATCCCCAAAGCTATTGTTGGAAATTCAAGACAGATTATAAATAAAACAATTAACATTTTATATTCCCAATTATTTCAAATGTATTACATTTTAAACTGCAAACCTTACAAAGTGGATTTTAATAAATATCTTCCTCCAAGCTCTTGGCCTTCTTCAGGCCTGGCATGAAAACCTGCTTTAAAGATTTTGAATATATAGCTCTTAATAAAATTTTATTTTACAGTTCTTATGCACATCAGTTAATTAAAGACTAGCTAGATATGCCCCGTGAGAACTTGTTACCATCATAACAATCTTGTTTTTTTTGTTGTTGTTGTTGTTTGTCTTTGGTTTTGTGGGAGCTTCTAGGAAGCTTCCTTTGTCAGAAACAGGTGCAGTGCAGTCCTGCTAAGGTGAGGGGACACACAGTGCCCACTTTGTAGACATTGTGGGGAACTGGCCTCATTGTGTAGAGGTCAGTTGGTCACTCCTGTGACCCGACCAGAGAGGTAACTTCCTACTCAGGTCCTTAGCCTGGGACAATGAGACACGTTTCCCACTCTTGGCCGTAACTTTCCTCCTGCCCAAGTCCATGACAGGAATTTCACACTAGCTTCCCAGGTTGGTGGTCTGCAAAGGGAGCCTTTTTCCAAACCAACTGGTTACCCATATGAAATGCAGGCCTCAACACCAGCTACCCACTGGTCATCTGAATGAGATGCGGGCTTGTGTTAGCCTGTATGCGTGCCAAAAATTAAAAAAAAAATGGTGGCCGTGAATTCCGCAATGATGTTAATTGTAATTCAATTTTTTTAATTTTTAAATTTTTATACCTTTTATCTTTTATTCCCAAATACCAAAAAGTTATTAACACTTTAATACAATGAAAACCTGGTTGTATCTTTGTTTTAGATGTTGAAAGAGCATAACTAACCAGTAGGTGTGTAGATCCATTATTTTAATTTTTTAAATAGATAACCCATAACCTTTGTTGAAATTGAATTATATTTTGGCTGTTTAATATAAATTTGCATCTTGAGAATGAAGGGCCACGTTCCAACTAAGAAGCAATGTTTTTACTGGTATCATGGCTGTTAACATTATAATATACTTAGAACACAAGTACACACATCCATACACATGTGTGCATGCACATACATATATACATACATAATGAAGAAAGGTTTGTTAAGTTGACTTGTAAGAGAAGAAAGCCACATTATTTTGTGATGTTCAATGTAAAACATGAAATCTTTATAATTTGTTTTATGGTTATTTTTCATAATTAATATAAATGCCTAGTAATGCATGAAACAGCTGAGATCCATATGCCACCTCTTAGGACCATTTCCAACCATTTGCCTTTAATGAACTATCTTTCTTGGTTGTTCCACTTTCGTATATTTAAATTTTTTCGTGTTCTTTATTTGAGCTTTTTACTTGCTCTGTGTTATCTTCCAGATCTGATATTCTTTGTTCTGCTTCCTCCATTCTATTTCTGAGGCTTTTTTCCTTTCCTTTCTTCTTGATTGGATGAGTGTTCTATTTCCTTTTTCATTTCAGCTTGTGATTTCTTTAGTATTTCCATTTTCTTTTTGTGCTCCTCAATCTCTTCTTGGTGCTCCTTACTTCGTTGGTTGGCTTCCTTTTTCAGTGTTCCTACTTCCTTTCAGAGTTTGTCATTTTCTCCCTCTAGTTCTTTCTGGAGTTTGTCAATCTCTTCCTTTAGTTCTCTGAACTCATCTTTATTTTCTTTAATTTCTCTGCATAGGTCTGCAATTATTCCTCTAAGATCTGTTTCGTGGGTTACCTCCAGGGGGATCCCATTGTAGCTATCTCCTACAGGGTTGGTAGAGTTTGGGGTGGAATTATCCTGCACCTTTCCCATGTTTTCCCTTCATCGTGTCTCTGGCATGTGGGTTTCCTTTTTGTGATTCAAATCACAAATGTATTTTCACTGTGTTGAAGGCTTTCTTTGCCTGCCTCCTTCAGATGCCCTTTTTTCCCCCCTCCTTGTTTATGGAGTGTTAAGTTGTCTAGGTTTCAGGCTTTCAATTTTGTTTATATATTGGATATTGGAACTCTAAGTCACTATTCCTTTCCCCCCAAAATCAACTTGGATACTTTCTCCTCAATTCCAGTTGATGGGGGGGGGTGCCTGACTTAGCCCTTGCCCTGATACCTGTCTGGAGCAGTGCTGGGCTCCTACCTTAGCAAGCAAGGCTAGAACCTGAGCATCTAAGCACCCCACACAAGAACTCGCTCACTATGGAGCCTAAGACTCTGCTGGCTCTGAGGGTGAAGGGCAATCCCACCCCGAGAGCCACACCCTACAAGAGTTTAAGGTTTAGACCCAAGCACCTCTGCCTCTAACCAGCGAATCAACCATCCAGCAACCCAAAAGTCAATCTACTCCCAGCCCCGTTATCTGAAGAGGTGCTGGGCTCCTACCTTAGCAAGCAAGGATCGAACCTGAGCACCTGAGCACTCTGCACAAGAACTTGCTCTCTGTGCTGCCAAAGCCTCTGCTGGCTGACACTCCTTTGTTTCTTTGCTTTTTT
Organism: Rhizomys pruinosus; assembly: GCA_009823505.1. Lineage (NCBI taxonomy): Eukaryota > Metazoa > Chordata > Mammalia > Rodentia > Spalacidae > Rhizomys > Rhizomys pruinosus. The sequence continues at coordinate 236,103 of VZQC01006234.1, read as the reverse complement.
ATTTTATTTATTTGTTTTATGTGTATGAATGTACTATCTGCATGTAAGTTTGTGCACCCTTGTTCTGCAATGCCACAGAGGTCAGACGAGGGCGTTGGATTCCCCTGAAACTGGAGTTCTCCTGGAATCAGAGTTATGGATGGTTCTCAGCCACCATGTGGGTGCTGGGGATCGAACCCTGGTCCTCTGCAAGAGCAGTCGGTGCTCTTAACCACTAGGCCATCTCTCCAGCCCCAGCCACCCCTTTGTTTTTAAAGAGAGCATCAGAGTGGGAGCCCGTGTGCATAGCTCAGACATTGCTGACCCCACCTCTACAGTCCAACATTTGACTATGCCTGTCTTAGCAGGATCTTACCCATCACTGACTAACCAGCCACCAAGGGAAGAAGCTAGGCATAGTTTGTCTGGGTAGGAGTACAGGCATGGGGGTTTATCCACACAATTCATAAATGGCAGAGAGCCAAACGTGAACTACATCATCAGGAAGGTGTCGATGAGAACCTCTGTTGATGACAGTAGTGAGGACCTGGACTGTGGTCTCAACAGGGTAAAAATGGAGTAGGCACGTGAGGAGAAGAAGACAGAGGCTGGTGTTAGTGGCATGCACACCAGTAGGATCCGCTGAAGGGACAGAGGATGGAAAAAATGCCAAGAAGTCCCCAAGTGGTAAGGGGTGAGGTGTTGAGGATAGTCCACATCTTGGACCAGACCTAGGACTTTAGTTGAGTGCACAAAAGAAGTAGTAAATATTTGATAAAAAGTTATCTACATTATCCAAATTTTGGGCCTATGAATACATTTTTAAATATCCATATTTTAAAGTTTGCACATGCATGTTTAATCTGGCATGCCAAAAGGAATAAGTCTTTGCACATAAATGATGGAAACTTGAAATGGCCACTCTGTTTGACAGAACCAACATGAGAAAATTACAATGACTGACAAACACATACAAAGACTTAGACCAAGAGGACACTAGACACACTTTACATACAAAACCTTAGACACATGAAGAACATGACTAAATGAATCTTAGACACACGGGAAGACAATTACCATAAACACAAAGCATGAAAAGGTTGGATTTCCTTTTTCTTGAACATTTTTTGATGGCATTACAGAGGCTTCCCAGAGGATCCCCTTCTTCTCCTGTAGCAAACTACAGCTGCTATGGGGATGAAGTGTCTGTGTCCAAACAGGGCCGAATGTTTTTCGAGGGTACTCGCAGCAGCTTCCCTGAGGATTCTAGAAAGATATGGGGCTGGAGAGATGGCCTAGAAGTTAAGAGAGCCGACTGCTCTTGCAGAGGACCCGGATTCGATCCCCAGCACCCACATGGTAGCTGAGAACCATCTTTAACTCCAGTTCCAGGGGAACCCAACACGTGCTTCTGACCTCCTCGGCATTGCATGACACGGGTGCACAGACCTGCATGTAGACAGTACACGTATACACATAAAAAATAAAAATAAAAAATAAAAAAATAGAAAGATACAAGCAAAATCTAGGCCTTGTGTTAATAGGGGGTCAGGGCCTGTCCATTGTGAGGACAAGGGGTCCCTCCATCTGATGAGAGGGAGGGAGTGGAGCAGGGAAGGGAGCCCCAATGCTTATAAGCTGGGGAAATTCCGTGTCCATTAAACAAGGAAATTGAGCGTAAAGAGGTTCTATGTAAGGAAGAGGTGGGGATCCATAGGGGAAGGGAAGGACCTGACTCTAGAGAGATGTTCCTTGATTGAGTGATTAGACCACTCAATGATGGCCTGGCCCTGAGGATTATATTGAATACCAGTGGAGTGTTTAATGTTCCAAGAGGAAAGAAAGGCATTGTAGGGAATGGAAGTATATGCCGGGCTGTTGTCGGTTTTTAGTTCCCAAAGAACCCCCATGAATAGCATGGGAGTTTTTAACACCTTAATGGCATGGGATGCTGTTTCACCTGACAGAAGAACAACATAAATAAACCTAGAGAAAGTATCAATAGTTACATAGATATATTTAAGTTTACCAAAGGCTGGAATGTGTGTGATGTCCGTTTGCCATAGAGTTGAGGGTGATACAAATAAGGGATTGGCTCACGGTGTTAGTAAAGTTACCATGACCAGGAGGTATGTCCAATGTTATGGGGATGTTATAAGGTATGTTAGTGCGGGCCTGACCTTCTGCCATGTCATCATAGACCGCCTTTCACTGAAGGAATGTTGCAGGGACAAGGACTGCCTTAAGCAGGGTGTACCAATCATAATACATTTGAAGGTTAAATGCCCATTGGGTGAGAATCTGTCCAAAATAAGGGGAATCAGGGCCAGCTTCTTGTTCTGCTTTATGAATAAGGGATAGGTCAGAAAGGGTGGTGGGGATCCAGGGCTGAGTAGCAGTGTTGGGACCCACATTAACAGGGAATGCATGCAAGTATGAGGGTGGATGAGGTAAGGGCAGAGCTGATGGAAAAGGGGGAAGATCAGAGAGAACTTTTTGGGCTTCCCTCTGAGGGTATATTGATTTAGTAGGGACAGCTGAAGGTACTTTCTGTGAGTTGAGAGGAGGAGGGAATTCTTGTCATTCATTTTGAAATCAGGTATACAAGGGAGGGCCAGTTTTTCTTCAGCGTTTTTTGTAACAGCATAGATTGTCCTCTGCTGAGGAGTCTTTTAAAAGGCTTACGATTATGGAGAAGAGGTTGCCCATGACAGGTAGGGAGAGGGTGGGCAGGCAAGTAGTGCTTGGACCAAACTAGGACAGACAAAGAGTGTGTGTCAGATCTGAAAGTGTCTTGTGCTTAGTGGAGGATTTCCAGGAGACGTTACTCCCTTGGCCGTATGTCCACATGCTGTCTCTCTCCGGAGTGGCATCTTTATAGACAGAGGGCCAGGTTCCCAGTCCTGACTGGATCAGCTCTTATGTTGACTCTCCGGAATGAACTAAGAGGTGGAGCCACCAGTGCTATTTGGCACAGCGCTGTGCACTGGTATGTACCTCCATTACAATGAACAAAGATGTCAATAAATGAATTGAAAGTGAAGGGAAGGGGGCCACACGCTCACTTTTGCACAGTCGTAAGCACATAAAACAAAAAGAATAATGCAATTGGTTCCATAAATAGCAACCTAATCAAAGGTCAAGAATAAATTGATCAAATACCTCAATGTGAAACCTATAGGCTTCAGGGACCTAGCTCATATAACCCTACAGGATTGGTGTCACATGCACAAGCCCTAAGAAAACTCAAGCAGGTAAAAATCCAGTACAGAACTGTAGAAATGGGCAGCAGAACCCAATTTTAGTCTAATAATTATTGGCAGCTGATTACTGCTGGATAAGGAAGGCCTGATGTTCTTAGAACGAGGACCTCTATATAGGTTGACTAAATCTCAGTGGTTGAACTTGCACTGGGGGCACGAACTTGACATGATACACCATAACACAAATGACAGAATAGATGAATTTCAGTGGCAGTGACATGGGAGGGTGTCAATGAGGAAGGCAATATAAAGATAATTATGATGTTTTGTATGAAATACACCAAAATTAAATAAAAATTACCTAAAAAGTTTCTTCTGCCAAGGATTCAAAGGTTTACATTATCTCCATGAGAAGAGATGATTACTAGCAAGTCTTATCCTTTAGAGGAAGTAATGTAGGAGCTAAAACTGCAGGTGTATGGGAGGCAGAGGCAAGCGGATCTTTGTGAGTTCAAGGCCAGCCTGGTCTACAGAGTGAGTTCCAGGACAGCTGGGGCTACAGGGAGACCCTGTCTCGAAAAGACAAAAAACAAAACAAAAAAAAAAAAAAAACTTCAGGTGTATACTGAGAGATAATAGGCAGAATGATTACTTTCTTTGCAAAAGCTTTACTCATAAGATGAAAATTCCAACTCAAGTAATGCCTAACAAGAATACTTGGGCCCAAATATCCCTCAAGCAAATACAATTATAAAATGAAAACCACACACCAATAAGGACCAGCATAGTTTGCAAGGGATTACCATTTTTATCCTGCTTACAATGGCCAAATTCCTCACAACTAGGGCTAATTTTTCCATTGGAGGAAAACAAATTTTAAGAACAGAGCATAAGAAAAAATTTCTATAAAATTTAATTTATTTAGAATAGTGTCTGAGAAGGCTAATCCACCAAGCTCTGTTCCAAACAATGAAGTTTATTTATTTATTTATTTATTTATTTATTTATTTATGGTAAGCAAGAGGAACCTAGAAGCTCAAGAGAAATCAATGTACTTTATATATGGCACTTGTCTTAACTGAGATAGTCAGAAATATAGATAGCTGAAATCCCTCTCTACCAGGCTTCCATATATGAAGAGTCAAATTTTTATTAGATCAAAATGTCTAGTAATTTTTTCAGTCTCTCAGCTTTTTAATTTTTTTTGTTGAGTCAAGAAATTTATGCTATCTGTTTTGATCATAGTAACACATCTCCCCCATTACCACACTCACCTTTACACCCCTCCCTAAATTTATGGCCTCTGATAGCATGTGAAAAACCCTATCCATTTTATACAACATGTCTGAATTGGTTGTCAAAAAATTGTATCACATCAGAATGTCAGTGATATATAACTCTTACAAACAGATGTGTCACAGTAAAGGTCCTCTTCCTTTTATATGTGATTTTGGGTCAGAATGCCTAGTAATTTTAAGTCATAGTCATTATGAAAACCAAACATCAAAGATGAATAATTGTTCTAGAGTAGCAGATGGATGTGATAGCAGCATAAGCAGTCAATTTAGCAGAGAGAGTAAGAAAAGTTAATTTAAAAAAATAATATTCCAAATCCACTCTCATGAAGAATAACTATGTTGTGGTGTGTATGTTTTAGGTGACAACTTTTGAGGAAACCTTTCACTGCCAGTTAAATGGACTTCAGTAAAATAGTCTATCCAAGATACTAGGTAAATAATTGGCAAGTAACAGTGATGATAGGATTGCATGGGGAGAGTCACACTACTATACTTTTTATAATATAATATCTGAATTTTAAAGTTCAATCATAAAATGTTGATGCATAATATAGAAAAAGAACAATCATATATATTGATAAAAAAGAGAAGGCAACATACGGAGACTCTGAGAGGACCTAGATGTCAAACTCTGTGAAAATTTGATGTAGCTATTATATATGTTTGTGTGCATGTATACATTCCTATAACTGAAGACAAATGTGCCTGAAGTGGGAAAGAAAATTAAAATGGCAATATTAAAAACACAAAATAAAGAGGTAATTCTTAACTAAAAGTAAAGGACACAGCCAGGCGTGGTGGTGCACGCCTTTAATCCTAGCACTTGGGAGGCAGAGGCAGGTGGATCTCTGTGAGTTCAAGGCCAGCCTGGTCTACAGAGTGAGCTCCAGGCGCTGCGCTACAGGGAGACCGTCTCAAAAATACAAAAAAAAAAAAAAAAAAAGTAAAGGATACATAAAAATTCAGTTGATGGAATATACATTTAATGAATTAATATTTAGTAGAAAGCCTCATCTGCCAATTTTTCATATAGAAAAATTAGTGAAGTTGGAAATAGAGACTATGCACTCCAAGGAATGGAGAGATATGTAGTTTAATGAAAAGATATCAAAGGAATTTGGGATATCATGAAATGCATAATAATAGGAGAAATGCATACTAGGAGAACCATAAGAAAATGAAAGGTATTTAAAATATTTAAAGGAACAATAAGTCAAATTTCAATAGGTATCATGCTGAAAATAATTTAGTCATATAAGGTGTTTTTTTACTGAATTCTAAGTAAGATGAATTGTGGGGTGAAGAATGACATCAACAGTGAGAAAGATCAGATTGAAATCTTAGCAACCAAAAGTCAAGGTAAGATGGCAGACTGAAGATTTTCTATGTAAGCCAGTAAAGGAGAGACTTACTATCAGAAATCATTGATTTTCTCTACAAAGAAAAATAGAGGAATAATTTCAGAAATCAGTGAAGAGCAGAAATAAAAGATAGTAGGTCCAAGAAAAGCAAACTCTTATTTTATTCTGCAGTTTCTCCGTGAGAAGAGAAGAGACAGAAACTGCTTCCAGAACTGCATAGTATGAAGCAGACAACCTGCAAACAACTAAGAGAGTATGAGTAGAGGAGCCTAAACACTGAGTGGCATTTCAACACATAAGGGCATATTTGGAATGCAGCACCTTCTGACTATGGCCTGGGACTCACTGCTGCAGAGGGTCAGATGCAAGAGAGACATGGGAGGGAACCATTTTGAAGGGATGGTGGTGGTAGCTTAGCAGACCACGTGATTCAAAGTAGTTTTAGCAGCAGCAAATGACAACCTAACAAGGAGAAGAAAAGTCCTCTAAGAACAGCTTTTGGAAACCATTACAAACTTGATGAATTATCAAAGAAGGCAGCCAATGATCTTCTAAGAATTAATAAAGCAAGTGGCAGCAGAATTATGCTGAATCACAACCAGTAGCATTTTGTCCGAATACCAAAGAACATCTTTGAGTTGGCATTCAGTGAGCTATAACAGAATTTGAATATAAACAGGACTTAACCTGCTGGGGAATTCAAAAATACTGGTTCCAAAAGCTCACTAGATAGTTCCAATATCAACCTGGAGTGAGACCAGCAATAGCAAAGGTATGATTGAAGGCCACACACAGATGTGTGTATCTGAGATACCACCTGTGAGGAACCACTTACTAAGCAGAATACATCTCTAACTTGATCTCCCAAAGGAAGGCCAGGATGTGAGAAGAGGGCTATCCAAGAGTGAGACAAACTTCTAGGAACCAGGTAAACAACAAGAGAATTAAAATATAAGTAGAATCCAGCAAAATGACAAAGATGCTAGATAATTTCCTTACTCTACAGCTCTCTTTTTCCCTACTCTCTTGTTTTCTGTTAACTCTTCAAAATAATACAGGCTGGCCAGATTTTTGAGACATCTATATTTCAGGCTCTATAGAGCTAAGAATGCAGGAAATTTGTTTACATATCCTTGGGGGTTTTGTTTTAATTTTTCTTTAATTCAGGGTGTCCCTTTAGCCTCAGCATTCCTGGAGCTATTGGACTAGGCCTGTGTTGATTTCAAAGAGATCCACCTGACTTTGCCTCCAGAGTTCTGGAATTGAAGGCTAGAGCCACCACACCCAGAGTTTGATTAGCTATCTTTACTTACTACTTTTCACTCAATATTTAGCAAATACTACCTCACCTCTCCTTTTTTTTTCTCCCTGCCATTCTTTCTTCTACATACATTTCTCTCTTCCTATTTTTCTTTGTCAACCCCAACTAACTACTAGTTTTACCAGAATGTATTTTGCTATTGCTGTTGTTTTCTTTCTTTTTATCCTTTCAACACACATGTTCCTTAACTAAATATTGGACATACAGTTGTAAGGTTGGGCTTGGGGCAAAAAGCAAAGATGGCATAGACCAGAAGGACCTTTCCTTCTTTTCCACTCTGGAGCTTGCATTTGCACGCAAAAGATCACCAGATGGAGTTCCAAATTCCCATGATACCAATGGACTTGATTGGCTGATTCCAACACCTCATCATCTCCGCTCCCCTGACCTTTAAAAGCCTCTCCCTGCCTCCCAGAAATGTGCTTTTCACAGCGCTGGATGGCTGTAGATTCACCCGAGAGAGAGCATTTCCTGGAATAAATTTCTACCCTTATTTACTTTTAATTTGGACTGATTATGCCTTTCTTTAGTGTCAATTATAATTCTCAACTGGTGACCTGTACAAGGAGGGGATATTTTTCTTCAGCCTGAGAGGCCCATGGCCCACAAATGTTCGGGGACACCCCTCTCCTTTACCAAGACACCTGGCTTTTGACCTGGGGTAAGTCCGTTTTACTGTTGCCTCATTTCTGCTGTCCAGCGCCCTCTGCCTAATCCATTGCAACTTCAGGGCAAGCTCTCTTTACTCAGCCTGTGGGTCCAGGATCCATGGACACTCAGGGACCTTTGTTCAGTGGACCCAGGGTCCACTGGCTGTTTTGGGGGAGGAGTGCAGAACCAGGTTCTGTGGTGTAGGGTCTTGGCACTTGGAGAAATTCATCCCAAGTCTCCCTCTTGCCTCTCCCACTGCCAGGGCTATGGGGTACATTGGAGGATAATTCTCTGCACCCTGTGACCTCCAGGCTTGGAAATGGACAACTCTGGGTCAAAGCCTGCCCACCGGACTTTTTTTTTTCTTTTTTCTAAACTGGCTACAAGTAGGCTTTCCAGGATCTGTTCTCTCTCTCATTCTAGCCCCCCCACCCCAATCTCTTATCTCTCCTCTGCCATTCCTGCCCGTGATTCAAATTTTCAGGGCTGACATTTTATCTAATCACATGACCGCCATTCCCATGACTGCTAAGCACATGGCATGAATACATTTACCAAGTAGATTAACAAATTAATCCCAAAATGTCCAATATTGGAATTTTACAATTTTATCACTGTGTTTTCATCTGTTTCTAATTAAAATCATTTTTCCATTATAGCTTTTGTCACTGGATTGCTAATGAAGCTACTGGCTTTTTTTTTAATTTTTAAATTTTATTTATTAATTTTTTTATGTGTGAATGTACTGTCTGCATGTAAGTTTGTGCACCCGTGTCATGCAATGCCGCCGAGGTCAGAAGAGAGTGTCAGATTCACCTGGAACTAGATTTCTCCTGGAATTGGATTTACAGAGGGTTCTTGGCCTCCATGTAGGTGCTGGGGATCGAACCCGGATCCTCTGCAAGAACGGTTGGCACTCTTAACCACTAGGCCATCTCTCCAGCCTCTAAGCTACTGGCTTTTAATGAACACTGTTTTGGTTTTGTTTTTATTCTGTTTCATTAAATTACTGGGTAAACCCAACACATATTTAGACACAGGCGAGCCATGTGTACCTGTCCTACCTAATACTAATTCACCCTTTTGCAAGCTTTTGCAGCTCTGAGCCAGGCTCCCATGGTTAAAGCTGGCCCCCCTCCCTTGAAGTTTCACTGTGATAACTAATCAGTATATTTATGTGATTAAATCATGCATGTGTCTGTGCAAGTTGTCTGTGTGTTTACTATTTCATGTGTGTTAACTGTTTCATGTGTGTTAACTTTTACATGTGTGTTAACTCTTTCATGTATGAGTCTGTCATGTGTCTGTTAAAAAGAGTGTCCACTTCTAGGTTATATTGTGCACAAAAACTATTATATTCAAAGGTCAAAATGAACCCGGGTTCCTTAAGTTACCTGTTAAGACTAAATTCCAAATTATGTAGGGTATTTCTTCCAAACTGACAGTATTAAGTTATTTTTACAGTATGCACTGCAATTGCTGAAATATCTTTGTTTTGCAATGCATCAGTAGGACTGAATGTCTCATCTTTCCTCAGTCTTTAGCTTCTTCCTTGATGAAACTGTATGTAATTCTGTTTTATAAAATGTTTGGTACCGCTACAGCACTAGGCGGGGTCTGGCGGGGGGCAGCTGGGAGAGGGTCTCGCTGTGAACCCGTCTATGGGGTCCCCGGCCCAGAGGGACCGCGCTCGGGTGAGCAGGGTCGCGTTTCCCTCTACTCTGGTCCCGGCTGGACTTGTGGGCGGGAACCGGGGTCGCAGGGGAGACGCCATAACGCGCCAGGCCAGGCACATAGCTCTACAGCGCTAGGCGGGGTCTGGCGGGGGGCAGCTGGGAGAGGGTCTC
>VZQC01006234.1:189532-217608 GCA_009823505.1 Rhizomys pruinosus | reverse complement strand
GGTTTTGCATGAAGGAAGCTTGTATTCATGGATTATCACTTATAGCTAAAAATGAAAAAAAAAAAAAAACTGAGAGAAAGATGCAGGACAGTTATGGCAGAATGCATGATCTGGGATGGGGTGGAGGTGGGGGGGAGGGAAAGGGAAATAAGCCTGAACTGAATTGGAAAAATGTATGAAATGCACAAAGCATCAATAAAAACTAATTTAAAAAAAAAATTTTTTTTAAATAATGGATCTACACTGCCACCTACTGGTTACGCTCTTTCAACATCTGAAACAAAGATGCAACCAGGTTTTCATTGTATTAAAGTGTTAATAAATTTGGGGGTATTTGGGAAAAAAATAAAAGGTATAAAAATTTAAAAATTAAAAAATAATGAATTCCGATTAACATTATTGCCAAATTCACGGCCGCCATTTTTCTTTTTAATTTTTTTGCATGCATACAGGTTAAGCCTGCATTTTGTTCAGATGACCAGTGGGTACCTGGTGTTGAGGCCTACATTTCATTTGAGTGATCAGTTGGTTTGGAAAAAGGCTCCCTTTGCAGACCACCAACCTGGGAATCTGGTGTGAAATTCTTGTCCTGGGCTTTGGCAGATGGAAAGTTACAGCCAAGAGTGGGAAACATGTTTCGTTTTCCCAAGCTAAGGACCCGAGTAGGAAATTACCTCTCCGGTCAGGTCACAGAAATGACCGACTGACCTCTACGCAATGAGGCCAGTTCCCCCACAATGTCCACAAAGTGGGCATTGTGTGTCCCCTCCCCTTAGCAGGACTGCATTGCACCTGTTCGTGACAAAGGAAGCTTCCTAGAAGCTCCCACAAAAAAAATTAAGATGGTAATGATGGTAACAACTTCTCATGGGGCATATCTAGCCAGTCTTTATTTGACTAATGGGCATAGGAACTGTAAAAGAAAATTTTATTAAGAGCTAGATATTGAAAAATCTTTAAAGCAGGTTTTCATGCCAGGCCTGGAAAAGGAAAAGAGCTTGGAGAAAGATAGCTATTAAAATCCACTTTGTAAGGTTTGCAGTTTAAAATGGTAGTGCATTTGAACTAATTGGGATTATAAAATTTCAATTGTTTTATTTACAATTTGTATTAAATTTCCAACAATAACTTTGGGGTTAAGGTACACAAATGGTCTCTATATTTTTCTGTGTTATACGGTATCACCTTGTAACATTTTTCCTTTACTTATAGGATAATTTAAAGTAATTAAGTTTAAATTCACTTCCCAAACAAGCATACAGTCAATGATAAACTGTTTGGGTAAATTTGATGAAAACTTACAACTTGGTTCCTGTTTATGGGTATGTGTAATACAACTTAGGCATCTATAGGTCAAAACATAAAAATTAAAAAAAAAAAGAGGGAGGTGGTATAATATTCCTTCTGTATTCCAAACCTTTTGATAAATTTTTAATTTTGAGGTCTTGAAACTAACAATGGGAGGAGATTTGTATGTTCCCACAGGTAAAAACACCAACCTAAATGTGTGAAAACGTGCAACTTTTGGCTGTGCAGGATGGACTAGGATATGCCAGCAGAGAGACTGACCTATCTTAACATGAAAGAAAAAGAAATCTCAGATTGACTGAGTCACAGACACTGAGCATCTCTCTGAATTCTATTTGGGATAACTGTTTATAATGGGCCCTCATCAAGTTTACCTTCCAGATGCTGAGAAAACTTCCTACCTCTTCCCTTTTATAGGAAAAGAGAAAAACATGATGGTAATAAAGTCATTCCCTAACTGTAAACTAGAGCCAACTGTTATAGTGGTAATTTCTTATAAAACAAGTATAACTACCTTCTTTAATTGACTGATAGACATAGAAAATGTGAAAGGATTATTCTCTATTCAGAGCCAAATATAATACTAAAGTCTTTATAAGCTGTGCAACTAAGCAAAATATATTAATACAGTAGAGCTCTGATATCAGCAATGGATTATTCTGCCAAGGAGATATTGGCTAGGGGATCCAAGCCCCCAAAATTATAAAGGCCTTTTGCCTATAAAAATGGGATATCTGCAAGGAGAAAGGCAGTAAGTCACTGTTGTTGAAGACCTGGTGTAAGCATGAAAAAATGTTTCGAGACATCACTTGCTAAAGTACAGTTGGCCTCTGAAATGCCAGAGAGCATTACCAAAGGCCACTAAAGCAATAAAGCAAAATATTGGTCTCCTTGAGTCAAGCAAGTCTCCTCTGTCAGTATCAGCTACAGCTCACCTGCCTGGAGATACTGTGCAACAGCTACAGCCATGTGTCTATATATATCCCAAATCTAATTGGCTATTAGCTCTCTCCTTGCAGGAATAATTCATGGCTGATGCCACAAACTTACATCCTCTAGTGGTTAGGAGATGTTATTAGCCACAGTAAGATAGAGAAACCACAGTTTGTGGATTAGCATACCATCCAAACATCTGTGTCTATGCTCACAGCTTAGCTTGCCATATTAGTACTGTTTAAATGCTTGTTTAAATGCCTGTACATCTAATTGCTTGTGCTTTTTTAGTAGGATTAAAAACATACCCTTGATAAGCTGTCAACCCATGAGTGGAAACAACCTGAACAGTGTAAAATGACAACTCCGGAGAAAATAGACTGCTTTGCTTCTCAACCACGTGTGCCCCTTTCTCAAAACCTAGGGAACAAATTGCGGAAGAGGAGGTGTGGTAGAATGTAAGGGCTGTGGAGAGATTGGGGTGAATCATGAGACTACAGCAATATATACTGTACTCTTATTTGATCAACATGCTTGTGCATACAAGTTTCTCCAATTGGACTATGGGAACCTTGGGTTGTTCAAAATATGGACATAGATACTTGGTAATTTGTTTTACATGAATGTTACTTACATTCATTGCTTATGCTTGACAATCAGCTTACTTAATGGTTGGGATTTTGGGATATTAATTGGCCTTAGGGTGAAAATAAAGTTTCAGGTCTGACATGTCCCCCACTGCCTAGCACTCCAAACAGGCTTGAGCAGCTGGCTATTCAAAACTAAGGTTCCTTTGGGTTGTTGGCCTCACGCATGGGCTCCCCTGCCTCTCAGAAAAAATTAAAAAAAATAAAATTAAAAGGGTGAAATTTGGGAAATCAGTTAAGATGCTTTGGATTCTAAGCCAATGGTACCTCCCTGGCCACACTCATGGGGTGGGGTGTAGTGACGAAAAGATTTAGCATTCAGCCCTGAGGATTGAGTCACGATGGATATTTAAGCAGACGTGTTGGAATAAAATCTTTCTCAGCATTTGAACCTCAAACTGTGCTTTCGTGTGTGTATTTTCCACATGGGTCATCCCAGGATTAAGTGGGCCCGGCCACAAATCTCAGCAGCAACACCACACCCATAGTTTAACATATCTCTTAACTCTCAGAAAATGTCATAAAATATGCTTATTAACACAGAAGACCACAACTGGCCAGTATGCAAAGAACAAGAGGTGGCAGAATGCTTATTCCTGAATAGGTCACCTATATCAAACTTCTGCCTCCTAATTCTCAGGAATAATTGCAGAAGATGGGGCATCAAGACTTTGAGGGCTAGAGGAGGTTGACAATCATAAGGAAATGGTTTTCCAGGCAGTTGTTCAGTTATTCAATTGAACTCACAGCAATAGAAACAACATGGAAAAGTCCCACACATGCTAAATGCACACAGACTCCCAACAGAGACAAGTAAGTCAGTGAGAAACCCCAAACCATCCTTGTAACTACTGGCAGACTTTGACTGCTGGAAAAGGGAGATTTAGTCTCATTTTAAGATGAGACTCAGTAGATTGTCTAGTGTTCAGTGTATAGACTGACACTAAAGGACATTTGGAGACATATATATATATATATATATATATATATATATATATATATATATATATATATATATATATGTATATATATGTATATATATATACATATATATATATATATATTATATATATATCAGGTGTGAGTATGAATGTATACAGAAATTTGTTGGTGATTTATAGTTGGGGGAGTATTAATAGGAGAGAGGGGAACTAAATATGATCAAAATGTATTGTATGCAATAATAAATATTAATAAATTAAAATCTGATTTTTTTAGTTAAATTTTTATTAGACTTTCTTTCTTTGAAAAATAAACTGATTCCATTTAAAAATTCTGTATAGGTTAGAGGATTTGGAAAGTGAATGACAAATTCACATTATTGTTAAAATGATAATACAGTTCTGTCAGTAAATAATATTAAAAGTTTATAGTGGACATATAGAACTGCAAATTTACATTATAAAATATTATTACATATGTTTAGACTGAGAATTATACCAGTTTAGCTATTGATTTTGTAACTTTGCAGATTTATTTTTAACTCTAAAAGTTGTTAGATGTTTTATATTGTCCATAGTGCATAGAGCCAGACTGGGACTGTAGAAAATTAATAGAAAAATAATGGAAAAACTTCTTAGTTCCAAGGATGGGGACAGGCCCGGCATCAAGGCCTGGTTGGCAAGAACCACTTACAGATTCAAGATCACAATGGGCCCTAACCCTCAGGGGAGGGGGGAGGTCCGTTCTAGAGAATCATTCCACTCAAGATGAGAATCTGCAAATGAAATAGACCTCTCATTTCCCCTGCATAACCCAATTAGAAAGGGAAAGATACTGCCATGCACAACCTGGTATCTCATGGGAGAGGACTGTGAGTAATTCACATACTCAGAGAATCCTGAAACTGCTGCCCAACATTGGAAAGAACTTCATCCTCCATTCTTCTCCACCATCAACATAGCATTAAAGGAAAGCAGAACCATGTTGAGGTGGGAGACCAAAGGTCCATGTTCAGGAGAAGAAACTACAGCTCCTGCTCATGGGAGGAGACAAGTCTCTGACACACAGGAGAGGACCATAACTCTGCTTTTCAGAAAGGACCACTGTCCATCTTCCAGGAAGGGACCGCAGCTCCATCTCGCAGGAGTGTACCTGTTCACATGTGGGCCTGAAGTGCAACAGAACAATAGACCACTCCCAGACCGCCCTCAGAGAGCTAAACTCAAAACTCAATTTTCCAGTACAGGGTATATAATAAGTTTCTATCAATCAGCAAAGAGAGTATCAGAGCACATCTGATCATGGAAAAGCTCAACTTCATCATACAGTTATATAGTCCTCAGCCTGCACATGCTTCTATAGATATTTACATGCTGTTTACAAGCTCACCACAAGGGGTAACTAACCATGGCAAGGGAGCTGCATGCAGCTATTGCCAGGAAGGCGCTATGTTGATGGCAGAGCAAGAAATTCAGGAACGTGGCTTACTAAATCAGGCCCCAGTGGCTACACTCACAGAAAGGGACTGAACCTCCAGGTTCACAGGAGAAGACCACAGTATTAGTTCACAGGAGGGGAACACATCTTTAGCTTCTGGGAGAGGTCCATAGCTCCTACTTATAGGAGCAATCCAACTCCTAGGTTCATGAGAGGAGAACATAGCTTCAGCTCCCAGGATGGGGCCACAACTCTGGAATATGGAAAGGGACCACAAGTATAGATTTATGGCTGGGTGTTCAGAACTCCAGCTCATAAGGGGGACCAATTTCATGGGGGAAAATCATGGCTCCAGTTCCCAGTGGGTGAC
The DNA here is from genome assembly GCA_009823505.1 of Rhizomys pruinosus. NCBI lineage: Eukaryota > Metazoa > Chordata > Mammalia > Rodentia > Spalacidae > Rhizomys > Rhizomys pruinosus. Next base: position 211,971 of record VZQC01006234.1, on the reverse strand, counting down.
CACAATCCTGGCTGAGGAGGGCTTCTGTACACAGGAGGAGACCTCATCTCCAGGCTCTTGGGAGAGACCACAGTTCCAGACTCTTGGAAGATAACCACAACTCCATGTTCATGGGAGGGGACCACAGTTTCAGTTTCATGAATAGTGATCACAGTTTGATGCTCACGTGAGGGGTCAATTATGCTGGTTCCTGTTATTTTTATGTCTCCATCCCTCTGTCCACCTGGTTAACTTATGCATAAGCTAGAACATACTGGCTTTGTGCTGCAGAGGCAAGAATTATTCTCTGGCTTGAATTTATCTTGGAGTCATGTTGGCACCACTATTTCCATCTTGACTCTTCAGCCATTTTCTTTCTTATCTGCCACCTGTCCTTTCTCACCTATGCCAGGCAACCAGATATCATCATTCTTGGATATATCAACTTTAAAATGAACAATATTTTTTGAAAACTGATGTATTTTATTTTCTTTTATATTTGATATACAATATATTCCTACTTATTTTCATACTTTATATATTCTATATAGCATTCATAACAAAACACTCTAGAAATGAGATTTTTTATCTGCATAAGCTTTTAGCCAATTATAAAGCAAAATACGTGTCAATGACCCAAAGCAAGTGCTGTGATTATTTAAATAAAAATACAACAGAGTAAGTTGTTTTTGAAAAACAAACGTTGTTTGTGAAGACATAAATAATGAGAAAATAGTAAGAAATTATATTGGTCTAGGGGAGTGACAGAAATAGGTTCTTCTCCAGGGTCTATGAACTTTCTGTTTTGAGTACTTGTCTAAGTTTTCAGTACCACACAGGAATTCCCTCCCACTGAGCATGTCTTAAGGCCATTTACACAGCTGTTTGTTTCCCCTAAGATAAAAGTTCCACTCTTGCAACAACAGAGATAGATTGCTAGGGCAGACACTGCTGTGAATCACAGATCTCACAGTCTGGTAGGATCATTGATTTGTTTTCTCCCCTGGTAGCTTGAGACTGATTCTTCAGGGAGGAAGGTTAGTTCCAGCTTGATTACTCCAAGTCCTGTGTTCTATGTCTTGGTTTCAGCAATAGTTTCTTATCTTCAAGTTCTGGGAGGAGATTAAGGGCTACAGCAATAGCTTGTATTATTTCAGGAGTCTCTTGAGCTCAAGGTAGTTATCTTGACCAAGAACTCAAGGAGATTTCCTTTGATATGACACTTTGATTTTTATATATAACCACCAGCCTTATACATACCCTGATATTCATATTGTATGTGTATTTTTCAATAGTCTTTAAAATACTATATTGTCCTTTGGCTTTTTAATCAATCTAAGCATTACTTATCTGTCTTTCCTTTCTTTCTCCACCTACCTGTATAACCCTATAATCTCACTCAGCAGTTAAAGTACATTGTATTTAGCAATCATCACCCCTCCCTTGATTATGCCTTTGTCCTACTTTTCCCTACTCTCAAACACCACTATTGCCTCCCCTTGCATTAGTTCCTTTCCATTTTCCTTGCTCTCAGGGTTAAATCAGGATACATACTCACATGTAAGGATTTAGAACTAGGACACACAAATGAGAGAGAACATGTTTTGGTTATTTTCTAAGTCTGATTACCTCCTTTAGTAGAACAGTTTCTAGTTCCATTTATTTACCTGAAAAATCCATGCTTTCATTTTTCTTTACCACCAAATAGAACTTCATTTTGTAAATGTACCATACTTTCATTATCTATTCATCAGTTATGAACATTTGGCTTTCTGTTTCCTAGATATGGTGAAAGGATCAGCAATAGATAGAGGTGAGTAAATACCAGTGTAGTAGGAAACTGAGTCCTTAGTTTCTATACCAAAGAGTGATAAAGCTCGATTATTTTGTGTATTTACTTTTAGATTTTTACGAGTTCTCCCCACCAAATATGACAACTTTTAATGCTGACTACCCTGAATATAGCTATGTTGTAACCTATTTTCAATTAATGTGTAGAGAATATCCCATTTTAATAAAATTAAACTCAACAGCAAAAAAAAAGTGTTCTCCCCACTAATTTCCATAGTGCTTGTACTAGTTTGTACTACCACCACCATTAAATGAGTGATTCCCTTTCCCCACACTCTTGCCATGATTTGCTGTCTTTGGTTTTCTTGATCTTCATCATTCATACTGGGATTAAACTAAATCTTAAAGTAGCTTTAATTTGCATTGCCATAATTACTAAAGATTTTAAGCATTTTGACAGTTATTTCTTTTTGGGGGGGTGTGTCCTTTTAAGACAGTGACTCCCTGTAGCCTCAGCTGCCCTAGAACTCACTATGTACACCAGGCTGGCCTTGAACTCAGTTATATAGAGATACACCTCCCTCTACCTCTGGAGTGATAAGTTTAAAGGTGTGTCCCACCACACCTGGCCTAAGGTATTTGGTAAAAATATTTTATTTAATATTATTTTGTGTGTGTGTGTATGTTTGTGTGTGTGTGTGTGTGTATATGTATAAGTTTATTTCTTGCATCTAGGTAGAGTCACCCATGTCATGCAAGGCCTGCAGAGATCAGAACAGGCCATCAGGTTCCATGAAACTGGAGATATAGGCAACTACCATGTAGTTTCTGGGAATTCAATTCAGGTCCTCTACAAGAACTGCCAGTGTGTTTTACTGCTGAGACATTCTCCAGCCCTTAAGGTATTTCTTGGATATTTTTATTTCTTCTTTTGAGAATTTTCTGTTCAGACCTTTAACCTCCTTTTTATTGGTTCATATGTTTTCTTGATGTGTATCCTTGCATTTATAGACAAATGTACCTCTCACCACTCATTAGAGAAGCTTCTTTAGGCAAAAGATGGAAACTATTACAAAGTTCTACAACAGGTCAAATGCAGAGTAAATGGAACTCTGACATGTCCATACCTAAGTGATACAATGAAAATTCTACACCTATAGCTCAGGGAATATTAAAGTAGATGTGGCAGAAAGACTAAGTTTCTGAGGGAAAAGATACCTCTGCTAGTAATATATTACAGACAGGACAGTATAGCAAAACCCATAAAGACTCCCCAACATGCTGGGCTAACAAGATGTGCATAAAGAGAAAACCAGCTGATATGCTATATTGAAGAGAGACAGTATTATGTGGTTCCATGTGAAGAGGAAGAACTCAAAGCAATCGATGAATGCTGAAGGAGGCAAAATCAGCATTTTGCCAGGGACTAGCTTCCTGAGAAGTGATCTAATTCCAAATGAGCAGTCTCAAACAAACATAGGTATAGTGGATCACCACTACATGGTCTGGATGCATTATGTGTGCGTGTGCGTGTGTGTGTGTGTGTGTGTGTGTGTGTGTGTGTGTGTGTATTTAACAACAAAAATCAAATAAGAGGAAAATGAATTGAGGAAGGAGCCTGGGGAGGTTTAGAAGGGGACTGGAAGTATAGAAATAATACAAAAAAGTATCCAGATATGAATTTCTTGGAAAAAGATTCCTTAAAAGTGAGAACATATTGGCTACACTGAACAAAACAAATATAACTTACAAATTAGTATAATCATAAATGACCTTGTGCTCACATAGTATAGATTTAAATAAAAGATTAGATAGGAATACTATTAAAAATTTTTGAAGGAAATTTAAATAACCTATATAAAATGGAAATATTTTTAGAAAAAACTCAAAATGCTGACAGTGAATCAAAAAACCTTAAAAGAAAGACTCAAAGACCTGCAAGCTATGAAGCAATTAAATTTATGAGTAATAATTACCCACAATGAATTGCTCAGGGTTAGGTTAATTTGCAAATGAATTTTATGTAAAGTTTTTAGAGAACCATTATTATTATTATTATTATTATTATTATTATTATTATTTGGGAATTTTGTCTTTGTTGTTCTGAAACAGTGTTTCCTGGTAGTCTCACTATGTAAGACACTATGGCTTCAGTCTCACAAAGATCCTCTTGCCTCTGCCTCTGGAGGGCTGGGATCAAAGGCAAGTACCGCCATACCTGGCCTGAAAAATATCTTTGTATTTTTTGTGTATTTGTCTTTTCCTTGCATGTATGTAGGTGTTCCAGTGTCCACACAGTGTCTGAAGAGGCCAGAAGAGGGCATTGGACTCCTTGGAACTGGAGTTACTAAAGGTTGTTAGTTACCACCTGGGTTTTGGGAAATGATCTTTTACAAGGGCAGTTGGTGTTCTTATCACCTGAGCCATCTCTCCAGTTTCCAATGTAATATTTTTTTAAAAAATTAAAATTAGTCTTTGAATCTTTGCCCAAATAATGCAGAAAATGACATTTTCTAAATCACCATATGAAGTCCTGATATTAAAAAGAAAAAGGAATCACAAAAACAGTAAAATACTTATCAGTTATTTGAATAAAAATGAAAAGTCAAGAAAATACTAGCAAATTAAACCAATCCATACATTATAAAATTTATGCATGAGGACATGATGGAGAGATATTTTCACATGAATGCAACATTGCAATATGAAAATCAACAAATATAATACATCAGAAGCATAAAATAAAGATCAATAAATACACTGTCATTTCGAAGGGCACAAAAAATATTTGTGATCTTTAAATTGACAAAAGCCTCTTCAAAAATGTCTTGTCTAACATATTTCTTGAACTAGAAAAACAAGCAGGAAGAAGACAAAATGAAAACATTTATCCAAGATATTCATATTACCCCAAACAGTATTTTAAAAGATCATATTTAAAGATTCATCTTTTCTTATATCAAAACTTATTAGTGAACTATAATAGTGCATATTTAATGCCAGTGCAATAGTAGACAAGAATATCAAAAGAATGAAATGGCTGAGCCAATTATAAATAATCAAAATTACAATTATGCGATTTTTTTCAACCAAGTGGTGGAAAATATTCACTGGATATAGATAGTCATTTCAACATATTTTCAAGAAACAACCTTATATAGAAAGAATGCAGTTATATTTTTTCTTAAAAATGAAGAGAAATCAATGCAGAAATGAACAAAAAGCTTAAAATTATTTAAAAAAAAAGAAGAAAAACTATTGTTGAACATTTTGTCAACTTGGTTAGCCAATCTGTACTTAGAAATGACACAAAAATGAATTGGAATTTCTCATAACAAAAATTTGTATGTGAAAGCTTTTTTCTACCTCTTCAATGTTTTTCCCAAATTTCATGTACTGGAAATTTACTGTGAATTGCAACAGTGCTGACATGTGGGGAATGAGAGGAGGTAATTAGGATGTGAAGGTTCTACCCACATGAATGAAATAGTGCTGACAATAAAGGCATTTGAAATCACAAATTCAGTCTGCTCTACATGTCCTCCCTTACCCTTTCAAATTCTGTACAGGATACTGCAATAAGAAGGTCATCACAAGATATGTCTTGAATTTCACAGCCTTGAGATATACACATACTAACAACTGATGAAAAATTTTGAAATCACAGCATAATGCTACAAAAGTATGATAGTTTTGTCACATTGTAAACTTTTCCAGTTCCTTGAATACTTAAAAATAGAAAAAATATTTTATCAAGCAACAACATTATTATGCTTATATGAGATAAGCAACATTATACTTATATGAAACTTGTATATGAATCTTTGTAGCAAGCTTATACTCAATGCAATTTCAAACTGTTGATATTATACAGGTGCCCATGAAGGGAAGAATTGATTAAAAAATGTAATATACCCATAATATGGAATATTGTTCCCTTGATGAATATTACAGAAAACAAATGTATCTAGGCAAAAAGATCACATATTGGATGATACCATTTACATAAAAGATAAAGTGCTTGCTGCCAAGCCTCATGAACAGAGTTGGATAACCATAAATCACATGGTAAGACAGAATTGATTCTCATGCATTGTTCTCTGACCTCCACATGTGTAGAGTGACACATTGTTCTTTTACCTCCACATGTGTAGTGTGCCAACTCACAATCTCTCTTTCTCTCTCTCTTTCTCTCTCTCTCTCATCAATATTTTAAACAATGGGCAAATATGCAGAGACAATGCATTATAAGGGTGAACTAGTAAAGTAGCAGAGAATTCAGAACAATAACAAAAGATTGTTGAGCAAAATCGTAGATTATGTAAAAGTCTTCATGAATTCAAAAGCAGTAGAAACAACCAGGTGAAATAATGAAGGCAATGCAGGTTTTGAAAGAGAAATTTATTAAAAGATGGAAAAAATAGGGGCTGGAGAGATGGCTCAGTGGTTAAGAGCACCAACTACTCTTGCAGAGGACCGAGGTTCGATTTCCAGCACCCACATGGTGGGTAAGAACCATTTTTAACTCCAGTTCCAGGGGAATCCAATGCCCTCTTCTGACCTCCACGGCATTGCATGACATGGTTGCACCAACCTACATGCAGACAGTACACTCATACACATAAAAAATAATAAATAAATAAATAATATTTTTTAAAAGTTGGAAAAAATAAAATTAAAATTGTGTCAAGTAAAAGTCTAAAAATCAAATATAAAAATGATTGGAAAAAACTTTATCAATAAAATGCGTCAAATGGAAAAAATAATATCAAGGTTTGGAGATGAGTTTAATTAATTACAATATTCAGATGGTAAGGACAAAATAATAAAAAATACAAACAGAATATGGGAAGTTAGCAATGTCATTTAAAACACAGAATTTATTAATCATGGGCAAAGAGAAAATAAGGAGGAGCAGGAAGAGAAGGGTTGTAAAAAAAGTTATACAAATCATATGTTAAAAATTTATACCTTTTTAAAAAGTGAAAAGAGTTAACATAGTGGCTAAAACCAGAGTTAGATTTGTCTGAGATATAACTCACAGAAAATAAGAAAATTTCAATTCCCCAAATGAGATTAAAACATTAACAATTAAATTTGACTAAATATAATATGTTGGCTGAAAAGGTCAAATTACAAATTAAAAATCTGAGAACATTGTTGGCAAATGGCTCAGCATGTGAAAATTCTTGTATAGAATCTGAGTCCAACTATGAGAGCCCACAGTGGATGGAAGGAATCAACCTTTAAAGTTGTCTTCTGATCTCAAGGGACATGTAATAAAACATCCACATGCACATACTCACAAACAAAATTAAAATAAATAAATGAAAATTAAGATCAAAATCAGAAAAAAACAGTAATGAAAATCTGAACATACCCTTATTTAGTGAGATTTTGAAATTTTTTGCTCACAGAAAATGTTGGGCCCAGGTTACCTCATTAGTTAGAATACAGTCAAAGAAAAAGTCTATTAATCATATATAATTTCTTTCAAAAATAGCATATGATCATCCTCAACTAAGTTTTCAATATTGCTCTGTTCCTAATCACTTAAAGACATTTAAGGGAAAATACTGAAATTAATATATTTTAAATTATTAGAAAATTAATCCCAGTAATGTACTAAAAAGTTAATATACCATGACCAAGTATATTTATCTTAGTGGTGCAAAATTGCCTTAATATTGAGAAACCATTGTGATTTATCCTACCATCAAATAGAATAATAATCATATGTTCATTTATTACTTGAAGAAACTTACTTTGAGAATGTTAAAATTTCTCAAAGATTGACGAATTGCTCAGTATGTAAAAGTGGTTACTCTTCTTGCAGAGGACATAGGTTCAGTTCCTGGTATCCACATATGGTGACCTATAACAACTTGTAACTCTAGTTGCAGATGATTCAATGCAAATTTTTCATGTCTGCTTACACCAAAGACGGATGTGGTACACATTAATGCACTAAGAAACACACATACACACACACGCACATAAAATAAAAATAAATTTTTGAAAAATCCTCTTATATATGAGAATCTATGAGACACCTAACCTTAACTGACACATCTTTAATGCAACTTCTACACATAGAATGAATGCATTTCTCACCTCTGACCAGAGAAGTTTCCTATGTAGCAGATGGTGAGTAACACAGAATCCCACAATTTGCCAGTGTACAAAAACATGGGACCACAGAGTGCTTATAACTGAAAAGACACTATTTCAAATCTCTGCCTCTCAAGGGGTCATTGTGGAAGGAGCCAAAGGAATATAACAGCCAGCCAGATGGATGACCACAAAGACACAAAATCTTCCAGACAGGATGTCACTTGCTCATATGAACTGTCAGCAATGGTAACAGCACGTAAAGGTCCTACTCAAGCTCAAACCAGACAAAATCCCAGCATAGACAAGGGGAAGTCTTAACCCAAGCTAAAGAACTTTTGGCAGTTGATGGCTCCTGAGAGGGGGAACAGCAGTCTTACAGGGTTGGGTTGGGATTCTTGCTAGGTCTAGTAGATAGACCCACACTAAAGGACATTTGAGGAAACAAGCTGTATATATATAATATATATATATAATATTATATATATATATATATATCATATATAATATATATTATATCATATATATATTATATGCGTGTGCATGTGTGTGTGTGAGAGAGAAAGAGAGAGAGAGAGAACATTAAATTGTGTGGGGCAATGGAGAGAGGGGTAGATACAGGCTGGTATCTAAATACCATCAGATAACATTGTATAAAACTTGCAAAAGTTCAATAAAACAATACTAATCTATCTGCAAACACAATGGTAATTGTATCACTTATTAAAATGCATGCTGGACATTCTTGGTTAGCATCCCAATTAATAATGAAATAATATATGATTTCCCACTAAGGGCAAGGATAGTCTGAAAATTTCTACGCTCAAAATGTCCTATCATAATCTTTCTTAGAGGGCCTTCAAAGTATAATAAGCAGAATAAATATAATTTTATAGTCTACTTTAAGAGAATGACATTAGTTAGGTTGACCAGGCTCTAATGGATGAACTTACAGTAAGACATCTAAGGAAATAAACTTGACTCATTTTTTTTAGCATATATGACAGAATACATGAAGTACATTGAGGAGGGTTTAACTGGATGCAGGTAGGAAAGGGGTCTAGATATGATTAAGATATATTATATGAAGTCCACAAATCTCATTGAAAACTATACATTGAAGAAAAAAGATTCCAACTTATTTGCACACAACATTGTTAATATGTATAAAAGATTCTAAGAATCCTGCTGTTTTTGTCTTGGAAAGCAATCACATCTCCTTCCTGATATTTCTTCTTCTTCTTCTTCTTCTTCTTCTTCTTCTTCTTCTTCTTCTTCTTCTTCTTCTTCTTCTTCTTCTTCTTCTACTTTTCTTCTTCTTCTTCTTCTTCTTCTTCTTCTTCTTCTTCTTCTTCTTCTTCTTCTTCTTCTTCTTCTTTTTCTTCTTTGGTCTTTTCAAGACAGGGTCTCCTTGTAACCCCAGCTTGTCCTGGAACTCATTCTGTAGACCAGGCTTGTCTTGAACTCACAAAGGTCTACCTACCTCTGCCTCCCATGTGCTAGGATTAACGGTGTGCTTTACCATGCCTGGCTTCTTTTTATTATTCTTTTGTGTTTTTTTTTTTTTTTTACTTTTTTCCCATTTTCTATTATTACCATTATTAAACTTTTCCCATAGGTCACACAACATTTCTCAATTGAATCTAGAGTCGCTTCCCCTTCCATGCCCCCCATCCCACCCAAGTCCCTGCACTCCACCATACATGTCCTGCATCTCTCTCCGAATCTCTCCAGAAGTTTTCTTTTTCAGTTCTTTTGTTGTTGTTCTCTCCAACTTGTATTGCTACATTATATAAATATATATATACATATATATTATATATATATAATATATAATATATATATAGTTACACATGTACATAAAGACATACATACATATTATACTTAAACATAGTCAATGTTCCTAATTATTATGCTAGAAGTAATTGGATATTGTGGTCATTTGCATTCTAAGTGGAAATACCTTTTTTAAAATTTCATATTTATGTACTTAATTATTTAGGGTTCCTTGGTGACTTTAAGGATAAGTTGTGTATTGATAAGTATACATATTACTTCTCTGTCTCTAAATTTCTTTCATTATGTCATTTGCTTTTCTTTTTTTTTTTTTTTTTTTTTTTTTTTTTTTTTTTTTTTTTTTTTTTTTTNGCCATGTGGGTGCTGGGGATCGAACCCGGGTCCTCTGCAAGAGCGTCGGCGCTCTTAACCGCTAGGTTATCTCTCCAGCCTGCTTTTCATTTTTATAATAGTATCATTCAAAAGCAAACTTTATATTTTATGCCTCAGAGTTATAAGGCAACCAGGTAAATTTAATTCAAAAGTGAAAAATTGTCTCTAAGGAGAAATAGTCCATGTAAAATTTTTCATTTTTTGTTGTTTTCTGTAGAACACAGGAAGAAAAAAAAATGTTGCCCTTGAAAGGAGTTAAGAAGATATAAAAAATATTATTGATTGCCATGTCAATGTTGTACTGAGAAAATAGTCATTACACAGCCCTTTCTAATGATCTGTCTTCTAGCTCTTACATTCTTCCTGACCCTTCTGTGATGATCCCTGAAACTTAAGTGCATTGTAGAAATGTCTTATTTAGTGCCGTATTTGAAATTAGCAGGTGGAAAAATATGTTTAAAATGTATAAATGTGGGGAAGTGATCTGTTGGAATAAGGGAGAGCTGATATTGTAGGATGGAGGTAATATGTAGGGAGAAAGTAACTAGAATTTTGTGTGTGTGTGTGCATGTGTGTGTGTGTGTGTGTGTGTAACTACCAAATAACTAATTTTTCTTAAATAACAAGTATATTTTTAAAGGTTACATGCAACTTAAAATGGAGTTTACAATGTGTACACTCAAATCAAAAGAATTATTTTTTCTGAATATATGAATCAAGGGATCAAGTGAGAACGAAAACAAAAAACAAGGCCAGGAAGAGCTTCCACAGCCAGTGCTACACGGACACAAAAATCTAGCCTATTTCTCAAGTGGCTTTCTCAAACAAAGCAAAACTCTTGATTCAGTAATGTGAAACTATTCTTATCAGTTAGAGCAACCAATAGAATCAGTGCGAAATAATTCATTATCAGGCTAATAAAATTTTTAGAAAAATCATAAGGTATCAGTTGTCTGAGTGCATGAGTGTCAATCATGGTGTGGAGGCCAGAGGACAACTTGTTAGTTTTCTATTTTCAACAAGTGGGTCCCTTGGACTGAATTCAGATTACTAGGTTTGGGGCAGGTTTTTTCATCTGCTGATCAATCTAGCCAATCAAAGCAAAGATTTCTGAGGAAGAAATAAATAAGCCATAAGCAAGAAAAAAGTTAAATCGTATAAAAATTTAAAATACAATTTATTTAGAAGATATTTATAAGCTTAAGAAATGAAAATACAGAAAAGAAATCCTTGAAGCCCATGGGCATAGGAATCTCAGCACTCAGGATGCAGAGGTAGGCAGACTTCTATGACATCAAGGCCAGCCTAGTCTGCATATTGAGTAGCAGGACCATTCTCTAAACAAAAACTTTTAGGAGTTCCTTCTTTCCTTCTTTGGCTTCCATGGGCATTGCACACATGAGGCACATACATACATACACACACAAAAAAAAAAAAAAAAAAAAAAAAAAACAACAACCTCCCCACCCCAAAGAAATCCTTGGATATAAATCTAAGAAAAGAGGCATAAGAGTTGTATGTTGAGGAATCTAAAACACATGAGAGTCAGGTACAATGGCACACATCTGTGATCCGGTTGCTTGGGAGGCTGAGGAGGAAGGACTATATGTTTGTAGACAGACTAAAAATACACCAACACACACATACATACACACACACACACACACACACACACACACACACACACACACTGAAACTTATCTAAAAGTTGTTTAAGTTTTCATTTTTCTTTAATATATTGCTTGCTTGTAAAAATGTAATTGATTTCTCTTTGTTGACCTTATTTCCTAACATTTTCAAACAGTAATTGTAAAAGTATTTTCTTTATAATTAGATTTTATTTTTAAAAAGTTATGAATACATAGTCATGTCATATGCAAATGTCAGTTTTGTTTCCAGTTAGTTTGCCTTTTATTATATTTTTCTTGCTTTTTTGCATGCTAAGATCTGGTGGCTCTGCAGGGTAGGAAAAATGAGAACACATTCATCCTTGCCTTGCCCCCTCATTTTCCATTATCCAATAGTCAAAGACAGTAGCCTTTCACTCTTAGATAAGATACTGGCTGTAATTTGGGGATTTGTATGCTTTTGTTTGTTTCCAGGTGCCCTTGAAGCATATAAAAGAAAATTCCTTTATATTTCCAGGTTGCTGAGCATCTTCATTATGATGGATATTATATTTTGGCAAATAAAATTTTAAATTAATTTAAAAAAGATATTTATAAGACGTAAATGGTGGGATAAAATATTTGAAAAACACGTTTCTGAAGAAGTACTTGTACTCAGAAAATCTGTCTTTTATAGCAAGATAATAGGAGAAGCAGAGTTAATTAAAGAGGCAAAACATTTAAATACACACTTGAATGATGATACTATATAGTGCAGACAAACTATCCATCTAGATTTTATAGCCATGGAAAATATCTTCAACAATGAAGGTGAAATAAAGACTTGCTGAGACATACAAAAAGGAAAAGAAACAGTCCAATGCTATCCTTCAGTTCATCGGGCAATAAAGTCATCCAAAAAAAGTGAGATGACACAGGATTGAGTAACTAGCAAAAGGAATAGTAACTAAATGAGCATGCAGTTTTAAAATGATAATTTATAAAAATATGATTATTTAAAAATTAAATATGACAATATTTTGTTACTCTGTTAAAAATATAAGTATGAATATAAGTATGTAATCACAGTAGCATAAAAACACAGAAAAAATGGGAATATGCAATTTTTAAATTTCATATGCTGAGGCCGGAAAGATGGCTCAGCAGTTAAGAACACTGATGCTGTTGCAGAGGACCTAGTTTTAATTTCCAGCATCCAAATTGTGGCTAACAAACATACCCACCTCCATTTCCAGGGGATCCAATTTCTTCTTCTGACCTCTGTGGGTATTGCACAACACCAATACACTTAACACACATGCAGGCAAACATTCATACACATAAAAAAATGTCATATGCTGAAAGGGTAAGCACAATATAACATAAAATACAAGTAGTACCAAATTGCAGCTTCTACTACAATCCCTAAAGCAACCATGAAAATTAAAAAAAAAAAAACCAAGAGCTCTAAATAGAAAAATAAAAATATTCAGAAAAATTACCAAATTGCGTCTATATCTATGCTATGATTCTATTTTATTAAAGACCAAGAGCAGGGAACACTAAACAATGGCAAAGATCATTGGTTAAATTGTAATGAGAACAGTGAGATTAAATGAGATGCTAGATAACTGTGAAGATGGGGAGTGTAATATGAATGGGGCACATGGCAAGGTTAGTTCATACTCTACTATTTCTAAATTCATGTGACAGATACGCAAATTTTTACTTTATATGACTCTTAAATAGGGTGTTCAACTCACCCTTTCATGTGTACTATGTGTTTCATAAAAATAAACTGTGCAGAAAGGTGGTGGGATTCTTAGTTACTTAGTACTTAGACAGGTAGCATATACGGGATGTGTATGAAATAGTGCTCAACATTATTTAAGACCAGGCAGAAAATACTACTTAAGGACCATATCTAAAAGTACACATCAATAGTTGATGCTTTTTAAATGAATGTTTTGGTTTGTAATTAACTAAGGAAACCATATGACAAAACCTAGGTTTCACATGATTCCCTTTCCCCACATTCGCTAACTTGTAGTATTGAGCTAAAACTAACTGTTCTGCAAAGAATACCACTTATTATGATTAAGTCAAACCATCTGCATTAGTCCTTTTTTCATTGGAATTAGTTATAATATGTTTTATTCTCTTTTTAAACATAAGCATTTTTCAGTTGGTGAAAAATGGATAAGTAATATAGTTAATGAAAAATCCAAGCATCAGAGGCAAAACTTTTAGAATTCTGTGACAGTCACTGCTTTGTAATTTATCTGTAATGCCATTTATCATCTAGAACATAGAGTTGACAGCATTTTTCTATACCTCATACAGACTGAATGGCTTAATAAATAACTCTAGCATATTTGCATGTACAGAAGTGTCTTTATTAATATATTAATGCTGATTCTTTTACATAATACAAATGCTTAATACTAAAATCAACTTCGATTTACCCCCCAACTTAGAAAGAATTTGGCATTTTGAATCTTAAATCGTACCCCGGTTTCTTTGAACTTGACCTCAGAATCATTTAGCAAAACATAAAGAACAAAATAATATTAAATAATCAGAGTAACAGCCAAACTGAATTTCAGTGAATGCTTCTGAACCTGCAGAGCAAGAGGGAGTGACAGCAGTGACGTTAAAATTTTTGCATGTAAATAAGATCTCCACCTTTTCATTATGTATGAGAGGTTTCTTCCAGAATACGGAAATACAAATCTTCACACTGAATAAATGAGGGCTCTAAGATAACAAGACTGCTGGTCTTCACAGAAATAAACGAATCAACAGCAATAAACGAAAATTGAAAATGTACCAAAATTTGAAAATGATTTTCAAAACATGCAACACTGACTGAAGCTTTTTGCCCTTTTCCATACTAACACAGCAATATCAATGTTAGTTCTGTAAAACACAATCTTTCACATTGGTGATGTATAAGACTGTATATATAGGATCCACGGGATTATAGGAATTGGATATTTACTGACTGCTTATGCATACTGCCTTCACTTTGAGTAAACTTGCAGGTTACTATGTCCTGAAATTTAAAATCTCAGAGAAGTTATGTGGCTTGTCTGATATCACAGAACTAATGAAACAGCTTAATACTTAAGCCAGGTCATTTTATCCTCATAGTTATGTAAAAGACTTCATACCCTTAGAGGTATAAGCCTAGGCACTTCATAAAGGACAGAATGTGTAAGCACTTTCAGAGGAAGAATTATGAGAATCTACTTTGATTAGCCATATAACTAATACCATCACAGGTAGAAATGAATAATAGTTTCTCTGGAATTCGTTAGATGACTGGACTTTTCCTGAAATGCCAATGGCTTTATACCTAAAGTTTAATGAAAAAATATAGAGACTCAAGTTTAGAAAGCCAATGATCAGTAAAAAAGGAGAAAATATTAAAAAGAGATACCAGAGCATCAAAAGACAATAGCATGAATCTTAGAAACAAATGGACCAATCTCTCCTCCTACTGTATGTGCATTAGAACTAAAGGGCTGATATTTTATGCATTCAGAGAGAGACGAGAGAGATTTTTGGGTATAGTATTAATGTGCTGTTTTATTACACAAGCTTTCTGTTTATCCAAATGCAACAATAATTAGTTCAAGCACACTAAAAAATAACTTTTTCTGGCATACTTTTGCAATGAATTCATCCTTTTCTCACCCTACAGAGAGCTGGCATTATACTCAAGGGTCACCATGCCATGCATATTGAGCAGTTTTCTGATCATGAATTCCCACTGTGGATAACAAAGTCCAACATTATAGACCAAGCCCTGAGAAAAATCCACTTTATGAAATAAGTAGACATTTTCAAACAGTTCATCTACATTTCACTTTTTATCTTAGAATAATTTCCTCCAGAAAAGCTATATTCAATAGTTCAACATCAACAATAGTACTGTCTTAAAGCCTGTTTGTTTTTTAAATGATTTTGAACGTAGTTAATAACAAGAGCAGTGCTATATTTTTTGCATTGGTATTAAAATTTAAATAATGTCTTTAAATTTGTGTTTCTTTTGATCCTGTGTCCCCCCTCCACAACACTCCTCAGAATGTGTTGGTTTTGGTTGCTGGTAGTTCCTGAAGAAACTCCAGGAAAACATTATCATAAAATCATGAGAATTGATTAGCTAAGGTCAGAAATAATTGTCCACAGGCAATTAATAAATTTATGCACACAGATATCTGATATCTATGTACACAGTTTGTGTCTATAGTTGACAGATGAACACGAGAGTTGCACAAATTAAACAAACTGTTGGTGTAATTGTATGGAACAGAAAAAAATGTCTTTAAGTGTGCTTTAAACTTTCTACCCCAAGTGGTATCATTTTCATTCACACGGTAGGAAGATACTAAATGAGTTTCTAACCCATCCATACCACTGAAAGCATGAATGAATACATCTTAACTTGCTTTTAGTCTTGAAATAATAGTTACTTTCCTGCACTACTATCTTGCCTTTGGCCACTTTTACTTAAGACCTCCAAAGAAACACTTGCTAGGTATTCCCTTGCTCGTAATGCTACTTTGCTCAAGTAGTTATTACAGACATTTTTTTCCATTGCAGCCATTCATAACTTTTTTACTCCTCATTCAATTAATAACTTTGGAAGATACTGAATGATGTTTCATCACTAGTAACACTTTAGAAATAGCACTTAAGTTATAATCAAGGTCTTAATCTTCAACTTACTAATGCAGAACAGAAATTAAAAACCTGAATTGAAAGGCATGCTATCCTTTCTTAATTTACACATTGCATTTAATTAAATTACTTGAATGGAAAAACATCCTTTGATAAGAAATATCTTAATTTTATAGCATAATTATTTTTAAAATTCTTAATTATTAACAAATCTGTTGTTATTTCACTTTAAATTGGTTAATATTAGTGCATGAATGCAGAAATAACATAGATGTGGGATCTTCCAAAAATCTGTGCTAAAGAAGAAAGGATATTCCTCTCAGCAATTACATTGGAAATTGATCACATGCATTTAAACAGGCAATAAAATCATTTTCACATTTGAAATACATTGTTCGAAATTAGATTAAATTCACTGTTTTCAAATATATTTTTAAATTTATTAAGGCTGCTTTCACACAAGCACATCAATGTGACTAAGTTTGACAATTTATTTCATTATTAAAAGATCCTTGAAACTCGCTAGTAAGAGTAGTCAAACCAGAGAAACTAAATTAATGCTATAAAACTTGGTTTTATCAAGTAGTAAACAGTATTCCCACTAGATGGCAAACTTTAGTCATAAATACACAAGTCAATTTGGAAACAATGTAAAAAGTTTATTTGTTGTAATGCCACAAAATAATGGTTAACAAGATGTTAATATTAACTTTAATCGTAATCATCATTTTACCATGACTAAAATAAAGGGATTAGCAAGATATTTGAGGGAGTAATTCTAGAACACTAGACCTGAGAATGCAAGAGGGTAATCTGAAAAGTAGAGTAGAAAATAAAAGGTATATCAATATGAAGAAAATTTTCAAATCCTTGATAAATCCAACATTCATGGATCTCTCTTAAAGAAAAAAATGGATCTTAAACAGGGATAGAAAGAAAACAAGAAAAGAAATTCTTTCTTGTTTGAATTTAATACCCATGATGTTGGTAATATATCACATATAAGTAATATTTGATTCCCAGTAGCAAAGGAAATTGGTAATAGTCCTAAAATAGCAGGAGCCAGACTTATAAGTGAATATTAATAGAAGATAGTATAAGATTTTTTTTTAAATGGAGGGAGCAATCTTCTGTAATATTTCATTAATTGTAATTATCACCAATGGACACGTTTTAGAAAAATGGCTGAATATTGATATCCAGATTTCTTAAACCTCCCTGGTATATGATGGTTTATTGAGGAGATTTCAAGTGAAGATCTATCATAATTCAAAGACTAGATAAAGAATGAAAGCATTTATGTATTAAAATTATATGCTCATTTTCAACATGATTGCCCAAAGAGAAATGACAACTTTCCCCTCAAAGACTAATTTTCACCAAAAGCAACTTGAAATTCCATGCTTAATTAATATTTATTTATTTTAATTCTGATAATGAAGCAAAATAAGCAGAAATGGTAACATGGTTTGTTTCTGAGAATAACCACATATAAAGTTGTTGGTTATTACTTTGTAATATTTTACTGTGTCCTAGTTCAGTCTTTCACTTTCAAACATTAAAGTAGTGTTACTCATCCAATATATCTATAGCTTCTGTTGAGTACATAAAGATATTATTAAAAAGAAAACTTGCAGTATCTAAGGTTGGGGCTTTGAGAGAAAGGTTTACCAGGCTATGGTGAATGGACTCACATTGAGGGATATGTGGGGACACTAACTTGGCTCCATAGGCCTGAACATGTGTAACAGAATACATTATGTCTTGTGGAGGGTATTAGCAATCTGATAAGTAAAGGGGTTGAATATGACCAACATGCTTGCATGAAATTCACAAAAATTTAATAAAAATTTTAAAAAGACAAAACTTTTAATAAAAACTTATAGTAGAAACTATGAACTGCAATTAGGTACAAAAGATTTGAATGCTGATAAAGAAAGATTGATAAATTATACCTTTAAAAACCTGCTTTATTATATATAAGATGTTGAATATTACACATATGTCCAAGAGTCATAAAGAGCCAAAAATTATTGATTTTTCTAGATTAATATTAGGATCTCATTGATTACATCATCCCAGAATAGTAACTTGAGGAAAATGCATTCCAGTAATTACTCACACACTTGTATGTGCAACACACACACACACACACACACACACACAAACTTTAAGAAGTATAATTATAAAATATATGATCTTTATTTTTAAACCAAATTTTGGTAGAAAAATGGCATACTCTACAATGTTTTAGAATGTTATGTGTAACAGCCCAAAATAAAGCTCTAAAGTATGGCATTTCAATATATTTAACTCTTATCGAAGGGATATATAGAGATAAATAGATGATAGATAGATAGATAGATAGATAGATAGATAGATAGGTGGATAGATAGAATAATTGATAGATATTCAATTCAAAGCCTATATATACAATTCTATAATTGCATAATATATAAAATCTAGGTTTCACAATTTTCATTTAATTAATGTAAAAATCAAAATTATGACTGGGTATTTAGCTCACTGCAACAACACTTTAAATACAAAAGTCAAATTGTAAAGTTTAATGGCTCCAATGTCTTTACTGTCTTTAAATCTTCACAGTCTTCATATATTTAAGTATAGGCTGTCTAAACCACTTTAAAATGCAGAATTGGGGCTGGAGAGATGGCCTAGCGTTTAAGAGCGCCGACTGCTCTTGCGGAGGACCCAGGTTTGATCCCCAGCACCCACATGGTGGCTGAGAACCGTCTGTAACTCCAATTCCAGGAGAGCTCCAGTTCCAGGGGAATCTGAAACCCTCTTCTGACCTCCGCAGCATTGCACGACATGGGTGCACAAACCTACGTGCAGACAGTACATTCAAATAAATAAATAAATAAATAAATAAATAAATAAATAAATAAAATGCAGAATTATTTCTCAGGCATAAATTTTGATTCATGATTGAAAAATAAATGTCTTCTCTCATTAATTACTTCTTCCTTATAGACTTTAGTCATTAGCAAGAAATTGTCATCAATCTAACCTGGTCAAAAATAGTTTCCGTGGGATTAATTACCTCAGTATATTACTTGTACAATTGTAGGAGATAATTTGTTTCATTGCACATTCACTTTTCAGAGTAAAAAATAAGAAAACAGATTGGCAAATATTTGAAGGAAATGGGTTTATTTCTTCAAAGACAGAAGATGGGTACAAAGTAATATTTCCTGTGGCTATCTGAAGTAAAATATCTTTATTTTTGTTAATTGATCCTCCAACTTAGTGTTGAGCTGGGCATGTTCACTTCAGCATACAATTTCAGCACTGTGGAGAGTGAGACACCATAGTGATTTCCAAAATAATGTGGATTTTACAGGGATCCTTTTCTTTATTTTTTTACCTTTTAAAATAAATGTATTTACTACTTTTACTTTATGGCTATGAATGTTTTGTTTTTATTCATGCAAGTGGACCATGTGTATGCAGTGGCCCACGGAGGCCAGAAAATCATGACAGTTCTCCTGGAAATGGAGTTGTAGATAGTTGTTACCTGTCATATGAATGCTATAGATCAACCCCAGGACTTCTGCAAGCAAAGCCAGAGCTCTTAAACACTGAACCATCTCTCAAGCCCTATATTACATTCATTTCTCATGTGTGTGTGTGTGTGTGTGTGTGTGTGTGTGTGTGTTCCAAAGTAATATGTATTCGCTAAATCACACACCAACACTTTATAAAATCAAGGGTGTATGTTTGTCTTACAGAATGTTTTCATACATAAATATAAGTGATGATAATTAATGATAAAGTAACATGTGAGGAGAAGATATTGAACAAAACAGATTGTTAAATTTATACTTTGATCTGAATGTGTAAACTAACTACAATATTAGCTGAGAATTAATTGTCACTGGATTCTTATTGTTTTATATAGCCAGAGCCACGAATTTGTTGGATATTAGAAAAAGCTCACATCTCTAAGGATTCAATCTCTTATTCCCCATTGTAACTATTATGGAGTGCTTTCCTTGTGTCTTTTTTCTATTTTTTCACATTGGGATTCATGAGGCAAAAGAATCATAACTTATTTCCAATTCACTCACTGACAGTTCTACTAGTAAAACTCTCATTTTGAGAAATGAGAAGGAAAAACTGCTCTTATTTTTAAAGACTAAGCCCAAATAGTTAAAAAAAAACAACTAAAATTCATTAAATTCCATAAGATTTCAGTATTTTACCTTTTTAATGAAGAATTTTAAAGGTCATTTATAAAATATTTCAAAATTTATCAAGCACATTATAAGTCAAATTTTCACAAAAGAAATATTGAAAGCTTTTATTCACTGTAACAAAACAGACTTCAAAAAAGTTGTAGCCACATTTTCTTGTCAGTTTGAGACAGCAAGGAGTCTCCTGAAAGCACAGCTCTCACAGTAATGGGAACTGTGTACATTTAGTGCCAATTAAAATTGGAGGAGCAAAAGCAGGGGCATTTTGGCTGATCCTAATTGCTATGCAGAAATAAAGACTTGGGAAAAATCTTAAGTATGGATTAAAATAACGAATAAACAAATATATATGCTTGAAGGAATAGGTACATTCCCAACTATTTATACTGCCCACTTTTACCTATCAAGTGACCTTCAAGGATAAGTGTCATTTTGCTGACAGAAGTGTATAGTTTGCTCTGAAATACAGGAAGGAAAGTTGTGACCTGAATCTCAGTACAATTTATTGACATTTTCCATACTTACTACACAGATATAAGACAGCAGCTGTGGATATAGGAATTCTTGAAGATGGTGAATGTCCATGCCAAAGGGTGCAATGAACGTTTCAGCTTGAGGAACACTCATCTCCACTGAGATGTGCTCCTAGTATTCCTGTTTGTTTGATTGTTTGCTTTTTTCTTGCAACATCACATATGTATTCATATTATGCTTAAGTTCAGCATTATTGGAAGACTTCAAATAAATAACTCCCCCTCAAAGTTATATATTTACTATAGTACTTGTTTTATTTAGGTAACTGTATTTAAAATGCAGTAAGGTGTTTTTCAGTTTAAAGGCACCATTGTTTTTAATTTAATAGACCTCAGACTCTGAATAATGCTAAATATCACTTCAGGTTGAGGAAAATATACACTTTTATTATCCTCAAAATTTCAGCAATGTACTTACATTGACAAAGTACTGCGTTCATTGGCACATGGAAAGGTTCAGCTCATATTTTTTTTCCTTCATGAGCTCTGTGGAAATAGGAAGAAAATTATCAACCTTTTATTTATAAATTATTGGTTCACATATTGACAAGTTATTAAATACAAGTACAATATCTTGATATGTTCTTCTGAGTCTCTGGACAAAATAATTACCTGATACTCCCAAACACCAAAGGTGGAAATGAAACATTCAGCCTTCTTGGAATATAATTCATATTTGTTGGCTCATTTATCCAAATTATTCTGAAAAGGTAACACTTTGAGAATGGTACTGTAGCTGAGGTAAAAACACATTATAATGTCACGATTCAAACCATATAATTACACAGTCTTTAAAGAGTCTGTCAATTGAGTGATAAATGTTACAGAACCAAGCTGAGCACATCCATTTGCTTGAATTCAACAAGACTAAAGCTGGTAAACAATAATGATGTGGCTGTAAGAATGTATTTTCCTAAAATGTTTTTTAAAATACATAATTACATGCAGTGAGAATCTCACTAAGAGTATTTAAAATATGAAAGCATACAGTAAATGCATAATATTAATTATTGCCTTGGAAATTCAAGCTTCACCTTAACAACATGCTTCTCTTCATCTTGAATTCCTATGTAGAATCTGGTTTCAGGTCCCCTCAAGCACTTCAATCTTCACAGCAATGATAAAAGTTTGAGTTCCTCAGGTTTTAAAAAGAATTAACTCCAGTCAGTTTTACCATTTGTAAGATTAAAACTTATGGCTTTAGCCAAAACCTACCTAGGGTAGAATATTACTAGAGAAACACATCCAGTAAAAGTTAAATGCTTTATTTAAATATCCGTTTAATTCCAAATAAAATTCTGCTCAGTGCCCCAGGAATATCTGATCTGGAGATTATATATATACAT
>VZQC01006234.1:164136-187095 GCA_009823505.1 Rhizomys pruinosus | reverse complement strand
CAGAGAGGGCAACTGTAGACCACAGAGGCTTGTTAAAACTCACTAAGCCTGCCCCCAGTGACACACTTCCCCCAGCATGGCCACACCTTCTAAGACCTCCAAAAACAGCGCCACCAACTGGAGACAAATGTCTGAATACTTACAGCCTATGGGGGACACTTATGCAAACACCACACCAACTATCAAGTTTGGTTCTGTCATCTTTAGCTCTGTTGACTGGGAAAGGCACTTATTTGAGTTTTCCTTTCTAGACTACAATATTTCTTTTCCATTTGGATCAGTAGATTCATTAGCTGGACTTGCTTCCAGATTCAGATTACACTTTTTTTTTTTCTTTTTCTTACAGTGAATTCTGTTTTGAAATACAGCATCAAAACTGCACAGTAATTTTTAAGAGATACTCCTGTTATACTATTAGTTGTCCTGTTTCTAATTAGCCCTAATATTCTATCTTTACAGTGAAAATAAAGATAGATTAACATTTCTTGCCTCTTTAGAGCTAAGCTCTTGTGTCCTTGACATAAATCTTCCCCTCCTTCCATAGCTCTTAATATAAATCACCAAGACTCACCCTTAATTATACCAGAAATATTATCTAATATACTGCAAAACTATAACAAAATATACCAGATTATTTGTAGTGCTAACTTAACTACACTGAGGCCAGCATCAGAACATCAGTTAAACTGTATGTCTGCCCTCTGAGGAAATAGGATTGAGTATGAGTTCACTGATTATTGATCTGCCTCCACTAATCTCAAAGCCATAATTTTTTTCCTTGAACATTGAACATTTCCTTGAACATTGTTGCCCAGATTTACTAAATTCAGCTTTATAAAGAACCACAAGGCACTGATTTAGCCTTCTTTTGTCTTTATTTAGATAATGGTTTTTCTTTTTTCTCTGATACCTATGGTCCACATAGCAGCTCACCAGTATTATGGGACAGGTGACATTTCTTCTAGTATTCTAACTTTATTTGAATTATTTTTAAGGAGACTGACTTTCAAATTTAATTGTACATTATTCACTAATACAAGAAATTAGTAAAGTACCCTTCTATTTATGACACATGATCTTGACAAAACTCAAATCAGAAAACTAGAGGATAAATATGCAGTTCAAACTATTCAGCCTCTCTTCAGTGTTTGACCAAAATATCTGACTACAATCCATTAAATTTAGTGAAGTCACAAATACATTCCACAGCTTTTTACGTACTATTACTATATACAGCTAAATGATTCCCCAAAATATTTTCCCAGATAAATAATATTCTGATTTTTGTACTGTATTTATATTTTTATAGATAAGTTTATAAGAAAAGTCCTATAATCATTTTAAAAAACCTATAATACCTATATCTAACCACGCACTATGATAACTTTGACTCAGGACATTTTTGTCTCTGAGAGCGTTTAAGTGCTAAGGTATTAAAAGTATTTCATTAATTTTCATTATTTTTGAGGGATGTTATTAAAAGGGACAGAAGTTTTAAAAATGCATGTCCTTAGAAGAAATTTATTTTTTATTGTATCAGAAAGTCAGGATCTGGGACTTAAAACCATGCAGCACATTTGTGATTCATCAAGCATTCATGAATTATCTGGTCTTCAAGAACGTGTCTACATTCTACTAAAAGCATATGGTTCAAATGGATTTATAATTTCTATAATACAAATTGTTACCATTTAGCTTGATGGTAAAGCTGTAAAATGGAATGTTGATTCTGAAAAAACAACCAGACCTGATTGCTTTTTGTGACTTCATATTCATCACATTGGTATTTTTATTCTCCATCCTGTTTCTTTGCCATCATTTAAATTTTTATTTCTCTTATATATGTAATACAGACGTGAAAAATTTATTGAATATTTTTAAACAGTTATTCTCTCTTAAATTCAGGCGAGGTAGATATCATTTATAAAATATGTTCTAGCAGAATTAATTGTTAATTTTATAGCTATTTTATTTTATCAATACCATGTATCATGTTCAATGATATTTTTAAGATACTTTGGCAATTATATATTTTTGTGGGAAATTTAATATACAGAAAAACAGTACATGTAAAGAAAATAAAATTGAAAATAAGCAATAGAAAATAAGTTGTAAAGCTGTTGAGATTGCTACTCAGGCTGATAACACTATTCCTGTTGATTCAGACTTTTGTTTCACCATAGCAAATATATCAGCTTCATTAATACAACCACCATTTCATTTGAAGAGACTAAGCAATGTGAAGAATTCAACTTCCATGAATCTATGTTAAGAAATTATGATATGCTATTTAATGCAATTTTTATTCTGTACACCAGTTTACTAAGACCTGCAATAACTACTTTTAATTTTGCATGCAGTTTCTTATTATATTAAGATGACATACTGAAAGGAATAGAGATAGGCATAGTTTCTATTATTTGTATGACATATTTTATACAATTTTAATTAATAATGTATATGGCCCTTTATAAAAAGCCAAGTAGTTTGCCTTTTTTAAGTTTTATGCATTTCATACATCATTTCTCTGTCCAATTTAGACTCATTCCCCTTTCCATGGCCCCCACCCCACCTGAGTTCATACATTCTGCCATACATATCTTGTATCTTTTTCTGAGTCTTTTAAATTTTTTTATATGCAGTGGATTATTATTTGGGGGATAACTTTACTGTTTCAGTCAATTCTTTGTCCTAGTTCTTTTGTTGTTGTAGTTCCCTCCAACTTTTATTGCTTCAAAATAGGAATATATATATATATATATATATGTGTGTGTGTGTCACACATATACTAAAATTATGTCATCTGAAAATAAACGTTATGTTATTTCCAAATCATATTTCAAAATTCGCATTTCCCCTTTCAATTTTATATTATTCTAAAATATTCATACATACCCACCACCCATACACCATAATGACAAACTCTGAATTCAAGTGGAATGTTAATTCTATAGCCCATTAAGAGATTCACATTGTAAAAGCACACTTGCTTTCAGATAAAAAGTAACATGATATTAACATTGCTCAGTTTGCCATACACCTAGGTATTTGGTGCTACCATCTACAAATGAGGGATACCATTTGTTGTTTGTTTTTCTGGGAATGTGTTACATCACTTAGCAAAATATCTTCTAGTTCTGTCCATTAACCTGCAAAGTTCATGATGTCATCTTTCTTTACTGTTGCATAGAACTCGATTATGTAGATGCACCACATTTTCTTTATCTTTTTGTCAGTTGAGGGGCACTTGGGCTGGTTCCAGCTCCCTACTATTGTGAAGAGAGCTTGACTTTTAATGTTGTTATAGCATATTAGCCACCCATAAAACTGTAGTGAAAGATTGGAATATCAAAATATATCAATATCACTTTCTATAAATGGAGAGAATCATAAGTTTGCATAGATATTCTATTGATCAATTCTGTTGAAAATGTCTTACTCATAAAANAATAAATAAATAAATAAATAAATAAATAAATAAAATATCTTACTCATAAAATGAGTAGAAAATTCTTCTCTCTGGGATGTGAACAGACAAAAATAATATATTTCTTGCCAGAAACCAGTCTCATCATACACAAAACAAGATGTTGTGGGTACCAGTAAAACTGAAAAAAAAATTCAGGATTTCAAATTAAGAATATTCACCTGTACATGTAATAAAGATAGAAAATGTGTTCTTTTTACTTCCAATGTGCTTTGGCAATTTGTGCCTGTATGTGTTTATGGCCCTCTGATGCATGACAGAGCTTCATTTGTGATAGTTGAGAGATTCATTACTGTCCTCTTTATCTCTTGTTTTATTTCAAGTGAACCTTAGTTATAGAGGTTGCACAACACCCATACAAACATAAGCAGACAAAAAAATTACAACTGTGGAAACTGGCAGCAGGTTCCAATCAGCAGAAGTTCTGGCAGCTGATTATAGCTGGGAGATTAAAGTGAGGGACTCTGGGTGGGCTGACTAGAACTAGGTGGATGAACTTGCACTGAGGAACATTTGAGAATGGTATCTTGGCACAATGGGCCTTGGCACAAATGACCAATTATAGGAATTCTAGTCTGTGTGGGGGACTGTAGAAGGTTGTTAATGGGGAGGGGTCTATAAAGGTGATTAAGACTGATTGAGGGCTGGAGAGATGGCCTAGCGGTCGGGAGAACCGACGCTCTTGCAGAGGACCCGGGTTCGATCCCCAGCACCCACATGGCGGCCGAGAACCGTCTGAATCTCCAATTCCAGGAGAACTCCAGTTCCAGGGGAATCCGACACCCTCTTCTGACCTCCGCGGCATTGCACGACACGGGTTCACAGACTTGCATGCAGACAGTACATTCATACACATACAGAAATAAATAAAATTAATAAAAAAAATTTAAAAAAAGACTGATTGAGATGTTCTATGTGAAATATACAAAAATTCAATGAAATAGAACAGCAAAGACAAAAAGTAAATGTCTGAAAAATGTTTACAATGTTAAGAGTTGTCAAGAATGTAAATCAATTTCAGATGGAGTTCTATTTAAGTAAAGAGTGTGCCTAATATGCTTCAGGCATACAAGTTTTTTCCACAAATGATTTAGTATCAGGTCTTGCTAGATATGTTGGCAAAGTCTGTGATTCCAGCACTCTGGAATCCAATACAAGAAGATACCAAATAAGACTCACCAAAACCCAAAGAATAACAAAGCCCAAGAAACAACAGACCTCTTTCTAATATGCTGTTGCTTAATATAGAAAACAATTTCTAGAATTAAAAAAACATATAACTTATGTGTATGAGTGTATTTTCTGTTTGTATGTAAGTGCACCCCTGTCATGCAGTGCCAGCAGAAATCAGATGAAGGTGCCAGATCCCTTGGAATTTGAGTTAAAGATGGTTGTTAGCTGCCATATGGGTGCTGAGAATTGAACCCAGGTCTTCTGCAAGAGCAGTCAGTGCTCTTAACTGCTGAGCCATCTCTCCAGTCCCCAATTTCTAAAATTTAAGACAAGAAATTTATTGTTCATTCAAAGGCGTGAAAAAGCTTTTAGAAGGTTTTTTATTCAACTTTAAATGCTCAAAATAGATATATGATTTTAAAGATATATTATTATTTATTTTGTTAAATAAAACCAATAAAAAATACATGTGTTCAAATACAAGTACATGTATGCAAGTATACATATATTTAGAAAGAAAGCAAAAAAGATATGCATGAAAGTCTTTCTTGAAACATTTTCAGCTTATTTGTTAAAATAAAACATCCTAATTCAAAATTTGCAATTCTATGTTGTGCTATGCACTGGAATGTGTGATGAGTTGAAAATAACCATTAAAATTAATAGGAGCATTTTGCTTTTTATCTATAAGTAAAATGAAATGTTTCAGTCAGTTTTGAATCAGAAAGTGTCAAATCTCTCAGGAATTCATGAGGCTAATAAGTATGCTTTATGGAAGCAGAGTCTATGAATTGCATTCCATTCAAATCCTCTATGGGATTGGCTCAGCCCTGGCTATGTCAGTTGTCTACACTATAAAATAAAACATATTTCTTTCAAGAGGCACTATATAACTTCCTCTTAGTCTGTCCTTCCAAATAAACTTTTCCAGGTAATAATTTTAATATTTCCAAGCTTGCATATATAAAAATGAGAAGGCCTCTCCTATTTGCTGTTAATATATTATCTGATGACCAACAATGTACATTTGAGGTCAGATGACTATTCACAAAAAAGCTCTCCATCATCCATTCAGGGGTCATGATTTCATATTTACTTTTCTTTCAAATAAAAAGTACTGCTATGCATATGAGGATACCTTTCATCAACTCTCCACCTTCTTTAGTAGCATTCTCCTTTCCTAATGAGAATTTTAAGCTATAATGTACTTTTTCAACAACCAAAGTTCACTAATCAGTTTCCACTAAGTTGACATTCTTCTGGTAATTGAAAGGTCATGGGACAAGCATAAGGTACATATTTTCTGTAGTGTCTGCATATGTGAGTAATTAGCCTCAAGAAACAAATACACCCTGTAAGCATTGTATTCCAGGCTTCCAAACATCAGAGGAGTAGATTTCATATTGATTACTTTTGCAAATGTTTCATCTTCACTGATCATTTAAATGATATTCAAAGAATAAATGGAATAATATGGGCAGCCAGTGCTGTACCTTGTTCAAATTTAAGTAGCAGCTTTGAAGAAAATGAACATTGAAATCAAAGAGAGGCTTGATTACCAGTTTATGAAATATTTCTCCTTCGTCAACATGTCATCTTTAAGGCACTGGCTTTCTTCCAATAACTTTAGTTGTTTGAGATTCTTCCCTATAGAAAGGAAAAGGCCATTACTGAGAGATTTTCGTTATGTTTTGTTTTCATTGAGACATGGTCTTTCTGTAACTCTAGCTGGCCTGGAACTTGATATATGACTAGGGATCCTCTTGCCTTTGTCTATGGAGTGTTGGGGTTAAAATGTGCACAAAAATAGAAACAGTAGTTTTGGTGGGGACAATAAGGAAGGCATGAATTGGGAAGGGGATCTATGTACCATCAATTTACATTGTATGAAGATTGCAAATATTTAATAAAATTATAAAAAAATCAATTGGTAACTCCAACAGGTTAAAAATGATTATGTCTTTTTATTTATTTTATTTTTATTTCCATATTTATATTATTTTATATGTATGAGTGTATTTCCTGCATGTATGTAATTGCAGTACCCATGGAGGTCAGAAGAATGTGTCCAATCCACTAGAACTAGAGTTATGGATGGTCATTAGCTGCCTTGTGGTTACTGGGAATCAAATTCAGGTCTTCTGCAAGGGCTGTCAGTGCTCTTAACCTCTGAGATATCTATTTGTAGGCATTCTTTTGGCAGAAGGACTTAAAAGCAGTTAGCTAACAGCCAAAGCCTTGACCCCGATGTTATTCTCACAGACCTGTGAAGCCTGAGCTGTCTTTGATCTCTTAGGAAAGAACTTTGATCTGAAATATAGCCTGAGGTTCCCCTGTCCCAATTGCCTGCCCCAGCCCCCAATTGTGTGTACATGTTCCAGCCTATGCATGGGTTGGTATAAAAGCCTTGAGTTCCAACATTAAACTTGAGTTTATCTCCTGGACTTTATCTGAGTCCACATCTTTCTTTTCCTGTCAGGTAACTTTTGTGGTTCCCTCCCCTCTCCTTGCCAGAGCTAAGCCTAGAGACTGAAGGCCTGAAGGCAGGAGACAGCCCTGAAGCTTGCAGCCTCCTGAAGCTGCCACCCTGGTTCTAGGAGAGAATAATATTGTGTGGATTGAGGTCATGTGTGATTAAAGGACCGACAGATGATAGAAACGACCGACATCTATCTAGCTCCAATTACAAGTCTTTTGAAAGGACCAGTATTCAAAATGTTTATGTTTCTTCCACGAGTCTACTTGGTTCTTAATAAATGTTTGAACCAATATAATAATGGCAGAATTCATGAAGTATCGGATTCTATGGTCTGGGTCCATTTATAATTCTTAGAGCTCTGGTTCTCAGAGACCTGCACCATCACACAAATCTTGAATATATTAAATGAGGACGGTTTCATTCATTACAGGGAGTTTATAACTAATTGGAGTCAGGAATTGTGGAAATTTTTATAAGCGTTTGGGAATCACCAATTGGGTTTGCTGTAGCTATGACTACCTGCCTGCCAATTGTGTAGTAAGTAGTAGCTAAGTGGTGGCAAGAACAGGCAGAAGACATAATGAATTATATTTGGTGGATTTTCTAAAATGCTTAGCCCATTCATAATGTAAAGATGACCTTCTGTCTCATAAAACCGAACAACTGCCAGTGTGAACAGCCCTAAATCAGCCTCAGAACAAGGCATACTCTATTACCAATGTCCTCTATCTTCTTATTGAGAAGCTTTTGAAATAAAGCTTTGTCTCAACACATTGGCTCCCAATTTAATTGTCCTGTTAGGACATATAACAGTTCTACTTCACTATTGGAAAGACTGTTACACTACATGGAGACAAAAATGAGCAGTTAGGTCAAATGACTTGTACCAATTTTGGGGCTGGGGTCAAAGCACCCAAAGGCCTTCCAGACTAAAAAAATCCATCATTTGAAAATCATTTAATTACCTAATTTATACTTGGGGAATCAAATTTTACTTAATTAGTTGTACCCTGGAAAAATTCTTAACATATAAAAATAATTTCAGATATAATAAAATATGTTTTTCTAAGCCACTAAATTTTGAAGTAATTGTTATAAAGAAATAAATTACCATGGTACTGTATTTATCCCTTACACTTAGCTTTTTGTTTCACTAATATACCCAGAAAACCACAGAGAAAAGGTAAAATAAGAATTGTTTTTCAAGATTTCATATGTTGGGATGTTGAAATATTTGAAATTGAAATTATAATCAGAATTAATTGTTTGTGGTGCAAAGGATCATCAGTGCTGCAGTCTTTGGAAATATAGAGAAAATATTTACTAAAGGAGGCATGTATAGCTTAAAAGTGTCACAAGATGTCCTAAAGGTAAAAGTCACTGTTAAAATGACATATTTATTATTACTTATGATGAATAGGTGAGCAAACATAAAGCCTTATGGTTGAAATTGCCTTTATTAGTAACACATAGTCAACTCAGTCTCTGCCAAATGGCAGAAACTTCTAGTTAAATAAGGATGTCTACTATCCATTGAGAAATCCATTACATTGCTTATATCATTTTATTTTTTAATTTTTTTTAATTTTTTAAAATTTCATTTATTTCTGTATGTGTATGAATGTACTGTCTGCATGCAAGTTTGTGTACCCGTGTCGTGCAATGCTGCAGAGGTCAGAAGAGGGTGTCGGATTCCCTTGGAACTGGAGTTCTCCTGGAATTGGAGATTCAGACGGTTCTCGGCCGCCATGTGGGTGCTGGGGATCGAACCCGGGTCCTCTGTAAGAGCGGTTGGCACTCTTACCCGCTAAGCCATCTCTCCAGCCCCGCTTATATCATTTTATGAATGAGGCAGGAAGTTCTCAGGAAAGATTGAGTATAAAATGAAGTATCTCACACAAAAATAAACAAAAATAAAACAACCTAACAGTAACACTTTCTAAATATAAAAGAAGGTTCATTTTTTAAACAATACTACATGGTTAAAACATATCACACTTTCCTTTAAGAGAAAGTAGGCATTGAGAACATAAAAATTAGGAAAGTATCGATTTTATTCAGATACAAAATTAAGCGTCCATAAGTACATAAAACACAACACCATTCAGAGTTAGTCTTAAAGAGTGCATGCCATTCCCTAAAGTAAGAGGACGTCTGTTCACAGAACACACAGAATAACTAACATTACAATGACTTGATTCACATTCACACTTATTAAAAGTTTCAGTCATTGTTTTAGGATTTTTCTAGGTTTAGACAATAGATGTTAAAATATGAGAAAAAAACTGTATAGCTGTAAAGTTTATAGATTTAATTCCCTCTGTTTTAAGGATTATTGTCAAAAGGCTTTCCTCTTCCAATGTGAATATGGTGAGGTGAAAGGTTCTCTAAACTGAGAAGTAGTATTAGTGACTGTTCTGGTTTGTCTACCATTGCTGTGACAAAACACTCTGACTGACACCAACTTGGGGAGAAAAGGGTTTATTCAGCTCACATCTCATGGGTCATAGATCATCACTCAGGGAACCCAAGGCAGGAACCTGGAGGCAGGAGCTGAAGCACAGGCCATGGAGGAATGCTGTTCACTGGCTTGCTCCCCTGGCCCATGCTCAGACTGCCCTCTTATACTGTACACAGCAAACTGCCCAGGGTGGCACCACTCATTGTGGGCCAGACACTCCCCCACTGCCCAACCATCAAGACAATACTCCACAGATGTGGCCACAGGCTAATCCAATGGAGCCAATTCCCCAACTGAGGCTCCCTCAACCCAGGTGTGTCAAGTTGACACTAAAGCTATCCAGCACAGTTGACCCCTTGTCAACTTGACACACAAAACACATCACTGTTAAACCACTACCTTTCCAGTTCTTATCCCCAAAATATGATGTTAACATTAACCACAACCTAAGACAGCACAAGCTTAAAAGCCCCACAGTCTTTAGAATGTCCAAACACTTAAAGGTTCACAGTCTGTTAAAAGTCTCTTAACTGTGGGCTGCTGTAAAATCCAAAACAAGTACTGTTTTATTTCAAAGGGAAGAATCAGGAACACTCAAACAAAACCTAAATCCAGCAAAGTAGCTCAAGGCTGGACACCTGGGATTCACTCACGATCTTCTGGGCTCCAAGGGTTTTGGCAGCTCCACTTCTCTGACTTAGCCATCCATGGCACACAGCTCATCTTAAAGGCCCAGGCCGACTCCATTCCACACCTGCCGCTGCTCTTGGTGGCTGTCCCATGGTCCTGGCATTTCCAAAAAGCTAGGGTTGCCACTGAAACTGAGGCAGCACCTTCACCAATGGTCTCTTCTGACCTCTCCTGGTGCAAAGCCTCAGCTTATCTCCATGACCCCTGCAATCCTGGGGTCTTCACTGCAACCGAGTTGCACTTCTACCAATGGTCTTTCCTGAACTCTCATAGTACCCAGCCTCGGCCGCTC
Source organism: Rhizomys pruinosus (assembly GCA_009823505.1). Taxonomy (NCBI): domain Eukaryota; kingdom Metazoa; phylum Chordata; class Mammalia; order Rodentia; family Spalacidae; genus Rhizomys; species Rhizomys pruinosus. Next base: position 176,513 of record VZQC01006234.1, on the reverse strand, counting down.
TCTGTGGCCCCCTCAAATTTCAACACCAGAACCATATAGGAGACGCTTACATAATACCAAGTCGTGCTTCTGGCTTGAGATGGAGGCTCAGGCCCCTCCTGGAACACAGCTTCTGTGTGCTGACCCTGAAGAAATTCTTCCCAGAAGATTTCACCACAGTAATGCTGGTCTCGTGTTACTTACAGCTGATTTTTCAGCCCCAGCTAACCAGCATCAACTGTACCAGTACAACAAAGCTTTCACTTCAGTTTCTGGTCTTTTGTTACTTACAGCTGATTCTTCAGCCCCAGCTGACCAGAACCCACAGATTACACAGTGCTGATGATCTCTGTTCCCCTTTGAAACTAGAAACTAAACAAGCCAGGCCTCCATCTTCTACTACTCTTTCAGAAAAACTGCTCCAAACTCCACAGCAATGATCTTTAGGCATTCAGTGATCTTCCCAGCCCAAAGTTCCAAATGCCTCCACAATCCTTCCCCAAAACTCCAAGGTGAGGTCTGTCATAGTAGTACTCCACTCTTCTGGTACCAATTTCTGTTCTGGTTTGTCTTCCATTGCTGTGACAAAACACTCTGACCGACACCAACTTGGGGAGGAAAGGGTTTATTCAGCTCACATCTCCTGGGTCGTAGTTCATCACTCAAGTAACCCAAGGCAGGAACCTGGAGGCAGGAACTGAATCACAGGCCATGGAGTAATGCTGTTCACTGGCTTGCTCTGCTGGCCCATGCTCAGCCTGCCCTCTTTTACTGTATGCAACAACCTGCCTAGGGTGGCACCAATCATTGTGGGCCGGACCCTCCCACACTGCTCGACCATCAAGACAATACTCCACAGATGTGGCCACCGGCCAATCCAATGGAGCCAATTCCCCAATTGAGGCTCCCTCAACCCAAGTGTGTCAAGTTGACACTAAAGCTATCCAGCACACTGACAACCAGTCTTTGTAAACAAACACTTGACCATGGGCAAATGATGATTTTAAGAGGATTTCTAAGATTGAATACAGTTATAATATTCTATTATTCTGGTCTTGTGTGATGGTTAATCCCGGGTGTAAACTTGACTGGACTAAGGAACAAATAAGAGAAAAGGATCTTTGGATTGGAAAACCTCAAACAGGATGGCCCACCCCAAATGTGGGCATTACCTTCTGCTGGCAGGCAGTATAAAGGGCCACGGCAGAGGGAGCTGGTCCCTTTTTTCCTGCAGCTTGCCTCTCTCTCACTGGTGAGATTGTCTTGCTGCTGTGATCAACCCTTTGGATCCCAGCGTGTACTGAGACCAGCAGATCTACTGAAATCCACCGGGCCTTCAGCACCAGATTGGGACTACTGAGACATCCAGCCTTGCAGACTGAGCAGTTCCCTGGATTCTCAGCCTCTCCAGTTCAGCGTGGCTACTTTTGGACTACTTGAGCTCTGTCACGTGAGCAAATCAATAAACTATATATATTTATATATTCATCCTATTGCATCTGTTTCTTTAGAGCACCCTGACTAACACAGATTTTTGGTACCAGAAGTTGTGTTTAGAGGAAACAGAATTGAAAGAGTGAATTTCTTTAGTGGGCTTGGTAGTTTCTGGGAGCCAGCTCTCTCAACCCAATGAAGCCTAGAGTTACTAAGGCTTTCCTGGTGGCATGAAGAGGAATGATAATCCTTGGTGCAGACTATTTGATTAATTATGAAGATAGATCCATTTCACTCACCTAACTCGCCTCTGTGAGAAGCAAGGAATTTAGTAGACTCTTATATATAAAAATTTGAGAAATTGCGGAAAAAAAAGGAAAATAATGACTTTCCTTGTTCTCCTAGCATCTCTGGGTAAAGTTGATAGAGGAAAATAAGGAGCTCAGTGATAAAAAATGACCAGCTCCGGATTTAGAAACAAACAACAGTTTAAAGGTTTCCAACTGTGCTCTGGAAGAGAATATCCTCCAGCAGCCAAAGAACTAAAGCGGCGAGAAAATCAAGCTGGAACCCTTATTTATACATTGGCTGATTTACAGCACAAATTTAATTCCCAGCCATGAAGAGTGTCAGCAGTTAAAGTGAGAGCACTGGTGGGGAAGGGTGGAACCCTGAAACATTGGATGGAGATGTGTGGAGAAACCTGATGAGGAGGATTTTGAACCTCGTGATTCTAAGGATTTTCTTTATCTTGAGGAATTATCTCCCACCCTTCAGCAGAGAATCCAACCCTGCAGATCCCTCCTCCCACCCCTTGCATGAGGAAACTACTCCCCCTACCAGTGGGAGCTAATGTCCCCAGGGCCCAACAATTGAAGTCTAAGGAAGCCCGTCAAGGTGAGATAGAAAGTGTGGTCCACAAGGAGGTGCACTACACCACTAAAGAAATTAATGAGTTTGCCGATTCATTCTGGCAGAAGCCTAAGGAATATGTTGGGATGGATTTTAAAGGTGTGGATAATGGTGGAAGGAATATAAAATTGGATCACTGAGTTTTTCAATATGAGCCCACTGAGTAGAGATTCTATGTTTAACATGGAAACTCGAGCAGTTAAAAAAGGTGTTAAAAGTTTTATTTGAATGTTGGCTGATGTATTTATTAAAATGGCCTACTAACAGCGAGTTATAGATGCCTGATATTCCTTGGCTTAGACATTATGAAGGATTGTGAGGGTCAACAGAGGGCATGCTCGAGTGGATTCGAAGTGTAAAACCACATTCTCCACAATAAGAGGACCCAGAGGACATGCCATTCACTGAATTTATAAGATGGAAAGTACTGAAGAGAGACACCAGAACATTTGAAGAGCTTTGTTGATATTGCTCTTTTCTTATGCCAGATCTTAGTTAGAGAAGTTGTTGCTCGCTTGCATAAATTAAATGTACACCTAATAGGTTTAACAGGACCTCAGGGTAGGCGTCAGTGGCAGCACTGAATCGCAGAAGGCCAGATGAGCATTGTTACTGTAATTATCATAATGGGGCAAAGCAAAACAAAGGCCTATAATGACATGACCCGAAATGATCTTCAACTGGGCTAATTAATCATGGCTCCAGGAACAAAATATAAGAAGCCTACTAAGTTTTTATTTGATCGTATAAGCAGAAAAAGCTCTAGAACAAATGACAGGAAGTCAACATTGATTTCAGCAGTAGGGAATCCCGTCCATTTAAGCGGTTTCCAGACTTGAGACAGTTCACAGACCCAGAACTCCTTAATGAAGGGGTGGCCAGGCGTTCAATGAGGAAGGACCTTGTCACATTACCAAAGATTTATGCTGTTTGCCTTTCTCCCATCTTCCCCAGAGGGACCTGAGGCCTTTACTAGATAACTCTACACTGGGGAAAGGGAAATAATCAGACTTTTCAGGCCTATTGGATACTGGTTTCTGAGTTGACATGATCCCAGAAACCCTAAAAAGCATTGTGCCTCCGTAAAGTAGGGGCCTATGGAGGTCAGGTGATAAATTGAGTTTTGCTGAATCCGACTCACAGTAGGCCCAGTGGTATCCAGAACTCATCCTGTATTTATCTCCCAGTTCAGAATGTATAATTGGGGTAGTATAATTAGAAATTGGCAGATCCCCACATTGGTTCCCTGACCTCTGGAGTAATCATGGTTGGAAAGGCCAAATGGAAAACATTGGTGTTGCCTCTACCAGGGGAAATAGTGAACAAAAACAGTATCTATCCCTTGAGGGATTGCGAGAGATTAATGCCACATCAAGGATTTGAAATATGCATGGGGGTGGCGATTCTTACACATCTCCATTTAATCTCCAATTTGGCCTGTGCAAGAGACAGATTGATCATGGAGAATGTCAGTTGACTATCGAAAACTCACCAAGTAGTGACACCAATTGCAGCCGCTGTACCAGATGTTGTGTCCTTACTTGAGCAGATTAATATGTCTCCTGATACTGTATGCAGCTATTGATGGCCAATGCTTTCTTCTCAATACCAGTTCATAAGACCACCAGAAGCAATTTGCTCTCAGCTGAAGCCAAGCATATACCTTTACTGTCTTACTCAAGGGTTTGTTAACTCTCCAGCCTTGTCCATAACTTAGTTAGAAGGGATCTTGATCGCCTGACTCCTCCACAAAATATCACACTGGTCCACTATATTGATGATGTTATGCTGATTGACCCAGTAACAGGAGGTAGCAGCCAGTATGACTTGTTGGTAAAGCATATACACATGAGAGGATGGGAAATAAACCAACTAAATTCAAGGGCCATCTACCTCTGGTGAAGTTTTTCTAGGGGCTCAGTGGTGTGGAACATGCAGAGACATTCCTTCTAAGGTAAAGAATAAGTGTTGCACCTGGCCCCTCCCTCCACCTAGAAAGAAGCACAAGTTTATGGGCCTTTTTGGTTCTGAAGGCAGCACATTCCTCATTGGGTGTGTTACTACGACCCATATATCAGGTGAATCAAAGGCAGCAAACTTTGATGGGGCTTGGAACAGGAAAAGGCTCTTCAACAGGTCCAGGCTGCTGGCAGGCTGCTCTGCCCCTTAGGCCATATGATCCAGCAGACCCAATGGTGCTTGAGGTATTATGGCGATAGAGATGCCATCTGAGTCTGTGGCAGGCTCCCATAGGGGAATCACACGGAGGCCCTTGGATTTTGGAGTAAGGCTCTACCTTTCTGCAAAAAACTATTCTCCTTTTGAGAGACAGCCTATAGCCTGCTATTGGGCCTTAGTGGAAACTGAACATTTGACAATGGCCACCAAGTCACCATATGACCTGAGCTGCCATCAAACTGGGTGTTATCTGACCCACCAGACCATAAAGTAGGACGTCTCACAGCAACAGTCCACTATGAAATGGAAGTGTACATACGTGACAGGGCCCGGGCAGGCCCTGGGGGCACAAGCAAGCTACATGAAGAAGTTGCCAAAATGCCTATGTTCCCACTCCTATTACAATACCTCCTGTGCTTAAACATGCAACTATGGCTTCATGGGTTTGCCCTATGATCAATTGACTGAGGAAGAGAAGACTAGGGCCTGGCTTCCTGATGGTTCTGCACAGCTATGCAGGCACCACCCAGAGGTGGACAGCTGCAGCATTACAGACATTCTGAAAAACAACCGTAAAGGACACTGTGAAGGAAAGTCTTCACAGTGGGAGAATTCTTGGGCAGTGCACATTGGCTGTGCATTTTGCCTGGAAGGAGAAATGGTCAGAGGTTCAATTATATACTGATTATGGTGTAGCCAATGGTTTGGCTGGATGGTCAGGGAATTTGGAAGGAGCATGACTGGAAAATTGGTGAGAAAGACATTTGGGGAAGAAGTATGTGGATAGAGCTCTCTGAATGGTCAAAGGATGTGAAGATATTTGTGTCTCATGTAAATGCTCATCAAAAGGTGATCTCAGCAGAGGATGAGTTTAATAATCAAATAGATCAGATGACTCATTCTGTGGATAGCATCTTTCTCCAGCTATCCCTGTTGTTGCTCAATGGGCCCATGAACAATGTGGTCATGGTGGCAGAGATGAGAGTTATGCATGGGCTCGAACAGTATGGACTTCCACTCACCAAGTGATCTGGCTACAGCTGATTCAGAGTTCCAGATTATAATATATATATATATTGCCAGATTATTATATATTATATATATATATATATATATATATGCCAGATTATATATATACATATATATAATATAATATATAATATATTATATATATTAAGCAGATACTTGTGTTGTTCCCTTTTGAATGTGAAACTGAGATAAGTGTTAAGTGTTGTCATATTTAGGTTATTAGATACTGAAGGACTAAGTGTTCCTCAAGGACATTACCACCTACTCTAAGATATAATGCTTTGCTATTACACATGAGACACTTATGTTAGGTGGAATTATGACCTTGTCATTGTTTGCAATTGACATTTAAGCATAACATAAGGAGAGACTATTTATTGGGTGTCACGTTGACAAGGGGTGGATTTGTGATGGTTAATCCTGTGTGTTAACTTGACTGGACTAAGGAACAAATAAGAGAAAAGGATCTTTGGATTGGACCACCTCAACCTGGATGGCCCACCCCTAATGTGGGCGTTACCTTCTGCTGGCAGGCAGTATTAAGAGCCATGGCAGAGGGAGCTGGTCCCTTTTTTCCTGCAGCTTGCCTCTCTCTCACTGGTGAGTTTATCTTGCTGCTGTGATCAACCCTTCGGATCCCAGTGTGTACTGAGACCGGCAAATCTCCTGAAATCCACTGGGCCTTCAGCACCAGATTGGGACTACTGAGACATCCAACCTTGCAGACTGAGCAGTTCCCTGGATTCTCACCTCTCCAGTTCGGTGTGGCTACTGTTGGACTACTTGAGCTCTGTCACGTGAGCAAATCAATAAATTGTATATAGTTATATATTCATCCTTTTGCATCTGTTTCTTTAGAGAACCCTGACTAACACACCTGGAGAGATGGCCTAGCGTTTAAAAATGCTGACTGCTCTTGCAGAGGACCCGGGTTTGATCCCCAGCACCCACATGGCGGCTGAGAACCGTCTTTGACTCCAGCTCCAGGGGAATCCAATACCTCTTCTGACCTCCATGGCATTGCACGACATGGGTGCCCAGACCTACATGCAGACAGTACATTCATACACATAAAAAATAAATAATATTCTATTATTCTAACTTCCTCATTGGTCAATACTAAAGTTTCCATATTCTTATCCTTTTGGATTAAAACATTGAATGGTTTAATAAATCAAATATATGAGAAGGACAACACATAACACCATCATTAGCCACTATAACTTCAGCTTGATCCAGAAAATTGGGTTAGCTAACAGGAACCAGGGGAATAGAACTAAGTACCAGGAAGTTTGACATGAAAGGAAATTGAAGAATATCTTTGTCAGGTTGTACCAAAGATTTAAATGTTTATGCAAAGATATCAGGCAGTGTCCTCTCTAACTTCAGTCCTTCCTAGAAGTCTTAGAAATATGCGTATGGACAGAATATATGGTAATGCACACACTAATTGAGAGGCCACTAGATGTACAGGAGGGATTACTTTTGACAAGTTGGAACTTATCAGACCGTGGGACTACATTCTTTAAGATGAAAATTGACCTGCCACTTTCCAGTTAAAATATTTATATTGAAGAAAATATATTGATGCCATTCTCTATGAGAAACAAAGCTGTGATAAAAAAAATTGATTTTTTAACTACATCACATTAACAGGGCCCATTCAGAACATTGTAGGTACTAAATTCTGTAACAGTTTTCACCAACTATAAATTACACTTGAAATTCTAGAATAAGTTACATCCAAAACCCAAGAGAAGGAGACTCAGAGAGATGACACAGTGACTAAGAGCACATATTATTCTTGATTGATATCTGCATCACATCAGGGGGCTAATGTGAAGCCTTAACTTCAGCTTCAGGGAGATCCAAAGCCTCTGCCTTTTGCAGGTGCCCACACTCATACACAACCACCTCCCACACACACACACAATTAAAATGCAACATTTTTATTATTTTGTTTTTCAAGAATATCTGTAAAAGATTTACTCTTGTATGTAACTAGTCAAATGTTGGTCATCTAGACACATATAAATGCAGAAAATTCTGGACATAAATTCTTTATTCCCTAGTATCAAAATGTTCTGGTAAAAAACGAGACTCACTTATTCTCGATAAGTGGAAAATGTTTATAGCAACAATTTGATATCAATTCTATTTTTAGCTTCATAGGAACTTAGTCAACAAGTACAGTCTTAAATTGAGGTAATCTGATTTGTGAAATTTAAATGCCAAAGACTTTTGCTTCTTTAGCTTTAGATCACCAGTGCCTACTACCTGAATGGTTTCATTATTACCCCAAGTAACATATCATCTATCCTAGCTCACTTACAGAGGTACAATATTCATTGTAGAAACAGAATGAAACCATAGTTTTGACATTGAAGATTATTTTACTTATTTTTCAATCCTACATATCTTATTCTCTACTGAAATTTCTACTTCCTGTTACTTAGAGAAGGATTCTATGATCTGACTCCATCCAGTTCATCTATGTCATGTCACCCCAGACAATTCTGTCATTATTTTTTTGCCTAAGATATTTCTTAATAAATCTTAATATCATCACTATCTACCCAGTAATTTTTCCCTCAGAATTCTGGTAGATGAGGAACAGATGTATGAAAAATATAGAAACTGGCCTTAGTACCTAAATATATATTATAACTTTTCCCTCTTTTCTTCCATTTCTTTTTTGGTAAGTCAAATGCATTTTGACTGATCAGGGAATTTCAGGCTGCTGTGTGGACCAGCAGGGAGGATATGTTTGTCTAGTGTCACTGAAATGGCACCATGTGGATAGCATGCAATACTCTGATGTTCTGTCACCATTTGTCCCTTAATTTCTACTTTATAGCTTTAACGATTGTTTTCTGGCCTGCCATTGCTTGTGGTGCAGTGTCTGCTTTCCTCACAGATTTTGAGGAACCTTTTTTTTTTTTTCAAAACGAGTCACCTCTGATTACAGCACAGCAGTAGGTCTCTTGGTTGTTTTCTAATGGCTTATGGTTCTTCTGGCCTTAGAATGATTTTTTTTTTCTTAAAAAATAACCTCTCTCCCCCCTTGTTTAAAATTTTTTCTATGAACTTTCCATAGTAAGCTAATAGCATGGACAATAAAAATGGCAGTTTACTATAAAACTCATGTGGTTAATCTATGGACTGCCAGCATATGGATGGTAATGTTTCTCTTTTAAATTCCAATTGACAAGAAAATCTTTTCAAACCTTCTTTTCAATCAATATGTCAGATTTAAATTTCTCTTCATGCAACATGATTTTGGTCTTTGAATTTTATAGATACCCATGTTAAAGGAATGGTTCCAGAAAGGTAATTTACAAAGGGTTTTAGTAGTAGTGTTAGTAATAGTTTAAAAATTATCATGTTTCCTAAAAACATTGGCAGAAATTAATATGCCTGGGAAGGAAGAGCAGGAAAGCGGGTAGAGACTCGGTGCCTCAGCAAGGCTGATTGTTGATCCTTTAATCCAGCTGTCTTTGGCTTGATTGGCTTTTGTGGCTGTGGGGGCAGAGTTATCCTCCCAGCTGGTATTAAAGGTGGGGTTGTGTGACTCTTGAGATATGAGATCTCCTGAGGCCAGCAGAAGGTACTGGGCGTGGGCTAAAGAGCCGCCCCCACCCCCCCCCCCCGCCAACTGGGATTAGGAAGGCATCTGAAGGAAGCAAGCAAAGCAAGCCTTTAACACAGTGAAGAGGCATTTAGGACTCACATTGGAATATAGGCAAGGAGAAGCCCATATGCCAGGATCACGAAGAAGAGACAACACTGGAAAGGGGCAGGATAATCCCATGCCAACCTCTACCAACCCTATGGAAGACTCCTGCAGTGGGATCCCTCTGGGAATGCCCCAGGACACAGATATCAGAAACACAATAGAACTACAAGATTATAAAGAACAAATCAAAGAACTAAGAAAAGAGAATGAAGACCTCAAGAAGGACCTAGAGAGAATGACAAGGTCCGGAAGGAAGTAGAAACACTGAAAAGATCCAATGCTGAAAAAGAAAAGGAAATCAAGCAGTGACAAAAAGAGCTACAAGAAGAGATTAAGAAGCTCCAAAAAGGAGTAGAAATATAAAAGAAATCAGAAGAGGAAATGAAAAAGGAAATCAAACACTCATCCAATCAAGAGGAAAGGAATGGAAAAAGCTTCAGAGGCAGAATGGAGGAAGCAGAACAAAGAATATCAGACCTGGAAGATAACACAGAACAACTAAAATCCTCAAGGAAAGATTATGAAAAATTTAAAAATACACAAAAGTGGAACAACCAGGAACTGTTGGACACTATGAAAAGATCAAACTTCCACATCATAGGAATAGAGGAAGGAGAAGAATCCCAAGAGAATGGTATTCATCAGATCTTCAACAAAATAATAGATGAAAACTTTCCCAAACTAAAAAAGGAAAAACCAATACAAATACAAGAAGCACATAGAACTCCAAACAGACAAGATCAGAAAAGAAATTCTCCATGCCACATCATAGTTAAAATGCTAGACACCCAAAACAAAGACAAAATCATTAAAGCCACAAGAGAAAAACAACAAGTAACCTATAATAGGAAACCTATCAGAATTGCAACTGACTTTTTAATGCAAACTATGAAAGCAAGAAGAACCTGGAGCAAAGCATTTCCAGTGTTAAGGGACAATAGATGCCAACCCAGGTTACTATACCCAGGAAAAATGTCAATTATAGTTGAAGGAGAGAGAAAAACCTTCCATGACATAAAAAACTTGAAAGAATAAATGTCTGAAAAACCAACCCTTCAGAGAATACTTGAAGCAATTCAAAGAACAGAAGAAAGGAGCAACCAACCCCAAGCACCTAGAAAGAGAAATCAATTAAAGCATAACTACAGAAGTAGAAACACAAACCCAAACCACAAATGGATAATAAGGCAAAAAGAAGCAACACAAACCTATAAGTCATAACCTTAAATGTTAATGGACTAAATTCCCCAATCAAAAGATATAGACTGAGAGATTGGATTAGGAAACAGAATCCATCGATATGCTGTCGACAAGAAACACATCTTACCTTCAAGGACAGTCAGCACCTTAAAGTGAAGGGATGGAAAAAAATATTCCAAGCAAATGGTACCAAAAAGAAAGCAGGTGTTGCTATTTTAATATCTGAAAAATAAACTTTAAAGTAAAAGGAAACAGAAGAGACAAAGAAGGCCGTTGCATTTTTATCAAAGGAACAATTCACCAAGAATATTTCACAATTATGAATATATATTTTGGTGCCCCAATTTCTGGTGCACCAAACTTTATAAAGACAATTCTCCAGGACCACAAGTCACAGACTAACCCCAGTACACGCATAGTAGGAGATTTCAATACCGCACTGAATCCTTTGGATAGGTCAACATGACAAATAATAACCATAGAGACATCTGAACTGAACAATATGATACACCAAATGGACCTCATAGACCTCTACCGAATATTCCATCCTAATACTAGAGAATACACTTTCTACTCAGCACCCTACACAACATTCTCCAAAGTCGACCACATACTGGGACACAGAAGAAACCTCCACAAATACAAAGAGATTGAAATAATTTCATGCAATCTATCAGACCACAGTGTAATAAATCTCAACATCAACACCAGGACAAGCCCTCCTGCCTACAAAAACATATGGAGACTAAACAACACACTCTTGAATAATTAATGGGTCAAGGAAGAGATAAAGAAAGAAATAAAAGCATTCCTGGAACTGAATGACAATAACAATACAACACAACAAAACCTATGGGATACCCTAAAAGCTCTCCTAAGAGGGAAGTTTATAGCCATGGGTGCCTACATGAGAAAAACAGAAAGAGCACAAGTGAATGATCTAACACTGCAGATAAAAGCACTTGAGAGGCAACAACAGATGAACCCTAAACACAGCAGACAGGAAGAAACAACAAAAATCAGAGCAGAAATCAATGAAATAGAAACAAAATAAACAATACAAAAAATCAATGAATCCAAAAGTTGGTTCTTTGAAAGAATAAACAAAATAGACAGACATCTAGTCCAGTTAACCAAAAGAAAGAAGGAAAAACTCCAAATCAATACAATCCGTGATGAAAAGGGAAATATCACAAACAGACAAGGAAAATATCCAGAAAAATCATATGGGGATATTACAAATCTACCAAGTTTGAAAACCTAGAAGAAATGGATGAATATCTGAAATCCTGGGAATCACCAAAGCTCAACCAAGAAGAGATCGGCAGCTTAAACAGACCCATAACATATGAAGAAATAGAGGATGTAGTAAGAAACCTCACAACTGAAAAAAGCCGAGGCCCAGATGGTTTCATGGCAGAATTCTATAAAACATTTCAAAAAGACCTACAACCTTTATTACTGAAACTGTTTAGGATACAGTCAGAGAGAATTCTCCCAAATTCATTCTATGAAGCCAGCATCACTTTATTACCAAAACCAGGCAAAGATCCAACTAAAAAGGAGAACTATAGACCCATCTCCCTAATGAACACAGATGCCAAAATTCTAAACAGGATACTGGCAAATCGCATACAGACTCACATCAAGACCAAGTTAGATTCATACCAGAGATGCAGGGATGGTTCAACATACGAAAATCAATAAACATCATCAAACACATAAACGGAATCAAAGACAAAAACCACACCATCATCTCAATTGATGCTGAAAAAGCCTTTGACAAAATCCAGCATCCCTTCATGCTTAAAGTCCTAGAAGGAATTGGATTGGAGGGATCATTCCTCAATGTAATCAAAGCCATATACAGGAAACCCACAGCCAATATCATCCTAAATGGGGAAATGAC